>SAXG01000029.1:0-521175 GCA_012932865.1 Amylostereum areolatum
TTCATGAGGTTTGAAGAGCCCCCAAATCTTTCGCTCGTTCGGGACTCAAAACGTGCATGCGGCGATGTCATTTGTATCATCTAAATTCATAGTTCGGTCCGCCTTTCTAGGCGAACTGGGGGACAGACAAGGATATGCCGAACTGCCTAAGAGTCTACTGAGATCCTGCTCTGTTCGAGACCATGGCCTCCCATTCCTAAGTAACAGTGGCTTCGTCAGAACGGGCATGGCAAAGTTGGTATAGGGGAAGCTCACAGTGGCAGCAATCTCTTTCAGAGTGGTTTGGTATGACGCAACGAACCATTGGAAGCTGATAGATCTTTCAGACGTATATTTTCATGGGGGGGACTGGACGTTTCGAAACTGCGCACACCCAAAACAACCTCATGAGCGGCGACTTCAAAGGGACAGATAGGACGAGCGACGACGTACTTTTTTTGGACACAGTCCAAGCAGGCCCGCTCTTTTGCAACCACAAATGCCTCCTGTGTCCATGGGGCATCCAGAAGGGCCCCGGGGAGGCGACGCAATGTGTCCTCCAAATAGGCTGTCAACCACGACTTGACCTGCCTGTCCTCCCGAATACCTGGTAGTTTCGACATTGAGCATGTGCAGGCAGTTCCTGGGATTCTGCCGGGCTGGCGCAAACCCATTGCGATGCTGAAGTCATCTTGTAAGGGGAAGGAGTCGGCGAAGCAGCGCGAGAAAACATCGACCATACGGCGGCGGAAATCTGCAAGAAGATTGTATGGGGAAGGAGGAAAACCGGTGAAGCCGCGAGCGAGGGATGCGGTGGCGAGACGTGCAAGGAGTTGCATAGAGGAATGCGGTGCCCTTCCACGACGCTGGAAAGTCCTTGCGTAAATGATGTCAAAGCCCGACGATGACAGGTCTTTCTCGATGACCCCCGTCGTCACCATCTCTTGTGTAGCATTGTATGGGAGTGCGAGTGCGAGTGCAAGAGCACTGGCGGTGTGATGATCTGGGGCTCCATGTGCGTCCTGCCGGAAATGCTCGAACAACAGATTGACTTCATCTCCAGGGATGTTGACATCAAGGGTGATGGTTCGCCCGTCGCTCCATTCGTCAAAGTAACCGAATTCGTCCAGGGTTGAAAGATTGGTGCGGAGAAAAACAATGCATAACCCGGGGCCGAAAGCGAGAGTACCGGCCGGTGGAGGTAGTTAAAGACGATCTTAGACATGGTTGTGTGTTGGTTGATCGAAAGGAGGATGGGTTGGGATTGAGCGACGAACAAGCTGCACAAATGACCAGGTCCTTTATACCAGTGGTTGAGACTGGGCTAGGCCACTCAAGTCTGATATTTTGCCGCATCCATTGGACATGAGGTGGCGATGAAAGCAGAAAACGCTGCTGTCGACTTTCCGCCACCGTAAAATTGGCCACTAAGCATTCCCAGGACAACTTGAGGTGGCCATTCGCGTTGGGATTAAAGTGTATGTTCTCGCTATACTTTGCCATATCGGTTAGTGGTAAGCCCGAACGAGAAAGTGGCCGCTGCATGGCACCGCTGACCAGCCAAGGAGACAATAAGATGCAAACGCCATACGCTTGAGTCGCATTCGAGATAACGCCATCACACCGATAGTAAGCAGGGTTTGTACCCAGTGGACTGTTCGTATCTTGTAGGTCGGTGTCGGCGTCGAGAGACTGAGAATGGTCAGCGGATGAAGTTATCGAAAACTCAAGGATGAGCAGTTGGAGGGGGCACTTATTGAAGCGGTCATTGTACCCCGAAGGTGAACCTTAGTCAAGTCACTTCGTTGTCATGAACACACACTGCATATTGTAGGTTGCAGCCTCATTGTCGCGCGACATCGTCCAGTATTGTACACACCCCTAGTCGTTGGAGAGCTCCGTCTTGCCTTCAGATATCGTACACGTCTGAGTATCGCCCCACGGCATAGCTCTATTCACGAACTTGAAAGCACCTTGCCTTTGATGATGTCGGCGGCTGGCCACGAGGGTTAGCATCCGTCAGGAGGTGGCGAGGTAAACGTGTCTTACCTAACTCGGCGATCGCATATGCGGTGGCTACGTGCAAAATGGTTACTGGTCAGGAGACCTTGGAAGTTCATAGATGTAGACGGACGCTCACCTTGGGTATGGGCGCCGATGTGGAGTGGGATGATCGAGATATCGGCGACGCGGAGGTTCGTCGTTCCATACACCTGCGATCCAGCGCGTGTCAGTGAGGGACCTCCTTGTGCATGAACGTCTGGAGACAGACCTTGAGTTTGTTGTCCACCACGCCGCCATCTTCGTGAGGAAGCATCGAAACAGGAACCGATGGTGTCTGGCGAAAAATTCGGGGATTCGCATAGGTTCCAGTCCTAGTCACAAATGCGAGGCGTACGATAAGTTGTGTTGAAGTTGGCCTTGAGGTAGTCTATCGCATGTTTAGTGAGCTTGGGGCATCGCTCGGAACGAAAGACTCATACCATGCTATCTGTTCATCCGTCTCGTACTCGAAGCCGGGGTGATCTCGACACCTAGGAAAGTTAGATGAAAGGCGAAGTTAATTTGGCAAGGAAACGTCGTACCTGGTGAGGAGACTCTTCAACGGTCCTGCGGGGCAAGGCGACGACTGAACTTAAGCATTTCGATGAGTGAGAGAATGTCTGTGAATACAGGCTAATCAACAATCTTGTATACTTCCATTGCGCACAGTGGAACGTACCGTAGGCCTCTTCGCAAGTAATAGTGGGTCGATCTTCGGTTTGCTGCAGAGGGGTCATTTCGATGCTACGTGCTGCCCAATCGTCGGTCTCATGCGGACGTCGCAATGAAACCCGACTCACAATCGTGCCACGGGAGATCGGGGTGGTTGAGCAAGCATGTGAACGTGACGTATTTCTCCTCGGCTCAGGCAGCTCTGGATCGCTTTGGTCAGCACCCTCATCGACTCCGTCGGCCACGAGAAAATGTACTTGGGGAAGGTGGAGAACCGGTTGGCGAGTACCAGCTCACAGGTGGGCTCTTGTGCCTTGATGTGCTCGAGCTGGACAGTCAGCTGCTTTTCGAGCGCAGTGGAGTACTCCCCGGACTTGATGCGCGCCGTAATATCAGCTTCAAGCTTGCGTTGAAGTGCTTCTGCATCTGGACTGATTGAAGATAGTGGCACGAAGGTCATACAAGTCGTCGCCATGCCGTAGACACCTTTCCCCGATTCGCTGGGAAGTGGGGGTTTCAGTCAATAGCGCACAGGCGGAGGGGAAGAACTGTACTAGAGTTTCAGTTGTTTCTTCATTTCTTCCGGGTCTCGGAGGCAGTCGAAGGTCAGGTAGTCGTCTTCGATCTCCTTGCGAACCTCTACGGTGTATCATTAACATAATATCGTCGTTCTTTCGAGAGGATATCTCACCATACGTAACTCCGCTGTGGACATGTTCTTGAACGTTGGTGCCAACGCCTGGAAGATGAAGCTTCACGTCGATATCAGCATTGCGTAGGACTTCCTGGTCTCCTATGCCGGATAACTCCAAAATCTGGGGGAGGCGAACACATCAGACTGCCGCGCGGGGTTTGGATATGAATAGGACGTTTACTTGTGGTGACATGATCGCGCTGATAGACTGAGTGGTCAAACGAGGACGATAATGACACGATGTGAAAAGTAACGTACCCTGCAGCCAGTATCACTTCCTTTCCGACCATGGCATTGTAGGTCGAACCTTGATGGACGAAAGTTTACCGCGGTCGCGGTCAGCGAAGGGTCGTCCGTGTTCGAGACTTTCGACGTGGCGATGCCGACACCGTGGGCGGACGTGAGGACGGTGAGGTTCGGCCGCGAAGCATTGGGCTTGTAGTACATCTGAAAGCACGTGTACTGTTAGGAGACAAACGAAGGTGGGAAACAGGATACGAACGTTGGCTGAATATGAGCGCATGCGCTCCGTAGGATGGATGGTGGACCGGGGTCAACCATGTCCCCTTCGTCTGGTGCGAACTTTAGAGTGATAACACACAATGAACAAATCCGAGCCTACGTTTCCGGAAAACTATGCAATTGTGGGTTGGTTCGAGACATGCAGGAGCAGGCAGCAAAGGCACTCACCGGTTCGTCAACGCGCTGGATACCGAAGGCACCTAAAGCCTACAATAGACCAAATGATTAAGTTACGCAGCGGGTCAGAGAATCAATAACTACCTCCTGGTACGGCTTCTCAAAGTTGGAGATCGTGATGGGAAATGCAGTCGTCAAAGGCCCTGCGACGTTTTCAGCGTGTGATTCAAATGGATGATATCCCTGTGCTCACCATCAACACCATGCTCCGCGAGGTCGAAGCTCGCCACCCTCCGACCCTGGCTGTGTCACGGTAGGGGGCACAAACTGTTCCACCTTCCTGTAGTATTTCTTGAGCAGCTCCCAGTTCCAACCCACGTTTCCGAGTTCTTCGAAGGCTGGATGTGGTGCATAAGAAGCAATTAAGACGGCAGGACAGAGCGGAACGCACCATCGATATCGCTCTTCGCCGGGAGGTGGAACTGGAAGAAATTGATGGCGGAGCTGCCGCCGAGGCCCTTCCCGCTGCATTCGAATGAGTAGTGCGAAAAGCGGATATCAACGGAGAGCCCACCGAGCCCAATATAGTGATCTGCCTCCTAGACGGTCCTGCGGGATCTGCGGTTCATAGGTCGATACGGAGAGTTCAGGGCCCGAGTTGCACACAAAAAGCACCGACAGTCTGGTGTCCCCAATCATACTCGGGTTTGCGAAAGTGGCTGCCGAAGGATGCTGGGGTCACTGGAGAATGTGCTAAGTGACAGTGACGAATATGATGTAGATGCGAACGCACGTATGGCTGGATCGTCGATGTTGGCGGGACCTGCCTCGAGTACCAAGACGGTCATAGCCGGGTCCTCGGACAGACGTGCAGCTACGACCAGACCGGCCGTCTGGATAGAAGTCAATGCGATGGACCTGTACAACGGAAGATGCTTGTTGACATACGCCACCCTCCTGTTCAATGAATGTGGCGTGAGTTGTTGGCCAGTTCACCGGCAGGGAGAAAAACAACCAACACACCTACGATGATATAGTCGAACACCTCGTTAGAGATTTGGTCCACAGTCGCGGACATTGTGCATATACCGTCAAGGCGAAGCTGGATGCGGAAAGATCGACGGGCTGCCTAACGAGTAAGTATGATCCTGATTCCTGACCGCCTATTGTTGGTCAGGTGAGTTCGTGAGCTACATCAACAGCGGGGCGCGCAGGAAAGGCCGCGGAGACCTCCCCGAAGTTTCAGACCGAACGGGAATAGTATTTTGTTCAAGGGGTGGAACCGTGGATTCTGGAAGACAGACCAAGGCGGCCTGAGAGAACCTAACCAACTTCATCGCGGGGCCTGACAAACGTCTGACGAGGTTCGAAGTCGATAATCAAAGAGTCAGTGCCGGTGTTGTTCACCCATTGAGGCGATAAATAAACAGATGCGCCCGCAGTTCGAACGAGGATGTAGACCGTAGATTGGGCGTAGATGATGTCCTCGGAAGACGTTGCGATGGTTGTTTCTGCCGGGCGCTGGTGCAGGCCGGGCCGGGCCGGTGCACCCCATATTCGGGGACAGCTCGAGGCCTGTGTGATTTCTTTACACTACCGGCTCAGCCAATAAAGCAAAAACGGTGGTATGTATTGGGTTTATATGGGTTATCATGGTGTGATGCGTACAACTATCATACAACTATCGCAAGTCTGACCGGGCGACACCGACGCTTCACTTGCGTCCAACGACATCCGCCCACCACCACCGTACGCGATCCATCATCTTGGGAACGCGCGACGTCGTCATCATGCCGTCGCAAAGATTTCCGATCGAGTCGCCTTCCTCGCGGCGCAAAGCGCTGGAAGAGACGACGTTGCTCGGGGCGGGAGTGGCCTGACGAGAAGATTTGGGCTGGGGAGCCGGTTTGGTGAAGGTGCGGGAGAAGAAATTGCGGACAGAGGAGAGTGCAGAGGGCGAGGGCGAGGGCGAAGGCGAAGGAGCCTTCGCTTGCAGAAGAGTAGAGGTGAACGTGAAGGCGGTCCAGGGGTCTTCGCCATGGGCGTATGGTGTGCCGTAGGGGAAGGGGATGGCGGCGCGCTCTGAGGTGTTGGGACGCGAGCGGGGTGGGGGTGGTTTCTTCCAGGCTGAGGGACCGCTGTGCGCGGACATCGCCTTCCAGTCACTACGCGGAGCCATCGTCAGCCTGAGAAAGCGAAGAAGAAAACGCAAACGAACGTACATGGTAGAGAAAAACGGGTGAGCCTTGATTTCCTCGACAGAGGGACGCTGGGCGGGATCCTTGGCGAGCATGCGCGCGAGGAGGTCCCGCGCGTCGACGAACTGGTCGCAGTGAAGCTCCTCCTGGGTGAAGTGGAGCGGCTCGTTGATGACCGCGTCGCCAATCGACTTGATGTCGACGGAGTTGAACGGGGTCTGGTGCGTCTCCAAATCAGCTCGAGCTTTAGGGAGCGGAAAAAGAGCACGTACCCTGCCGAATAGCATATAAAAGAGTGTGATACCTGCAGACCAGATATCGACGCCGTAGGAGTAGGCCTGGCTCATATGGAGCTCCGGGGCGAAGTATTGCGGTGTCCCACAGCGTTGGTGAGAGAACCCGGGTGGCGTCGTGCCCTCCGGGTAAGGAATAGTAGGAAGGACCTTGGGCGCACGGGGGTCCGAGTGGTGGACATCGTAAGGGATGTATTTGAAGTCGCGGGTGAGGCCGAAGTCGGCGAGGACGATGTGTCCCTTGTTGTCGATGAGCAGATTGTCGGGCTTGATATCGCGGTGGACGAGGCCCTTGGTGTGGAGCTCGCCGAGGAGGACGAACTGAAAAGTGCGTTGATCAACCAACCGAAGCCAGACCAAGGGGAAGAGTGTGACATACTAGCTCGGCCATCCAAACGCGTGCGGAGCCCACCGGGATTGGGTTACCGAATGTAACCTTGTGCTTAACGTCGCCATACTGGACGAATTGCTATACCCGTTCGTCAGCGCTGCCCCGTTCTCGATCTGATGGGAAGAACGTACCATGGCTAGGTAGTAATTGACGGAGTCGTGCCAGCTCGCGTAGAGCTGCACGAAACCGTGCATGTTCTCGATCTCACGCATCGCGTGGTGTTCGTCCTGGACGAAGCGAAAGGGGGACTTGTTCTTGGGCATGATCTTGAGGGCCAGTTCGACGGCCGACACCTTGTGGGTTGCGCGGTAGACCATACCGAACGCGCCTTGGCCGAGCTTCTCGTGGATGTCGAAGTCGGTGATGCTGAGGAGGCGGGTGGCGGGTGCTGGGGTAAGGGGAGATGCGCATGCGGAAGCAGAAGCCGGGACCGAGGCAGGAGAGGGTACGAAGCACTGAGAAGGAGAGAACGCCGATTTGTCGAAAGCGGGGGAGGACGGGGGAGTGGTGATGCCTGTCTCCGCAGGGCTTAGGACGGGCGAAAGAAGCGAAGGGATTCTGGTAGTGGCTGTCGTCGCTGATGATTGCGGGAGTGCAGGAGCCAGGAGCAAAGACCGCCTTGTGATGCGTTCTTGACGACGCTCTTCACGACATTGGAGATGCTGGTGAATGCGTGAGTGGATATATGCGTCGGGAAAAAAGTGCGCAACATACGAAATAGTAGAGTTCGGTCTTGCGAGAAAGCCTCTTGTAGGCGTGGATGTCCAGGATGGCGGGGTCATGCGGATTAAGGATGTACACTGGGGAAGTACTGGGAGCCGCCTCCTGCAATCGGTGGTTAGCAAGATGAAACAAAACGTAGATGGTAGAAACGCACTTGGATAATCAAGGAAGTTGGGCGGGAAAGGATAACTTGAAGGGCCATGTTGATGCGATATAGCTTTGAACGGCGGGGTGTTGAGCTTGAAGGCGACTGGGCACTTGGATGCGACGAGATCAACGACCTCCCCCCTCATTCCACTCCGATATTTATACCTGCAGACATTGGGTGTCAGACTGGCCCGGAGATTCTGCGCGAAGAAGAGAAACACGCACAGTCCAGTCCGGGCTGCATGTCGCATTTCGTTTTGGACTGTTCGTGTTTGTGATGTCGATCTGAACTGAAATTCGAGGGAGACGCGGTCGTGAAAAGTCCATTGAGACAGCGATGAGAAAAGCCGGAATTGTGGGATATCCGACGTGTATGCTGGGATCCAACCAAGCACAGGGGAACTGGAAGTCGATCGAGTTCATATTGTTGGGTCGACGATGTCGTGAGAAATCCGACAATGGACGCTGTCTGGCATTGGCGCCCGCCGGCGGTTGCCGGCAGTCCCAAAGCCGTCAATCTTTCCGCTCCAGAGTCCAAGCTTGGTTCAAGCTCCAAGGCGGGTTTCTCTCCGGGTTCTATAGGAATTCTCATCATCCCCTCAATAACCCCTTGAGGATTAGCTCGCTTACTTGTCCCCATGACTGCGTGGATACTCAATGGTCTGCACCAACTTGGTCTGCACTCACCGCGGAACATAGACGTAGGGCGCCACACTATCCACACACCCGACCCCCAAGATAGTACATTCAAAGGTACGATCTACTTTTTTGTGCTGTCGGATAGGACAGAATAATTACCCATGACCCAAGTACGATCTCGTGTAGCCTCTCCAACGTAAACGCGGACGTTTGATCGCATTCTTGGGTCATGCAAAGTCCAAAGCCTCGTACTTAAGCCAACCACTGGCGCTTTGCCCACTTCTCCATCGTGATCATGGACGCCATCGCCGAACTCAGATCCCTAGTACAAATCCTCACATCCTCCATCGACACCATCGAGGACACCCTTAGGGACAGCGGCTTCGATTTTCCTTCGCCCCACACACCGTTCACCGAGGAGTCTGAAGTCGCACGTCATGTTCCCGCCGTGATGGATGCGGTGGCGAACATGACATCCGCCGCAACTCAGCTGGCCTCTTACGTTCGGCCTCCAACAATGACCATCGTCAACCTGTCTTTAATGGTGCGCGGGGTATTCGTTGCGGGAGCGTACATCACTGACGTTACTCCTCTACAGCATGCTGTCTCCGCCGCGTTGAACGTCATCGCGGAAGCGCACGTCCCTGAAGTCATGCGGGACTCCGGGTCCAAGGTAGGCTTTTGTGCATTGTCGTGTTCTTGCCAGGCCACTCATGGCGCTCTTCAGGGAATGCACGTAATCGATCTCGCTCGTCCAAGTGGCATGGATCCTCTGAAACTCGGTATTTCCCAACCTTCTTTTTGCACTGTCCTCCGAGTCCCTGACAACCGACATTCGATGCAGCGCGCCTGTTGCGTCTGGCCGCCACAAAACATGTTTTCGTCGAAGTGTCTCCCGACGTCTTCGCCCACAACAGGGCGTCTAGTCTTCTTGACACCGGAAAGTCCGTGGATGTGATACTCTCCAAGTATGAGTAATCCTCTCGTCTTGTTCTGCTCGTCGTGACTTACTACATATTGTGATAGCCCCATTGATAAGCATACGGGCGTGCAAGGCTTGTCTGCGTGGGCTGGCTCCATGTGCGCCTTCTCGTGCCTTTGTGGTTTACGTTTGACTCATCCCGAGCGTGTTTAGGGGCGACGAGTTCATGAAGACACTGTCCTACCTCGCCGAAGCGGTTTTGGACCCAGTGTCGGGGCACTCAACCGATATGTACGACGTCGCGTTCAACAGAGCGTTCAACACCAAAGATTTCTTTTTCGGCTGGTACGAGCTCCCGGAGAACAGGTACAGGCTCTCGCGGTTCGGATACGCGATGGACGCCACGGCGAAGATGATGGTGTCCAAGGCAATCGTCGATGGTCAGTCCCACTTGCTGCCTCAAGATGATAGACCGAGCTAAATATTGACGCGACGGTAAAACAGGACTGGATTGGCGTGGACTCGGAGAAGGCGCGGTCGTCGTAGATGTCGGGAGCGGCGTTGGTGCGCAAGCCTTAATCCTGGCGAAGGAATGTCCCAATCTCCGCATCGTTCTTCAGGACCGCGGTCCCCCTCTTGAAGACGCGAAGAACGTGAGCGTTGAAGCCTCTCTGACACCTATTGACTGACTAGATCATCGGCACAGTATTGGAAGGGGGAGCTTCCCGGCGCATTGGATACCGGGAGAGTAACATTACAAGGTCAGTGTGGTGGCGAAATTTCTCCTTACGACCCCTCACCAATAACGCTGGTCTATGACAGAACACGACTTCAGAACCCCACAGCCGGTCAAGAATGCCAGCGTCTTTCTCATGCGCAGGATTATGCACGACTACTCCGACGACATCTGTATCGACATCCTCCGTCACTTGCGCGACGCCGCCTCTCCCTCCACCCGGCTCGTCATCGTCGACAATGTGACCCCCTACGCCTGTGCCACGGAGGAGGCGAACATCAAACAAGCCGTGAATGGCAGCTCTAGCAAGACAACGCCAGCGCCGCTCTTAGCCAACAGGGGCGATGTGAATCTCACGGTATATCTAATGGACATCCTGGTAGGTTCAATGACGCCTGCATTCCCAGCTACCCCGCTGATTCGGCGCGCAGATGATGGGCCTTATCGGCGGCCTCGAGAGAACGGAGGCACAGTTCCGAGACATCCTAGAAAAGAGCGGATGGAAGCTGGAGCGGGTGTACAAAGGGAGCTCTCCTTTCTCGATGAGCCACCACAAAGTCATTGCTGTTCCTGCCTGACTCGTTCTCAACTCGCAGTCCAATAATATAAGTATACCGTAGGCGTTGCCATGGCGCGCGTCAGTGGCTGTTAAGTACATGGATCAAACTGGTTAAGTGCTTAGTAAGCTAGTACAATGACAGTACCGTGACATTCGAGTCTAACGATGGGGGTCTCGCCGTCTCGTCGGTCTCGCACAACTTCGACCGCTCTCGCATCAAGTTGGATGCATGTATGTAGACGAATTTCAGAAATCGTTTCACTTGAAGCAATGAAACTGAAGAGTTTCCTCATGCAGGTCTGCTACTAGTAGTACGTCTGCCAAGGTCTGCCAGTGTCGTCTGCCCAGGCCCAGCCCTTACTCCGTCGCTGTGCCAGCTCCTGGCCAGCTCACGACATTCTATGACTATCCGCTACGCTCCAAGGCGGTTCTCGCTTCGGGTCGTATACAGCAACTTCTTAACCCTCCAATAAACCCTTGAGGATTAGCCCGCCTTGGGCGGACGTGCTTGCCTTCACGATGCGTGAAAATTCAATGGTCGGCAACAAGTTTGTACCCAGCCTACCGCGGAGCATAGATGTTGGGCGCCACACGATCCACACTACCGGTCCCCAAGATAGTATATCTATTCAAAGGTAAGAACAGCTTCTTTTGACCGCGCAGCGCGTACTACATGGCTCCAGCGCACCACTCTGTCACCGCGCGCGGCAGCTCTGAGCTGACGATGCATTGCCGCTTTCAACGTAAACGCGGACGTTGTGATCGTATTCTTGGGTCATGCAAGTCAAAAGCCTCATACTTAAGCCAACCACTGGCACTTTGCCCCCTTCCTCATCGTATTCATGGATGCCATCGCCGAACTCAGATCCCTGGTACAAATTCTTACATCCTCCATCGACACCATCGAGGACACCCTTCGGGACAGCGGCCTTGATTTTCCTTCGCCTCATACACCGTTCACCGATGAGTCTGAAGCCGCACGCCATGTTCCCGCCGTAATGGATGCGGTGGCGAACATGACATCCGCCGCAACTCAGCTGGCCTCTTACGTTCGGCCTCCGACCATGACCATCGTCAACATGTCCTTGATAGTAAGCGCACCTCGCCACTGTTGGACTACGTTCCGACTGACTTGTTTTTGAAGCATGCGGTCCCGGCCGCTTTGAACGTTATCGTGGAAGCGCACGTCCCTGAAGTTATGCGTGATTCCGGTTCCAAGGTAGGTATTGTCTTCTCGTGCTCATACCAAGATGCTCACGATTCCCTGTGTTAGGGAATGCACGTAAATGACCTTACTCGTCCCAGCGGAATGGATCCACTGAAGCTCGGTATGTCGCCCGTGTAGTCCTGTCCCGAGTCTGCTCTGAGAAATGGCCGCGGCTCCAGCACGCCTCCTACGTCTTGCTGCGACAAACCACATTTTTGTCGAAGTATCCCCCAACGTCTTCGCCCACAACAGGGCGTCCAGTCTTCTTGACACCGGCAAGTCCATCGAACAGATCCTCGCGAAGTAGGCACATCCCCCGTTTGTCCGTTACTACTACTCCACCTGACGTATCCCCCGTGTCGACAGTCCCGTCGATAAACACACCGGCGCGCGTGGCATGTCTGCGTGGGTAGGCACCATGTACGCTACAATTTGAGCTCTTAGCATTCAAACGGACAACAGAGCTCATCCTTCGTACAGGGCCGACGAGTCCATGAAGACTTTGTCCTACCTCTCAGAGGCAGTCCTGGACCCTGTATCCGGGCACTCGAACAACTTGTACGACCTCGCGCTGCACAGAGCTTTCAATACCAAAGATTTCCTCTTCGGCTGGTTAGAGCTCCCCGAGAACAAGTACAGGTTGTCTCGGTTTGGCTACACGATGGACGCCACCGCCAGGATGACCGTGTCCAACGCTATCGTTGATGGTCAGTCCAATTTACTGCAGTTGTCGAGCAGTGTATTGACGCGGTGATGGAATAGGACTCGATTGGCATGGGCTCGGAGAAGGTGCGGTCGTCGTAGACGTGGGGAGCGGCGTCGGCGCGCAAGCCTTGATCCTGGCGAACGAATGTCCCAATCTACGCTTCGTCCTGCAGGACCGCGGACCCCCACTTGAAGATGCAAAAAAGGTGAGGGTCAAAATAGTGCCTCTAGAAATTTCCATGTTGACGGAATCGTCGGCATAGTATTGGGACGAAGAGCTTCCCGGCGCGCTGGACACCGGACGAGTGGTATTGCAAGGTCAGTGCGGCGGAGCCCGTAGTTCGTGTTGGTGGTACTCACAACGATCTCCGCCAACAGAACACGATTTCAGAGCCCCACAGCCCGTGCAGAACGCCAGCGTCTTTCTCATGCGTAGGATTATGCACGACTACTCCGACGACATCTGCATCAACATCCTCCGCCACTTGCGCAACGCCGCCTCTCCCTCCACCCGGCTCGTTATCGTGGACAATGTCGCCCCTTTTGCTTGTGCGGACGACTCGAACATCGAACAAGGCCTGGACGGCACCTCAGGGAAGACGACGCCGGCGCCGCTCTTGGCCAACGGTGGCAACGTGAATCTTGCGATCTATCTCATAGACATCCTGGTAGGTTCACCGACGCATACATTCTCAGTTACCTCGGTGCTGATTCGGCGTGCAGATGATGGGTATACTCGGTGGCCTCGAGAGAACCGAGGCTCAGTTCCGAGATATCCTGGAAAAGAGCGGATGGAAGCTAGAGCGGGTGCACAAAGGGGGCGCTCCGTTCTCGATAAGCCAACACAAAGTCATCGCTGTCCCTGCCTGAGGCCTGACTTGTTCTCAACTCGCAGTCCAAGAATGTAAGTGGACGATAAAGGCTGTTTGTATGATTAAATAAGTACAATGCGTGTACGTATGAATGCACGATTAGCATAGACTGTCTTACGAAGCTCTATGAGTCGTACACGGGCGGTGCACACAGCCGCTCTGCTCGTATAAGTGAAACCACCCTTCTTAAATTTTCGACATCTCAGCTTTGAGGTCCTAATGCCTGCGGCCTGCAGACGCAGAATTATGAACATGCGCGCGTGTAGCTATAAGTAGGTACAGATACATCTTATGTACATTAAAGCTGCGTGCTCCACTTATTTAAACGGATGGAAATGAAAACTTACTCATAACTCACTATGCACTATGGATCGTACACGGGCGGTGCGTCTAGCCTCTCTGCTCGTATGAGCGAAATCACCCTTCTCAAATTCTCGACATCGCCCCGCAGGCGCGCGGCCTCCGACTCGTCCTGCCCCGGATCCGTGCTCGAGCTCACGGCTGGCCCTCCCACGGCGCGAAGTGGCCTACCGTCGGGGTTGTCGCCAAAGTTGTCGATGCGGCGGAGGTCCGAAAGCTGCTTTGAGGTTAGGGCAGCGAAAGGGGCCATGACCGTGACGGAATCTGTCGGCAGATACGACGCTTGTGGAGGCTCGGAGGTTGCGTCTGTCTCTCTCCGAGGCTCGTCGACGGCAGTTTCGTGGTCGCGGAATGGCGAGACGCCGAGGGCACCGTGCGCGGTGGCTCTGCGTCGGTATCGGCGGCGCCAGAAGAAAAAGGTTCCCGCGCTCAGCAAGGCAAGGCCTGCGAGGCCGCCGATGACACCGCCGACGATTGCCCCAACGTGGCTTGAGGCTCCGCTTCCTGGCGACCTTGAATCTCCGGACAAGGATAACGATTGACTGGAATCATGATGTTAGCTCACATCTCGCGGAGGCAGTCTGATGAATAGCCTACCTGACCAGCATGGGGGCGTAGACCGCACCCAAAGCAGCGCTAGATACGACGCTTCAGTCCCAAGGACGCGATTGTTTTATTTAATGTGGATCTCACCTGCCGGCTCTCGTGATCACGGTTCCGTTGTCGGCAACGTACTCGTGAGGAAGTATCACGGTGTCATCAGCAGTCACCAAGTTATGCAGTGCGGATACGATGTCCGTTTGCGCCTGTCCGTTTCCAAGCATGGCCGCAACGAACATGTTCCAACCTGTTGCACGTCATGTGTCATTGACGGGAAGACGACGACGGGAAATGTGTGTACTTACTGGCATAGGCGTTTCCAGGATTGGAGCTGTCGATTGGGAACCCGTATTTATCATTCGACGTCGTCACCAGTTGTCGGACGAGTTTCGCCTGCGCTGAGAATACCTGTAGAAAGAGAGATGGGCACATGTAGTCATGCAAGGTCATCGCAGTCGCTACATACAGACGTATTCACGAGGCCCGTGTTCAGCCATCGGTCCGCGAAGAGGTTGTATCCAAGCGAGAATCCATCGGAAGAGTTGTAGGCTATCTGTATCCAGCCATCGTCCTTGTCTAGCGCGGCGCTTTCCCACTGCCCGTATAGGGACTTGGCTAAATTCTGCGCGGGGGTCGTCAGTGAGACAACCAGGGTAATGCCCACAGGTGAACTTACAGCGTACTTCCCGGCGGCGGCAGGTTGGTTGAGCGCTGCGCTCACTCCCGACATGGCCTGGACAGCGATGATCCCTTTAATCGCAAGGTTGGTCTGGCCGTTCTGCGACAGACCATCGGCGGACTTCCTAAGAGAAAGGTAATGGCGTCAGTCGTGTCTCTGCTAGATATGATGGAGGGATGTACGCGTTTTGGGGGTCCAACGTGTTGTTTCCCAGATAGTCCGCCCAGCTGGTTAAAAGGGGGTACTGCACTCCATCAATACGGGCTTCATATCCGGGCGGTATTGGATAGGACTCACATATCGAGAAACGAGAGAGTTGTCATTGCTCGCGCGAAGATGGGCGTAGGCCATAATAAGCATGTTACCCGTTTCTGAGAGCAAAAAATATCAGATGCATGGTCTAAGGTAGAGGAAATGGCACACACGCTCTATGCCTGTGTCAGCTTGCCCCAGTACGCCGTCTCTAGTCGTGGAAGCCGATGGATACGAGCTACCTGTCGATAGATCAGATAATGGCTCAGTCGAGGGTGCGAAGGGTCGAACCAAGGTCTGATGCCGCGTAGGATATGTCGTATGAAGCCTGTGCGCGGAGCAGCGGCTCCAGGAGATATCCACCGAGAGACGGGTCCACGAACATCAACATGGGAAACGCGCCGTAGAGGATCTCCACTGGGTTCGTGCGGATAGATCTGGATTAGATGGGATGAATAAACCGAAAAACCCAGACGGTTACGGAAACATACCCGGCCGGCGTCCCCATGTCCCGCATGAACATCATGGCGTCAGACGTGTTCCAAGCGCCGTCCGTGCCCCGCGAGATTGTCAGTTGTGTCGCGCCGAGGACCTGCCGTGTCGCCAACGAGACCAAGTCGTCGAAATCTTGGCCGGGTACGGCTGCTTGCGCCGCGCCCAGGATCTTCCTGTCCAGCTGTTGAGCGCGGGCAAGAGCCGCTGGGAAGTCGTCGAAGAAGGCGTCAATCTGCGAGAGAGGCATTTGAAAGCTTCAGATGTCAGCAGGCAGTAGTACGCACGAGGGTTCCAACGTCTTGATATTGCGATGTGTAGTACAAACTACGTTTCTGGTTCTGGCCCGACCCGTTGTTGAATTGGGCGGCGGCGAAATCGTCGGCGTCAAAGGTGTGTCCAATAGCGAATAGAATCGGGCTGCTTCCTGTGCTCGTGATCTCTCCCAGGTTTTGTGCAAAAGCAAACACGGGCCAGCTCAGGCTGCGTGGACGTCAGTCTGGTTAATGAACGTGAAAGGCCTTGCGAGACACACTTGTTTTTAGCTCCGTTGATGGGTCGAAAGGTGTCATCCAAGGCGTTGTCGAGGACACCATTGGTGGTGAAGTACGGCCGTGATACGTTGTCGCCCGCCGTCTTGTACGTTAGGGAGGGGTTCTGTGAGAGTAGCAGTTAAAGTTAGATCCGACAACGAAACAGCAGGCGGCGCTAAATACAAGGTGAACGTACTACTTGAGCTGCATAGTGCACCGTTCCCCACATCGCCATCCCGATGGATTGCTCCTGAAATTCTGTTGGTCGGGTGAGAGCGATGGAGTGGTAAGCGCTGGTCGGCCGGTTCACCGAGGATGTCCAATTGATCTGGATGTTGGACCCGGTATCTATAGAGTTCCACTCTGCGCTCTGTGAGGTGAGTCTGCGCAACGAGAGGTTGAAAGGGAGCGCACCTCCGCTGATGTCTGTATAGACCGATACGTCGTGGCTATGGCCATCGAGGGACCGCACCTCAAACGCGAGGTAAGAGAAGGGGATAGACTGATTGACGGGATTCCCAGGCTGCAGAACGCAATATAGCTCGTTATCAGCGATGCCCGAAGCTGCCCATCAGACGAACGCACCTCGATGGGACTAAGAAACGTCACGTTCATCTCCATGATGTTGTCTGCGGTGAGGGTGAAGATGGTTTGCGTCGGTGTGACCGAAGTGCTCTGTAGTGTCGTGGCAAGTGTGCTCGTGGTGCCGTCGTTCCCCAGCCAGGAGTATGTGTGACCGTCGATTCGAACAAACCCCGCCCATCCTAATATCTGCAGAGAGGGTTGTGAGACGGCAGAAGCGAACGGGACAAGTAAAGCGCACAGTTCCGCCGGTTCCAGCCGGCCATGTCTTCGAGGGTCCAGTGGCGGCCGAGTTGGCCAACCAGGAGGTCAGGTAAGGGGAGCGTACGGCGAGTGGAACCTGTCCAGGGTAGAGATTCGTTTGGGCCGATGAGCTCGCCGCGAGGAATGCGATGAAGATACAGGGATAAAACAAGAAACCCATAGAGAATCGACAGCGAACGTCGAGATCCTGCCAGTGGCTGGACGTCGTCAACGGGGATGGGGGAAGAAAGAAGGCGTGGGGAAGTGTAGTCACGCACCATCTTCCTTTGTATGATGTGGTGGAGCGTTGTAGGCGCACAATTCCCAAATGAATTATGGCGATGCTGATGAAACGAGCATACCACTGTATATGCTGTATTCCTTCTCGAGCACTGGTGACAGAACCTGGCCATCAGCTATCCAGCATACAACACGGTAGATGCCTGAGTGCTTGGATCCAAGGCGTGTATATGATCCTTACACTCTGTTTTCTAGGGCACAACGTAGGAAAAGCAATCTGGGGCCGAACAGATGTTCACATCACAAGCCTAGAAAGACTTCACAGAGGATTTAGTAGCTAACTTGCCGCTGAAGCATGACGCCACGTACACTATACTGATCGTTGCTGTCCTGGAGTCTTGACCTCGTCAGATGATTTCCGGAGCCTGAGCATGCGCTTTTCGGACAATGTCAATTGGGTGTTCGATTCAACGTTCAAGGGAAAAGCGATTGCGTCGAAGAACGACAGTGTCAAGACCTTAGACCTGTCCACGGCGGCAGTAACTGTGAGCGCCCGGTGTGAGCGGCGAAAAACGATCCATCACGTGTTGCATTGTAGCTGAGATGGAAACGACGCCAACCCCTCGGGTCCCTCCAAGTCCTTTCGCCAGTGGTTGGCGTTCCTACGTACCATTGTTCCACCATTCCCAGATTCTTCCCGAGACCCGCTTCAAGGCCATCACTTCGTCGAGAACTTTGCTCTGATAGATCCTGATTCAGCATAGATTCCCCCCGCTTCAAACAGTTCACACGAGGAATGCGTCGGGACTGGACAACACGCGGGTGAGGGTGGAGAACTTAGAAGGGACACGGTCGCCTTAGCATTCCGTAGAAAAGGTGCAGTTCTTTCACTTCTGGTACTTGTAAAAAGGCCTACTGACACTGAATAGTCAAGTCGTTCCGCTTCGCCCCAGGTCCCCACCACACTACATACTTACCCTCCTTGGGCCCTATGTCGGAAAACCGGATTTGGACTTATAAGATATATCGTTTATAATGGAATTTATAATAGCCTAATACAGACCTGTTGCTGCTTGTAAGACCATTGTGAATATCGTCAAATGCAACAAGTCAACACTTACAATTATAATGCAATGTAATGCAGTTGTAAGGCGCGTCTGTCTTGACCTTCGATCCTTTCTCCCGCCTCTCCGAACACCTCTTTCTGAACCTCATGGCACCCCCGGACAGCAATCAAAAGAAAAGATGCCAAATATGCGGCGAGGAGAAAGGTTCAAAAGGAATCGCTACGCACCAGAAGGCTTGTCGGAAAAAACAGCAAGAGCGAGAGGGGCGGGAGGCGTACGAAAGGAGATTATATCAAGAGGCGGAACTAGGTGCGTCTATTACTCGTCAGTTCTACCGCGATCCGTTGAAACCGTTACGACTTGTCGCCAGGTTCACCATCTCCCGAAGAGCTACCCCGCACTCGCCTGCGCGAGCATGTCCGCGGCCAGCAACTTCCAGTACACGATCCTACCTCTCTGCTCCCCCCCGCTCCCCTGCCCGACTCGGATTTGATGTACACAGCGCCTGAAGAACCCTATCATGGTCTTTTCTGTGTCTGTGTAACAAAATATCGAATGCTAACGTGTTCAGTAGACGCGACTTCGCCGCCGAGCCCGGATATCGACGATATTCGAACAGAGTATCATTCGCACAGCAAACGTCCCTCGGAAACGGTCCACTTTGAAGACTACGTTCGGTCTAACACGTCTCGGTCGCCAAAAGCTCAAGAACACGAGCCCTGGTCCCCGTTTTTCAAAACCAGAGAGGATTTTACGTTTGCGGAAATTCTACTCGAAGGTGCTCTCAACAAAGATCAGTGTACTCGACTCATCAAGCTTTTCGATGCATGCGTCAACGGCAACGGTAAATTCACACTCACTAGCTATGACCAGTTGCAGACCGCGTGGCAACACGCCTCTCGAAAGCTCACGCCGGTAAGGTTCTACTCGCTCCGCATAATCATTTGTACTCATCAGTCGAGGCGTAGTTCGAAAATCGTACGATATCTGTGCCGTACAAAAAGTCTATGTACGACTTTGATGTGCACTACCGTCCTCTGTGGGACTGGACCACGGATATGCTCGAAGACCCGCGTCTTGCACCTCTCTTCGAATGGGATGCTCGCAAACTGTATAAACATAACGGGTCGAAGTTTGTTCGCTTTGTTCATGAGCCTTGGACAGGCAATGATTGATGGAAGATCCAGGTGAGGCTTTTTCTGCCACATCTTCCGTACATTGTGTGACATGTATGAATTAGACGGCCTTGCCCGAGGGTGCAGTGCCCTTATGTTACCTCTTGTATGCGGACAAGGATAAGCTCTCGAGCTTTGGCACAGCAAAAGGGTATCCTGTCATTGCGCGGTGCCTCAATCTTCCTGACGATATCCGGAATGGTAACGGTTTCGGGGGTGGTCGTGTAGTTGGATGGCTGCCAATTGTAAGTGTAGCCTTGAATTTTGTTCCACATTCACTTCTATGGCGCAAACTGATTGATGTCTAGCCTGACGAGGATCCTCTGGAAAGTGGAAAACCTGGCTTTGTTGACTTCAAACGTGTCGTCTGGCATGAGTCTTTCTATGCTATCCTGGAATCAATTGTCCTGCACTCAAAAACTGGATGCTGGTTCAAGTGTGGTGATGATGTCACTAGGTTCTTGTTCCCGGTTGTGCTGATTCTGTCTGCTGACTATGAAGAACAGTATGTCCATATTCTTTCCCTTACATGACTCTAACTGCAGAATTTAGATGTGTAATGTCTCTTACTCGTGGCTTTGGAGGGAAATATCCTTGCCCGATCTGTCTTATTCCCAAAGACCAGCTTGTCGATATCTCCACAACTTGGCCCCTTCGAACAGCATTTGGCCCTGAAGGTTCACAAGCTCTTGTCTTTCGTGCCAAAAGTATGGGTGCAGAGGACCGTGAAAAAACACTCAAGACTCAGTCTCTCCGTGCAGTTGAGGTAGCTCAGATTTTCACTATCTTTCTATGTGAGCTACATTATCTTTAGAATGTGTTCTGGAGAGTTGCAAACACCGATGTGCATCGTGCCATCTCTTTTGACCGCCTCCATTCCAACAACAGTGGTCTCTTTGCGGGTCATCTCTGGGAGCAGCTCAAATTACGGGTAAATATGGAAGGTGGTCGGAAGGCTGCATCCCAGCTAGACAAACAGTATGTTTCATTCCCTTCTCGAATAACCATAGCTAGCAGTATCTCACTACATACTACCAGGATTGATTCTATCCCACGCTGGCCTAATCTCAATCATTTCGATCAAATTATGAAAATCTCCTTCTCAGATGGATCAAAGTTTGAAGACCTGTCAAAGGTTTATCTATTCTATTTGGGCTTTCTATATCTAGTACTCATAAGGTTATATTCTAGATTATTGTATTTGCTGCTCACAACATTCTTCCCAGGAATAAGCCTGGCTCTGTATTTTGGCCTTTGCTGCGGTGCATACGCAGCTACTCAATTCTTGATACATATCTTTCTCTTAGTGTGCATACCGAGGAGACACTTGCTGCTGGACGGCATGAGCAGTCAAAGTTTGATGTGCTATTGAAGGTGAGTTTTTGTCATCATGTCAGAATACAGTGATTCTTGATTTTACATGTTTAGGAGTATATTGCGGTGTCATCTGAGCTTGATGAGCTTAGTGAGACCATCCAACTGAAGAACTGGAACTTTCCAAAAGCACACCTTCATCAGCATGCCTTTGATGATATAGAAGCAAAGGGTGTTACAAGGAATTACAACACAAAACCAAATGAGAAAATGCATGGTCCCCTTCGGAAGGCCTATACTCTCCGCACAAATTTCAAGAATGTTGCAGAACAGGTCTGTTTTATTTTGTAGCATTTGATCATTGAACTTAATTGTACATGGCAGATTTTACGAGTGGACCATTGTATGCTGGTATCGACCCTTCTTCGAGAGCAAATCGAAGAGTTTGACAGGTCCCAATGTGAACAAGAGGAGAAGACTTTTGAGGATGATCCTGATGTAGTCTCACAAATGCCTGCCACTAACAGCAAAGTTATTCCAGCTGGCCATGTCACTCTAGGCTCGCGCCTTGAATCTGTGTCATTCCAGGCATTTGAGCAGAGTCATGCATCTACACCCGCCTTTCAAAACTTCCGTGTACGCCTTGGACAGCACCTCACTCAAGTTCTCCCAGCACTTGGAATTCAACTCCCAGGCAATAAACCAATCAGGTTTCATACACAAGATGAGGTACATGCAGAATTTGGTTGATGTTTATGTAGACCACTCACTCACTCATCAAAAAATTCCATAGATCAGGGAGTTTACAAAGATTTCAGTCAGATTTGAGTCATCCGTCGACTGGTGCGAGACCACAAGTGCACTACACTGCAGTCCCAAGTTCCATGGTGCACCGAGGCGGGACGGGATCATAGTGCAAACTGCCAACCGAGGCTCCATATTTGCACGACTCTGGAGCATCTTCACATGCACTGTAGAAGGGGAAATCTACCCCCTTGCACTCATTCAACCGCTGGATGCACGTGTGGGTGCGAGGAGTGTCAAGGACAAGGAATTATCGCTGTGTCGGGTCCGTTCCCGGCCCCAACATCAATCCGAGTTCATTTCTGTACGCTCCATCGTGCGCGGGGCTCTGCTTGTCGAAGACTTCGATATTCCGGGTGATTACTTGGTCGTCGACATCGATGATGGTGACATGCTCCTTCGAACACGTCGACTTTACCCCGAGGTGCGGATGTTTTCGTTAATGCGCGTTGTCCGTGGCTGCTTATGTAATCGAACCCGCTCACCACTTTGTACAGATCTTTTCCGCTTGACCTCATTCTCCATATCTCATTCCCATTCACCCTTCAACGTCCAATGTTCTACCTTCACGTTCATTTCAACGCTCGCTTCTCCTCCCCAAGGTCTCTATCGGAACGCGCAGTCAATCGGACGAAGGAGGGGGAAGTCACACAGGTATGTTCGTTTCCCGGTGCTGAGTCCTGACTGAGGACACTCAAGCCGCAAACAAATTTTAGGGACGGTACACACCTCTAACACGAGTAAGGGAGACATGAAATACCGTATATCAAGACCGGCACTTCGTCCTTCGTCCCTCTACTCCATCTACTCCCCCTCGGCATCCATTCTCCCGTCCCAATCCTCCCGCCGCCGACCGTCTCGCACCCCCCGTTGCATCTCCCCCCTTTCACGTTGACCGTCTCCGGCCTCTCGTAAATATAAACAGGTCCACCACTGCACTTAAGCGTCCCTTCATCTCCCCTTCACGCACGCACTGCCATCAAGAAGTATTGAGTCGCGAGCAAGATCGAGGTCCATGTCCTTCAGAAGCTAAAGGAGCGCGATCCTCTCATTCGTCAGTACGTGGCATTCCTCATCGCGAACTGACACCTAGCTGACTTTGTTCGTCTAGCAAATACATCCATCTCTTACAACGGTTCAATCATTGAAACCATATATATCTTGTCACAGAATTGCTCGGCATGTGCGTCTACGACTTTCTCAAGGACAACTTCGCGCCCTTTCCCGGACATCACATCTAAGGTTATGCGCAACAACTGCTCGGCAGCGTCGCATGTGAGCTAATATGTCCCGTCTTTCCGCGACTGTTACTAACCACTTTGCGCGCCTTTAGTCGTGCACGATCTTCACCTCATTCATACGGATCTGGAGCCAGAGAACATTTTACTGGTTCAACGACTACCAAGAGGTCTCGTCGCCGTGCTTGATGGGTCACAGTACGCGATGCGCTACAGCACCTCCTCTTTTCGCTTTCTGTCCCCACGGAGCTGTATCGACATACCCCCCTGATCTTTGTTTTGGTTCTGGATCCGGACAACTCACCACACGATGTGCTCTTCATCGACGCATCCTCGTCGTTCCAACCCCAAGGCGGGTTTAGCTATCCAGTTTTTCTCGCCTACACCACCCGCTGTTATACACTACGCGATGCATGCCCTCATCCGCCTCTTCGCTGCATATTTTACCGTTGCTCTCCACCCTTCCTTTCCATCTAACTTCGCCCTGGTTGTGGGAAGACGGCGCTCGTCAACTCAACTCTTACTTTCGTTCGGCGCGGAGCGGCAAGAGCATCAAGTGATCAACCTTTTCGTTGCTAACTGCGTGGCCCTGGACGGCTGCGAGCAGGCTGAAGGCTTAGTTGACCGTAGGTCAAAAAGATGGTACGCCGTTTTACTTCCTACGTGCATCTCATGAACTAATCTCATTCCACAGTGTGCTCGCCCCGGCCTTAACGAGATTGACCATGCCGCGGCGGCCTCTCAAACTCTCCTCGTCATTCATCACCGCGGACGCCTTCGGCCACAAGCACATCAACACGAAGCTCTTATGTTCTCAATTCGAGTCTCTCCATCGACCTGATTGTCAACCGCTGCAAGAAGGCTCTCGTAGACGCTGGTGTCAAGGCTTTGGACATCAACGAGGTTATCCTCGTCGGCGGTATGACTCGTATGCCCCGCGTGGTGGACACCGTGAAGACCATCTTCGGTCGTGACCCGTCCAAGGGTGTCAACCCCGATGAAGCCGTGGCCATTGGCGTTTCCATCCAGGGTGGTGTTCTTGCCGGCAAGTTGCAACGTCACGGATATCCTCCTCCTCAACATTACTCCTCTCTCCCTCGGTAAGTTCGTCGCCGTCGTTGGTCAGTTCGACCCATACTTACACCGCCGCTGACAGGTATCGAGACGCTTGGCGGTATCATGACCAAGCTGATCTCACGCAACACGACTATCCCCACGAAGAAGTCCCAGGTCTTCTCCACGGCTGCTGATGGTCAGACGGCGATCCAGGTGAAGATCCACCAGGATGAACGCGAGCTCGTCTGCGACAACCAGCTCCTCGGCAACTTCAACCTCGTCGGCATACCTCCCGCACCCAAGGGTGTTCCTCAGATCGAGATCACGTTCGACATAGATGCCGGTGAGTCAGATTCTTCTCAAATATGTTTGCCTTCTAACAATATGTATTCAAGATGTTATCGTGAATGTGTCTGCGAAGGACAAGGCGACGAACAAGGATCAATCCATGACCACCTTGTCGTCCGGCCTCAGTGACAAGGTGATCGAGCGCATGGTCTCCGAGTCCGAGTCAGAGCAGTACGCGGAGGCGGACAAGGCTCGTCGTGACATCAACGAGGAAGCGAACAAGGCTGAGTCCGTTAGCACCAACACCGAGAAGGGTACGTTGTACCATCTCTATTCTTCGTTCACAGTTTTGATCAACCTTTCACAGCCATGAATGAGTTTGAAGACCAGCTCTGTTCCACGGAGAAGGAGGAGGCCACGAAGCTCATTTCTGAGCTCTGTGAGCTTACTGCCACTAGTCAAGCCGGTGACGCCGTCAACGCAAATGCCATCCGGGAGAATATCAACGAGACCGAGCAGGCGTCGCACGGGTGTCAACCTCGATGAAGTCTAAGCTGTGGCTATCGCCGGTCTCGCATGAACAATGGGGCACAGACGAAGAGGACCGGAGACGGCCAGCAATGTCTCTACCTCTCGTTGTGGCTTATACAAGTATCCACGGGCGCGGCGTGTGTGGGCATGTCAAGGGATAGACACATAGCTAGAGCCTTCCGCAGGTTATCCACGGACACGGCGACGAAGATCAGGATGGGCACCTTACCTTACAACCTTCCTTTCTCCTCAACTCACCCTCTTACCCGTTTGTCCATTATTCCGAGTAGAATAACTGACCTTATTTCCTTCTTTCTATACGGGATCTCCTGCTGCCTATCCCGGAGTGGCTGCTTGCCGACGCCACTCAGCGCTTGTTGCCAAGTATATAAACCCTCGCCGTTGACGTTTCCGTTTTTTTCCCATCGCCCCCGAACTCTCTTCCCCAACTGTACCCACTTTGTTTCCGTCCTCAAAGCAGTCTGTGCGATGTCCACTGATAGCGATGCCGATTCGGACGTTGACATTGTGGTCCAATCGCTTCTCTCGGCTGAGCTACGTCCACCAAGCAACTCTACGTCTCGAATGGAGTTGAGCGAGGTGCGTACTCTGTTTCTAAAGACATGTGCCCACTCCTCACTTGTGCATTTATTACAGGCTTTGAGACTCTTACAACTCCAGTACCAGCAACTCGTAGGTCGCTACAAGGAGCTTCAGATCGAACGCGACACCATCAAAACCCAATTACGCGCGTCCAAGAAGACTAAGACAAAAGGTGGAAAGGGTTCACTGTCCGGTGAGGATCAGCAGATTGCATGGGCAGGGAAGAGTTTTGTTGTCGTAGGGCAGCCTTTCATCGAGGAGAGCACGCTCCATATTCCGGCGCCGTTAAACCTCGACTACACCCACCGTGATCGCTTCGAAAACCCGCAGCGGGCTTTACTGTGTGAGGTTGCCGAGCTCTATCACCACCTCGCTGTCCGCAAACTAGACAAGATCATTGCTGATGACGCGTGTCGGCCGTCATTTGTCAAAATGGTACGCTGTATCTCTAATATGCCTGCCGAAGCCTAACCTAAGTCTCCGCCGGTCAGTTTATGCAGCAATTCAATCAGGAGCGCTCCCTGATGATCAACCGCGTTCGAACTGTGACTTCAGCCATTTTCGAAATCAATGCAAAGTTCTTTGTCGCAGGGTGCGACCGTGCGGCGGTTCCAGAGATCACGCTCTTGCTTCATGACCCACACGATCCACCGCACGTGCCATACTCGTTTTGGGCACCTGTATTGTTTCCCAACGGCAATAAAAAACAGCCCTTCTGTACCGAACAACTTGCCAGTGTAAGCTACTATTGTCCGTGATGAGAGAGCTATATGTGACTGGTTCTCTACAGATGCTCAAAGTGATTCTCTTTGGCCCGTCTTCGCTTGACAAGAAAAAGACGAAATTCGGACGCACTTCAAAGGGAGTCATCTGGGGCGTCAAGCACACTACTCCGGGGTGTATTGCACTCGTAGCCATGCTCGTTCGTCCATCGCGACTTCCTCTCCATCCATACTTTCTAACGGGCATTGAAGTCTCGATTCGTCATAGGTCCCGACACCGCATTTAAATCTGATAAAGGCTACCAGTATTGCGGAGATGTAACCAAGATCAACTGGCAAGCCGTCTTTGGCGAGTACAAGCGCGCGATCCTGCGCCTATCCGACGTGTACCGCCGCGACCTTCTCGCATTCTTTGACAAGAGGGTGTTTGGAGTAGTAAAGAATGCAATGGATGTAACTCAAGGCGAAGACTTCACGGGCAATATCGACGAAGTAGACAAATTGATTGCGCAGATGGACGATGACGCCCCGGAGGGCTATGAAGGTGCAGAGGATGCACGCGAGGACGAATATGACGATGAACAGGGAGACTACGAAGAGGAGGTGTCCTTCATCGACGAGATGGACCTGCTATCATTGGGCCCTGCCGACGATGCCTCTCTGGACTCGTTTTCAAGGCCTGCATTACAGCTGGACACCATTCCCGAGATCTCAGAGGACGAAGATTATCCACCCAGCAATGCGCCCAGTAACGCACGCCGCAAAATTGTTCACCGCGCAGGCAAGGCCTCTTCTTCTGCAAAGACTGCGTTGGGTGGAGAGACAGCCATACGCAGGCAAGCGGCCGAACCCCAGACGTCAGCTATACCCGCGGCCTCTCACCAGAGGGCAACCCGGGCTAGGCCCGTTCCTGTCCTGAGCGTGGAGCCCGAAGAGCCTGAGGCGGCAGATTTTGGAGAGCCAGCACCTGGACCTAGGCGAGGTAGACAAGGTGTCCATGGCACTGATCGTGGTAGTAGTGGTGGTCGCGGTCGCGGTCGTGGTCGTGGTCGCGGTGGACGTAGAGGCAAGAAGACAGGCTAGTATATCTCCTCTTCACGGTTAGCTCACCGGTGGAACGGTGCACATTACAACTTCGTGAGGCGAGGCCGTGACCTGAGCTTATAAATTGCTTATAAATTGCTTATAATAGCCAGAAAGCCGTGGGTCCTCACCTAAAATTGGGCGGTTTATATAAAAAAGGCTCCCTGGCGGAGTGGTTATACTACACTATTACAATAGACTACCGCGGGCGGTACTAGGTTCGATCCCTGACCATGCAACAAAAAAAAGGTACAGTACTAACGGTAAGGTAAGCAGCTCCAACAAGACAAAGGTAAACCAGCATAAGCAAGTACTAAAAAGGTAAAGAGCACTACAAGAGGTAAAAAGGTAGTAACTAATAAGCACTACTAACTAACTACCTTAAGGCTAATAGAATATAATGGGCAGTTGAACCGGCAGCAGAAGCGCGCAATTATTTTTCGCTTCCCAATCCGACAAGGCCCCATCATACCTTACAAGGTCACCCATCATTTGTCATCTCCGGCCCGACCTTACAATGCGCTTATAAAGTGACTTTATAAGGTACATTGCAAGAGATCTCTCTTTTCTTAGAAGCATTATAAGACCCTACTTCCCATTCTAGCCCTTTTACCCATTGTAATCGACTATAAGCTCCGGTCCGGTTTTCCGACATAGCCTGACCGGTCGACCTACTCATCCGGCTTATTTCCGTTGCAGATCTTTTTCCTCGTTCCTCCTTCGTCACGGCGACGAACCGGAACACACCTCAGTGCCAACATCGACGCTTCCGGCAGTTGTCGTACGATTCCCTGACAATAACAGGCGAGAGAGTGCACAATTGGACGAAGAGCGGGCGTCAAGTCCGTATCTGTGTAACTGACTGACAACAAAGTGAAAGCTTGGATGAACACGGGTCAAAAGCATGGCGGCTATTGGACGCCTCGGGCCAGCTCAGGCCTCACACGCGCCCTTCTGCAAAGGAACAAAAGCCTTGAGGCGTTCTTTGTTCTTTTTCTCCTATAAGACGATGGTCTAGCCACCACCCCCACGATCTCCCCTCCCAACCCGGCCCCCGCGAGCGACACTGCCCCCACCGTCTTTTTCTCCACACCGACGCTCTTTCTCGTTATACCAGCTCGTACGATACCACGCCATTAGACCTCCGCCATGGTCCTTCTTTCGTCTGCGCTCTCTCTCGCCTCGTTCTCCCTCTCGGCAGCTGCCCTGGCCATAAACGCCTCGCTCTCTCTCGGGACTAACACCTCTGCCGTCGCACCCAGCAAATTCAAGCTCGTGCACAAACACCAGGGCAATGACTTTCTCGACGAAAGGTGCGTGTGCGTCTCCCCCCTTCGAAGCCCCGCTCATCCTCTGTCCAGCAAATGGTCCTACTTCACCGGCGCGGATCCCACCAACGGCAAGGTCCAATACCTCTCCAAGGCCGACGCCGTCTCCAACAAACTCGCCACGGTCCAGTCCGACGGCACCGTCGAGTTCAACGTGCAGCAAGGCGACCTGCCTCGTGGCCAGAACCGCAAATCGTGTGTATCAGTGATCGCCCTCTCCACGCGTTCGACGCCTGACAACTCACCCCGCAGCGTTCGCATCGGGTCCGTGCAGCCGTGGTCCAAGGGCCTGATCATCGCCGACTTCAAGGCCATGCCGTACGGCTGCGGCGTGTGGCCCGCCTTCTGGACCGTCGGGCCCAACTGGCCCAACGGCGGCGAGCTCGACATCATCGAGGGCATCAACACCCGTCACTTCGTGCGTGGCCCTCCGTGTTCCGTGCTCCTCTCCCCTCCCTGACGACCTCCGCAGAATCAGCTAACGCTGCACTCCGGCGAGGGCAGCAACTGCACGGTCGACACCAACCCTGGCCTCGTGAACGGCGTCCCGCCGTTCCTCGCACAGCCAGGCAACCTCGACTGCCGCTCGACGCCGGACGCGAACACCGGCTGCGGCTTCATCGACGACGACCCCAACGCGTACGGCTCCGGCTTCAACTCCGTCGACGGCCGCGTCTTCGCCGTCCTCCGCGACGATCGCGGCATCCTCATCTGGTCCTTCCAGCGCTCCGCCGTGCCCGCCGACATCGTCGCCGGTGCGCCCGACCCCAACCTGTGGTCGTCCCCGCGCGCGTACTTCTCCAGCCAGACCTGCGACATCGACGAGCACGTGCAGCCGCAGACGATCGTGCTCAACACGGACGTGATGGGCGACTTTGCCCAGAGCGGGCTGCAGGACTCCGGGTGCTCGACAGACGTGGCCGGCGTCGTGGCGGACGGGACCAATTACGCGAGTGAGTGGGCTTTTCTTGGTTTGCGATTCGGGCTGAGCTGACGCGCGTGGATAGATGCGACTTGGATCGTGAATTATATCTCCCTGTGGGAGTAGACGGGACCTCTGTGTCCGCGGCGACGATCGTGTCGAAGCCGGCGGCGTCCGGGGAGAACAGCGTACTCGGATCGGTGCCCCAGGCGTGCGGGACGACGCTGCAGCGCGCTTGCGCGCCGTTCCGCGCGACGTTCGCCTCGAGGGCGCGCATGAGCTCGGCGTCGGGGTAGTCGCTCGTCGTGACGTGCACATGCTCGTATGTCTTCGCGATCAGGATCCCCGGGAGCCCCGCGCCTGCGCCGAGCTCGAGGACGCGGTGGTGGCCGCCCCGGAGCTGCAACTCGGGGAGATGGTCCGCGATGTAGAGGGCGGAGACCCAGATGGAAGAGGCGTGGAGGGCCCAGTTCTCGGCTGCTGTATCGGGCGTCGCGAGTGTGATGGTGGGTGCTCCGGAGGGCGAGATGTAGGTGAATTGGAGGCCGGCGGAGGAGTGCGTGATGGGTGCGTAGTCGTACAATGTTTCTAGAGAGCTGGAGAGGATGTCTTCGGGTTCCGACATCGAGGCTGTTCTCTGTGGCTGTTCCAGTACGGTATACGGGAGAGAAATAGTGAAGATATGGCCCCGGTGAACTCGTGTTCTCGAAGCTTGAAGCTTGAAGCTGAAGAAGCTGAAGAAGATGCGAATTGTTTCGTTTCACGATCACGTGGTATTCTTCCCTGCTGTAGGCGCTTGATATTATTTAATCCTCGAAACTCTTGAACGCGGTTGAACAACGACGACCATCTCCTGTTACTTAGGACGTAAACGAGGAGACTTACCCCAAGTCTTGCCCAACTCCCCCTCATTCTGCCATCCGTTTTCTGCTCTAGTGCCACCACGGCGTCTTATTCACGTCACGTCTCCGCGTCCTCCAAGGCATTGAGCACACAAGAATGCCCTCCACCGGTCCTGGACCTGAGGTGTGTGTCACTTTTGACGTCCCATAGATTTAGGTAGAATTAATTACGGGATTTTCAGCAGGTACCTAGCGACGACCTGTCCAGGAGTTTGGAGCCAAGTTCCGGAAAACAGGCTGGATACAAGAAACAAACAGCTCGAAAAAGTACCGGTTGTAGACCGCCTCCGAATTGGCCTAGAGGTGCCAGGCTTTCTATGCTTTCATTCAATCAGACCCCCACACTACCACCTATACCGAACACTCCGACGCAAGAAACCTCATCCCCGGCACTGTTGTCACCAGTGCCGCCAGCTCCGAGTATACCAACGTTGGTCGCAGATATACTCGCTAGGTCCACGGTACCCTCACTGTAAACTTCTACTGAGCACTCTTATAGGACAACCATCAGACCGGCTCATGCTGTCGGTGCCAAGAAGCACAAACAGCTAGGTCCATCCTACCGTAAACACGCCGATTTCTTCTACGAAGGAGCCACTGTAGGCATCATCTGCGGGAGAACCGTCTTCAAAGTCGACAAGCAGCTGCTATCGCAAGCATCTCCTAACCTTGCCACCGCATTCCTCGAACCTGGCTTCTCGGCCGTTGGGGAGGGCTTCTCCGTCGATCCTGCTTATACAGTTAAGGTCGATGGCGTGTCTTTCGGGCACCTAATGGCGATCCTATACCATGCCAAGTAATCTGCCTTCTCCTCCTTGCTCTCATGTGCGATGTTGCTGACTCTCGTCGCGATCTTTAGTGACTGGATGGTCACGCCTCCGTCTTTCAAAGTCTTAGCCTCCGTTCTACGTGTTTCGTTGAATCTGAACTTTCCACGCATACGACAATGGGCATTGAAAACGATCAAAGCGATCTGGGCCCCTGACACCTCAGCCGTCATCCTCAACCCCCTCTCACACGCCGACGCCGTCGACGCCATCTTGCTTGCGAGACTCTGCAATATTCCGCAAATCATGAAGCGCGCCCTTTACGAGATTGTGCGCTCGCCACAGTACGACGCCCGCATCATCTACCTCCAGAATGCGTTGTCAAGTGATGATATGTTCCTCGCCCTGCACCTTCGCTCGCGCCTCTCCGACTCGTGGCTATCCGAGATGCAGGCACCGCCGGTGCAGATGCTCTGCACACACTGTACCTTTGCCCCAGGAGCGTCTCCCAAAGCGCTCTCCACTTTCTGGACGGAGCGGGTGCAGAAATCGGGGTTGTTGCTCGAGTATCGGCACGATCCGATCTCCGGGATCGACGCCGTAGTGAAGAACCTGAACCTTGCGCAGGAAGGTCTATGCGCGCGATGCTTCGAGAATGTCAAGGAGTGGGTACGCGGAAGGCAGGATGCGTGGTGGACCATGATCGATTCTCCAGCGACCTGATATGTTTCAATGATACTAGAAGATTTCGTCGCATGTTCGTCGGACAGAAATGAGAAAGGGCATGAATCATGTAAGTACAGATGATTGTGGCACTTGTACTACGTTGGAAAATCTGCCCCAGAGATCACCATCCCGACGCTCTCACTGGTCATTGATCAAACTTTCCCATTGCTATAAAGCAATCAATTAGCCATCGGTTCAGATTTGCATCGCTGCGGCAACTTACCTTGTCATACAGAAGGTTCAAACGGGCACCATACATATCCACGAACTTCCCGAAGTTCGAGTTCGATCTAAGGGTTACCGCGACATCAAACGTAGGCTTGTCGCTGTTCAATACGTCTACTCGGAAACTGCGGGGGAAGGTCAATTGTTGCTCGGTCATAAGGTCGGGCATGGATGACATACAAGTTGATGCAATTCATGCATGGACTTGCAATCGCGAACGCGGGTCCTTGTACGCGCGGATCCTTCAATACCAATGAGCTGGGGCGTGTTCCGAGAAACTGGTCCTCGTGCGCTGTCAGAAGAAACTTGGCGACCCAGCTTTTGAGGTCGTCGGTAGCATCCATCGAATTCCTCGTGTGCTCTACATCGCAGCTGCAGCGAGCTCCTTTGACCGAGACCCCTTGGAAAAGCGCACGAGGCGGCTTAACAATCGGGCGCGTCCCACTCGCTGAATGCTCCGCGCAGATGTTTGTACAAGCCGTGTGGAACGTGGTGAGCAAGGCAAAAGGATGCTCGGAGATGTATTGCCTTGGAATTTCCTCAATGGGAAAACGGAGGAAGTTGCGTGCGCAGATCACCATGAGCTCTTTGGTGGCGTCGGCGCCCCGATCGTACGCCTGTTGATAGATGAGAGCGAGCGTGCGTGCGTCTGGGCAGGTGAACTGCAGATAGTCCTCCAGGATAGCTTCGCGTACGGTGTTCTTCAAAGAGATGGCTGATACGAGCGCCAAGCCACCAACAGAGCCGGACAAGTTGCCGCTTCGCCCGAGTGCGCAATCTTGTTCGCAGTCCTGTAACATGACCTTGGCGCGGTCGTAATCCATGTCGAGGGATATGACGGGACACTGGGAGAAAGGGACTTGATGGGGAGGAAGATAGTCGAAGAGACTTTTCTTCTCATATAAGGCCTTGAAAGCAAAGGAGTAGCTGGACAGCTTGCGAAGCGTCGTGGGGAATGTCCTATTATTGGGATCGCGTTGAACTCGAAGGGCAACCTGAAGGTCAGAGATGACATTTGGGGGCTGCATCGGAGGGGGCGTGATTCAGAGAGATTCGAGACGGGGCGTGGTTTTGGATATTCCAGATGTCGAGGAATGTGGGTTAAGTAGAAACCCCAGGTCGTGTGGCGGGAGGAAACGAGGCGAAGGCCTCAGAGGAGGCCACAATACAGACAATGAGGCCTTGAGGGCCAATGAAGGGAAGCCAGGCATAATCTCCTGAAGGCCACCGCATTGTATTGCCTGCGTCCGCGACTGGAACTAGTGCCACACTGGCCCCCGTCGTCGCGATTTGAAAGCCTCTGCGACTTGAAGCTGTGTCGGCGCTTCTGTGGCACTCCCCAAAGACATCTTGAACGCAGATGAGCGAATCAGTTCAATCATCATCAATATCCGGCCTTCGATAACTTATCGACCGACGACCGCCGTCGCCGCCCACTGCGGCGGGGCGGATTTTGTCGTATTGGCCCTTTCCCAGCCGCTGTGAATGTGGTCAGAAAATAGCGTCACTCTCACCGCCACGATTTGCGCTTGAAGTACATACTTTAGACGACACGATATTCGATTAGTAGTTTGATAGGCTTCGACAAGTTCGTCGGGAGGTTGTCATAGACTAAGAGTCAGACGGGCAGCGGTGTCGGTGAGCGCCGCCGGCCGCACGTGAGACGATCGCGACAGTCACGTGGTACGCGTCCGGGTTATATTCATTTCCGGCTCTTCTCTTATTTCAGCTTTGAAATTGAGCATCGAGTCGTCAACGACGGTCGACGACGGCCACGACGACGACGACGACGTCCGACCTCCACACTCGTGCACCAGTTTTTTCTGCGCTTTGGAGCCTTAAGTGTGAGCGGTGCCACTTCTTGTTCATACTTAGACGCCATTGACGCTTTTTACTATTGCTACCGCTTAGTCGCCCAGCCTAATGTCGGTAACTGGCAGCGTCGTCCAAGACGCGCGTCCAACGACGGCCGCATGCTCTTGCAAGTGCATATGCAAGTGTCCCATAGCGGAAGTGCCCATCGAGCTGCTCATGGAGATGTTCGCCTACCTCCCCCACCTCGAACCCCCTGTCGACTCCAAAAAATATTCCCCGCCCACATGGCTCAACGTCACCGCCGTCTGTCAGCGTTGGCGGTCCGCAGCGTTCGCGTGCAGGGAGCTCTGGACGGTTCTGCCTCTCCACCACCCGACACTCTCCCACTTTTGCCTCGAGCACTCCCGCCCGCACCCCATCATCCTCAACGCCGACATTCCCGCCGCCCCGATCTGGTCCAATGTTTACACCGCCGTCACCGAGCTTGACCGCGTGCGGGAGATCACCATCGAGGACGTGATCCCCAACAAATTCGATACCCTGAAAATGCGCCTGCTCGCCACCGCGCCCGCGCCCCGTCTCGAGATCCTCAACCTCAAGTACCAGCTCGCCGAACACCCATGCACGATACCCAAAGACATATTCGCGGGCACGCCCCCCGCGAACCTCCGCGAACTCCGGCTCGACAGCTGCACGATGCAGCACCACTCGCCTCTCCTCCTGACGTCCCTCGTCGTGCTCCAGCTTCAGAGCTGCGTCGGAGTATGGGAGTCCGCTGACGAAATGGTCGCAACGCTCTCCCGCATGCCGCAGCTGGAGACGCTCTCCATCGAAGGCCGAGTCACATTCCCGCACGACGTTGTGCTCGCCCCACCCGACGCCCAAGAGCCCATCAAGCTCGACAGCCTCAAGGATCTTTCTCTCTACGGCGAAGCCCTCCAAATCACCGGCTTCCTCCAACGCGTCGCCTTCCCAACCCAAACCGCGCTCTCGATCGAATACCTCGAGCCCAACGCGCACGCGGTCGTCATCGCGCCCTTCACCCGCCACTTCGCGCCCGCCCGCGCCGCGCACGAGCACTTCAAAACCTTCCGGCTCGAAACGAGCTGCAGCGTCCTCGAACTCACGCTCTCGGACCCCCAGCGCGCGGACGGAAACAAAACGGGCGTGCCCGCCCTCCTCCCCAAGTCGATCAAGTTCGCCATCACCTGGTTCGAGAGCGACGAGGAGGGCCACCCCGTCGTGCACGACATGCTCCGCGCGCTGCTCGTCGCGCTGCCTGTGCACGGAAAAGAGAGCACGCTCATCGCCCAGCGCACGTGCGAAGGGGACATGCTCAACTGGATGGTGCCCTTCGCCCAGCTTGCCGGCATCCGCGCCGTGCAGGTCGCCCGCTTCACCGCGTATGACCTCCTCCAGTACTTCCTCGCCGCGGAACACGCGCCCGCGGACGCCCCGCCGTCCTTTGCAGACATGCGCTACCTCACCGTGCGCGAGCTGATGACGCGAAGCACCATCAGGCTCGAACGCAATACCGAACCGAACGTCTCCGAGGTGGCAGGCGTCCTTCTCGCCCGGGAGATGAAGCGCAGGAGAGCGGAGGGTCGGGAATGCCACCTCAGCCTGGAGGTCTGCAGTCTTCGCCCGGAAATGGTGACTTTCTTGCTTAAGGCGGTAGGGTCTGATAATTTTTATTGCGACGAACTGTAGCGTCAGATTGACGACGACCAGGACTATAATACCATATACCTATACCTCAGCCGGCACTCCTTTTAGATATTTTCATGTCATCGGACTGCCTCCATAGAAATAGTTGAGGACTACTTGTTGTTGACAACAGTACCTGATACTCATACACGAATCACATCCATCTTACAATCCCAACTTCCAGTGGCAAGTAGCCCCTCTTCGTACAACGACCACGCGCACGCAACCACAAACTCGGTGTGAGCATCGTGTATCCGCACGAGCTGCCGCCCTTCCGGCATGCTCGCGTTCCATCTAAGACCAGGGTCAGCTCCCCAACCAACGAACGAACCTACGGATCACTCACATCCTGCACGTCATATCGTACGACGCGCTCGCAAGCAGATCCGGCCGATGCGGACTCCACTGCACCTTCCTCACCGCATACTCATGCCCAAGCATCTGCGTCTCGCACACACCGCCCACCTCCGCCCCGCCCCCCGCCCCCGCCCCGATCTTGACCATCCTACAATCCCACACCCGGATGTTTTTGTCTACGCCCGCGCTCGCGAGGACGAACGGCCGGTACTTGTTCCAGTCGAGCGCGAGCACCTCGCCGCCGGACGCGGGGACGGTGAGCGCCGCGGCGGCGAGCGGGGAAGTGAAGCTGTTGGTCTGCGGTGCGAATGCGGGGGCGCGGAGGTCGAAGATGCGCACGGTGCCGTCGGTGGAGCAGGTGGCGAGCACGTCGGGCTGGTGGGGCGAGAAGAGGGCTTGGTAGATGCACGCTTGGTGCGCCTGGAGCGTCGTGAGCGATCTCGGGAGATCCGGGGACCACTATCGCGCGGTCAATGAAGCATCCTTCAGACCATCGACAGAACGAACACACCAGCTTGACGGTCCCGTCCCAGGAGCAGGACGCGAACTGGTCCTTCTTGATATTGGACCAGTCCACGGAAAACACCTCGCGTGAATGCTCGCGCCACATGGAGATCGGACGGTCCTAGAGGCAGGCAAGCGGCGGCGCCTTGCAGCGCTCGCTCAACGCGCAGAGGGGTCGAGGGACGTACATACGTTCAAGAGCACGTCCCAAAGACGCAGCGAACCGTCTGCGGACCCGGACACAAGTTGGTTTTCGTGCACCTCGGACCACGCGACATCGTAAACGCCGTCCTGGGTTTCATAACTGCAAGGTGGTAATGAGCAGAAGCCTTGTTAGAAGGGGATCCGATGCGTACTGTTTCTCGAGGGCAACGATGGGAGGCGTGCCCAGAGGTTGCGGGGTCATCGAGGCGATGTGAAGTCGACCATTGCCGACGAGGCCGTAGTTTGCGGACGAGGCGATGGCAAGGCGTTGAGGATGAAATGGCGACCAGGCGATGTTGTAGTGGGCGAAACCCGGCGTGTTCACGACGTTCGTCGGGCCCTGCATTTCTACCCGCCAAATCTGTATTCGTCGGAGGTTCCAAGACAAGATCGGGCGTCGAAGCTCACCTGTATACCGTCCGTGCGTGCAGATGTATCCAACTTGTGATGAGAGTCGGTTGCGAGCGTCGAGGCCAGCGACGACGGCGGTGCGGAGGAAAGAGGCGTAAGGCCGGCGAGCGCGCTGCCAGTTGTCACATGCGACTCTCTGTCCCGAACATCCCGCTCGCCCTTCTCACCGCATCCCGCTCGGTGCCCTTCGTCTCCCATGCTGAAGCCATCGAGCGCATATCTACCTTTCTGGCTCCCGGAAATGTCGCTGTGCTCACCGGCGCGGGGGTCAGTGTCGACTCCGGGATCAAGGCCTACAGGGGCAAGGATGGACGCTACATGAACCCGGACTACCAGTGCGTGTCTTTTCAGCGCGTTCCTCGTCCTCCGAGACTTATCGTGGTGATGCAGGCCGATATTTGTGGGTCGAATACTGGAAGAAAAACGGCACGATCTGACCACACTTGCAGTACCAACAACTCATCGAAGACAGCCCCCGCGGCCATTCTTTCCGGTGCGTTCATCGGCCACACCTTCAAACCGGAAACTCATCGGGATCATTGACAGGCAACGCTACTGGTATGCCCTCCCAAATCCACCCACATTTCCCCGTTCCCAGACGGTAGACGGCGAGTTGTGCAGAGGGATACATAGCAGGGTGACATCATAACCTCGAAACCCTGCACAACTCGTTAGTTCTACAACCTCTTACTCGCCGGTTCGAGTAAGAATGTCTGGGACCAAAATTTTCATCCTCCTGTTCAAACGCGGCTCTCACACCCCCGCAGGTTACGCGCCTACATCGGCTACCGTCCGGTCCTCACCACCTTCCCGAACCCCACCCACTACGCGCTCGCTGCCCTCCAGCACGCGTCCGTAGTCCCCAATCTGATCACACAGAACGTCGACGGTCTGCACAATCGCGCCATAGAACGCGTCTGGGACGAGGAGAGGATCCGGGAACGCGTGCTCGAGCTCCACAGGACGATCTACGTGAGTCCATGCGCCTGTACTCTCTCTCCCGCAATCGTTTTCGAGGTGCATCTGCTGGCGGCATTCTTGCGAATCTTTACTTATTCAACATCTGGCACTGCCCTCCGTACTTTTTCTGTCTGGTCATGGCCATCGGTGCCACACTTCGGAGCGCGCAGGAATAGCCTGCTCAATCCTCTTTACTTCTCGGTTTATCCAACAGCCAAAATCTCCTCTTCCCTCTCCCGTGCATTTGTCAGTCACTGATGACTTCGTTTGTCCACACAGAGGGTTCAGTGCATGCACGGCCACATCTTCCACCGCGACGTCTTCCAACGCCTGCTCGGCGACGCCAACCCGCGCTGGAAAGCTTACCTGCACGACATCGAACGCTCGGGAATCAAACCCAAGACGAACCCGGACGGTGACGTACGTCCGCTCCCTCGTCCGCCCGTCGCCACATTCGTAATAACCCGCGTTCCAGGTCGTGCTGGACAAAGACGTCTCCTACGACGACGTGGTGGTCCCCGAGTGCCCCGAGTGCCTCCTGCAGGGCAGACACACGAACACGGTCAGTCGCGCCTTCCTTCGTAAGATGCGCCGCGAACACCGATCGACCCGCCCCCTCGCAGATGAAACCCGACTTTGTCTTCTTCGGCGAGTCCCTGCGCCAAGAGGTGCGAGATCGCAGGTGCGCCTTTCTCCCCTCCGCGCCCTATCTCATTCTGATCCTCCTCGCCTCTCGTCTAGCTACAGCATCATCGAAGAGTGCGATCGGCTCTTCCTCCTCGGCACCACGCTCGCGACCTACTCCGCCTTCCGGTCCGTCTCCCATCCAGCGCGCTGCGATGACATCTGACCAGCCCTTCCCCCCCCAGCCTGCTCAAGCACGCGCTCGAGCTCGGCAAGCCCGTCCTGTTCCTCAACGTCGGCCCCACGCGCGCCGACGCGCTCCCCGGCGTCGACAAGATCGAGGTCCCCGCGGGCGAGATCCTGCGCGAGGTCGTCCGAACCGTGGTGTGAGTCGCCGCCCCTGTTCCTCCCTTCCCGTCAAGCTTGGTCTAACCCATCGCACGGCGTGCAGCGGCACGCGGGCCAACTACGACCCCGTCCTGCGGGACATGCTCTCGCGCGGCGTGGTCAAGCGTCCGACCGACGACGGCGAGTCTTAGGGCCTCGCGCCGCCGACGTCGCGCTGACGGATTCGAGGGTGGTACAGATGGGATTTGGGGGGGGAATAGATATATGTACACTAGGCGGATGCATACCACGCACATGATCAACCAAGCGTGTGCGAGGCAGGAGAGGGGGAGAACACGGTATGTAGCGGTACATGGGCGATGACAAGGTACACTATGTACGAGCGCCGTCCGAGGGGGGAGTCCGAGCCGGCGAATAGGAGATGGATACAAGATGTACGGAGAACAGACAGATCGGACGGGGAACGATTATGTGCGATGCAGACAGGGGGCGTGGCGTAGGAGAATCAAGAGGACCGATAGCGATACGAAAGCGAGACAAAGCTGGGAAGGGGGGGGCGAGCGAGATGAAGGGGGAGGGGGGATAAGCAGGACGGAGGGGCGGCGAGATGCCATGGAGCGCGCAGCGCACGGGAGCGGTGGGAAGCGTTCGCTAACGGCATGCCCGAGAACCACGCACGCCCTAGCCTGCTCGTGGCTCGTCCACGGGCGTGCCGCCATCAGCGCGCACATGCGAGAGGGGGGCCCGGGTGCGCGTCTCGAGGCCCTCGAGCCCGATCGCGTTCGCCCCCGCGTCGCCCCCGAACGCCGTCGGGGTCGGGGTCGGGGTCGGCCCAGTGCCCGGCGCGGCCTTGGGATGCTGCGCGAGGACCCAGACGGGCTGCTTGAGCGTGCCCCAGGACCAGTCTTGCCAGCGGCGGGGCTCGGGCAGCGTCTGCTCGACGTGCGCGTGGCGGCGGGAGCGCCGGAGGTAGCCGTCGAACCGGGAGGAGTCGCGGCGGGTGAAGACGGAGAGCGTGGACAGGATCTCGGCCGCGTCCAGGAGCGCGGGGTCCTTGGTCGGGGAGTCGACGGGACAGAAGGCGGGCGCGGGCGGCGGGCAGGGCGTGCGGGGCATGCACGGGACCACGGCCGGCGGCGGGGTCTCCTCCTTGACGCTGAGCTCGGTGAGGGGGGACGACTGCCGCTCGTCCTCGTCGTCGGGGGTGAGGGAGGGCGTGCCCTCCCTCGAGTGCGAGGAGGCGGTGACCGAGGACAGCTGCGAGGCGTCGATCTAGCGAACGCGGGTGAGCGTCGTGCGCGCGCGAGAAGAAACAGGGGAGGAGGAGACGCGCGCACCAATTCCTGCTCGCGGCGAATCTCGGCGACGGCGGCGTCGGAGCGTTTGAGGCAGCGTTCGCGGTGCTTGGTCCAGTGGAAGGGGTCGAAGGCGCACTTGGGCGAGAGCTTGATCCGGGTCTTGCAGCGGCGGCAGACGATCCAGAGCGGGCTGAGGACGTCGGCGAGGGGATCGGCGCGCAGGCGTCTCTCGCGCTGGAGCTCCGCGGGCGTGGGCTGTCTGGGCTCCTCCGCGCTGGAGCACCGACGGCAATCGGTGAGGACGCGCGTGCGAGGGGAAGCGCTGGGGATCACGCACCTGGCCGTTGTTGATCCTTTGGGGCGCGAAGAGTTGGGCGGACGGCGTTCGCTGGAGAGGGAAGGGAACTTCGCCGTAAGCCATGCGGCGCGGGCGTGGAGTCGGGGGGCGGGATACGCACCTCAATCTTTGCATCCGGAGGGGGTAGGGCGACTGTCCGAGGCATCGATGAGCGTCCCCCCTTCGCGCACATCGAGGACGAGGTACTCACCGAGGGCAATGAACGGGGTCTTCCATCGGGGAGGCTGGGGACAATGAGAAGACGAGATGGAACGAGGTGGAAAGGCGCTCACCGTGGGGTTGCCCTGCTGTTTCCGTCGTTGTACTTGGATGGGGGCATTGTCGTGGTCGAGGTCGTGGTCGAGGATGGGGATGGGGATGTGGAGAAAGAAAGGAGGGATGAAGGGGGGCGTGCGGCATGACGGTGCGCGTCTGCCGCGTAAAAAGAAAACGGTAAAGTCTAAACGAAACCCTGGCCGGCATTTGCCACAGCGGACGGAGCGCCCACACTTTCCTTTTTGCCTAAGCGAGGCCCCGCTGATCCGCCACAAATATCCACATAAATTTGCACGATATATTCCAGTCAAGATCGGGGTACGAGGCTACATTATTGAGAGAGAAGGAATGAAGGGAGGGAGCAAGGTATGATACGGACATGCAAAGGGAGTGCAGTGGAAGAAAAACAGGAAGGGATGGTGGGGAAGGCTATTAGCTTAGCACAAAACAGGAATCGAGGAACAGGAGACGAAGCGTATGATGGAGCACAAAGGAACGACGGGAACTCGATGGAACTATGCAGGTGGATGAACATTTGTATCATGTGTGCTCCTTCGGCGGCGGCGACTCTTCCGTAGGCGACTGCAGGCCCTCCTTGAACCCGGCGACGAAGTTCTTGATAGGCATTATCAACCAGCTGGCAAGCGCACCAGTCGACTTGGTGCGCGCACGGACCCGAGGCGGCGCATCCTCTGCGATTGCCCCCTCGTCCCCCTCCTCGCGCGGACGCTTCACGCCAGCACGAGCGGGCCCCGCCGCATCCACGACCGTCGTATCTGTAGACGCCACCGATGGTGGCGAGTCCTCGGCTGCCTTCTCCGCACGACGAGGACTGATTGCGATCGGCTTGGGTTCGCGATCGTCCGTCCGTGGCGTCGGAGTCGCAGCAGAACGTGAACTGAATACAAGCAATAAAGAAGATCCCCTTCAGCGTCAGTTTCCAAGGCGTGGCAGCGACCGAAAACGCACGCGAGGCAAGAGGCCTTGTGCTCCTCCCATTGAGTTAGATCGTAGTCGCCTTCGCCTTCGAGCGCCACCGTCTTCTTGCAGTGGACACAGTCGACCGATTTCGTCGTCAGGTTCTTCGCCGATGAATCATTGACAAGCTTGAGCTTCCTTTCGGCCGTTGCGACACGACTGCTGGGTCTGGAAAGGCTCTCCGTCAGAAGAGAAACGAAAGTAGATAACCAGTGGCGACGAACATCTGGCCAGAGCAACGCTGCTGGTGCACCTTCCACCGCTGTAGGGCGTATCGCCGTCGGCTCCCGAGTTTGACCCATTCGTGGCACGTCTTGCACAAAACCTCTTGGGGTCGAACCTCCTCTGCCCGTGGGTCCGATTCGAGGTAGGCCTGCCGCTCCGCTTCGGTCCTTCGAATGGTTTTGTTCGAGATCACGGATGCGTCATCGTCGCTTACAGGCTCATCCTCCTGGTCGGCCGCCTTGCTAGGCGTAGACGTGCTCAACCTCCACAAATGAACCATGTCAGAGGAATGGCGACTGGGATGAATGGCGGCGCTTACGGTTTGGTGTTAGATCCTCGACGGCACGTTTTACGGTGCAGTGTCCATGGCCGCATGGTGTAAGTGAGGCTCGGGTTGAGCGGCACCCAATCGTTGCACACTGCACAGAACGCGCGATGGGGTTCCACCTCGCGGCAGTCCGGCTGGTTGCGGAAGTACTGGATGCGTTCCTCCTCCGTCTTGCGAGTTGCCTTCGAGGTGGAAGAGCCTGCGACCGAGATGTCATCCTGGTCGCCTTCCGGTGTCTGGAAGCGCTGCGAGGAAGGCGTTTTGCCGACAACTCGAGACACGGGGGACCCCTTGACTTCAGACAACGATGCGATGGAGGGTCGTTTAGCCTTGCTTGTAGGCTTCTTCGAGGGTAGTGGCGCGGAGACAGACTCGCTGGGACAAGATATTGGGAACATGTGAAAGAAGGGACGTATAAACGTACGTGCTGAGGGAAGCTTTGCCCTAGAACAAAGCATCAGGGACAAAGCCAACCAGCAAATACGCGGACTATGCACCTTTCTGGAGGATGGACTCGGGGGCGGCGGCATGGAGGACGATTCAACGTCCACAGACAGTCTTCGATGGATATGAGGTCGAAAATCTCAATAGAATGGGATTTAGCACGTACCTCTCGGCATTTGGAACGGAGTCTCTCTTTTTCTACCCCGTCCTACGTTAGGCTAACCCAAAGCACCAGCGTAACCACAACCAACCTTGGCTTTGCCCGCGTATGTTTTGGTGGGTTTGTCCCTAGCCTCGATGATCAGACTCACGCATCAAGTTCGAACAAAAAAGTAGACTCACTTTGGCGATGATGCAGGATCAGACATGAGCGCAGCAAAGCTAGGAGAAATAAAGGGAGCGTGGTGGTTGGAGTCAAAGCGTGAAGCGGGAGCGAAAGCGCGTCGATACGCTGGCGTGGGAACAGACGCACGTGACAATCCGCATTGTTCTTGCCACCTTGCAGAGGACAATATAACTGGCCGTTTTTCACCCTCGAACGCCGCCATGAAGAAATCCCCCCCCACCGAGGTACACAAATCGCGCAGATACCCAATTCTGCTCGAGCTTACATACCTTGCTTTTTTTCAGTCTCTCATCCGACGTAGAAAACCCGCACAAGCCTCAACTCTTAGATGATGGAAGCCTCGACGGAGGTGAGCGGACGTCAGACCCTGAAATCGGGACGTTTTAATCGAAGATTGAATTCTGAATTCTCAGGTCACCGAGGAGCATGGACCTCTCTCTCAAGGATTCGGTGCTGTTCCTCCTATCGAACGTATGCCCCCCGAATTACTGCACGAAACGTTCTCCTACCTCACCGCGCTCGAGCTGGAACGGCTGCGATCCTACGACGACGAAACACGGCCTCTTCCCCTTCCCTGCGGAATTATCCTTGCTCGCGTATGCACGCGCTGGAGAGAAATTGTCTGCCATGACAAAGCATTATGGACCTCCATTCCTCTCTACTTCCGCCCTGAACTGCAATGGACGGAGAAAGCCCTCCAACTGTCCGATCCACTGCCCATCGACATTTTCGTACACGACGTGAAATCCTGGAGGAATGTCCTCCCCGCCCTGGACCAGCTTGCGCGTGCGCGGACGATCTCACTGTACGGCATCCACCTCACACCCCTCTCGAAGGCCGACCTTCCTGATATGCTGCCACCGGACGTGCTGTCAGGCGACGCGCCTCAGCTGAAGGAACTCAACCTGACGAACGTCGTCATGAGGGCAAACTGGACCCACTCGTTTCCTGTTTTGACAGAGTTCGAGGCGCGGAATAGTTTGTTATGGACGACGCCGAAAGAGATGCACGCGGCTCTCTCTCTTATGCCCCAGCTACGTCACCTCAGCTTAGGACAAAACGATTGCCTGGATTTCAGATGGTTCGATCTCCCCGAAAACGTTCTTCATCTGGAGCATCTCTCCAGCTTATCTCTCGAAGGTGACGCAGACGATATGGCCGACTTCTTGTCATGCGTCTCATTTCCCTCCGGCGCTTCACTGGAAATAATAATCGTGAACAGCCCGCCGAACGAAAAGCTCGGATTCGCCTTAGCCGCCCACTTTGCCCCTCTTTCGGCTGTCCCTGGTCAACTCCCCGTCATGCATGCCACGGCAACCGATTCAAGCCTGGACATACACATAAAATACGCAAATTTGAACCCGGCATACACCTTTCCTGATTACATCACCATCGACATCGAATACGACGACCCGGATATGGAGGGCTACTACGTCTGCTTCATGATAGAGCACCTACTCCCCTCTTTGCCAGGACACGGAGGCGCTTCTGCATTGCTGCTATCTCGCGCCGAAGATTGTGGAGATATCATTGCTCGCGAGTGGTTGGACCCCTTCCTGAAGTTAACAGGTGTTCAGAAGCTATCCGTCGCCGGACGTGCCGTGTACGACCTTGCCGATCGATGGAGCAAGGAGCGTTGCGACAGTAGTGCGTTGTCCTGTCCCGGGATCGAAGCTCTACAAATCATCCAAGCTGATTTCAAGGAATCTTTTACTCATCCCCGCCGCCTTTCCAGCGGTGTTGGCTCTCCCATCGAGACGGTCTTTGGTGCCATCGAGGCGGAGCTCAAGTTTAGAAGGGATTGCGGCCACCGGATCTCGCTCACGATCAAGACAAGCGCAATCACGGATGAGATGGTCGAAAAACTTAGTGAAGTGGTCGACGTGTGTGTATGCGTGGACAATGACAGATCCACGGATCTGGAGGAGTCTGTTGACTCTGACAGCGAGCCTGACGAATATGAAGTTCGAGTGGAGGTGGCGTATCAGACATTCACGTGACCCTGCGAAATGTAGTTCAGAATTCCAATACACAAACGTTGCGCAAAAGCCGGTCTTTGCTGGTTCGTCATCGGGACTGGCACTGGAAGAGGTAGTGGTCCGAAAGGACTATCGCAGGATTACAGCATGGAAGCCCCCGGGTTGGAGACCCAGACGAGACTCAAAGACGTCATTGACAAGGCCCTGCAAACACTCAATGCGGAGCCGACGACGACCAACACAGCCAGCTGGAGCGACTGGAAGACTTGGAAGGCTTGTGCAGACCGAGAGGAGGCGAGTATGATGCCCTTCAAACACGGCACAGAGTAATTCAGTGAAGGGCTGATCAAATCTCCCCGACAGCTCGCTCTGTCCCAAGCTCTCCAAGGTATCAACGCGCGCGCCATAAGCGACACCACACACGCCGCATTGAAGCGGATTCACCAAGAATTTCCGAAAGGTCGTCAGAACTACTTCATGGTGAAATACATGGTGGAAATTGCCGAATCAGCCAACCAACGAGTAGATGAAGAGGACAATCTCGGTTATCAGGCTCCCACCGTCAATGCCGTTACCGTACGTTTGGTTACCTATATCCGCTCATGATTAACTTGCCCCAAGGCAGCAACAACTTCAATATCTGCTCCTTCACTGCACGCTCAGCGTAAGCCATTGTCAATAAAGGTGCGCGGTACTATTTACACCGGCCTCCTATAAACATGTTGCTAATACTGAGATCGGTCTCCCACTCTAGTCTGGGCTTGTGCAGTTCTGCCCTCCATGTGACAACTGCGCTTTGGAAAAAAACATCCCAATGCAAACGATCGATGACCGTGAAGCAGCGTCGTTGTGAACCGTGCGTCACAGCGAACATGGCATGCAGCTTCAAGGGAGCCAAAGCTATATTCTCGCCGCGGCGGAGGCCGCGAGCACGAGTGAAAACCTGCCAATCCCTGAACCAATGTCAGGATCCATCAAAGCTACATCTCCCAGTAAACGGCTGCGGCGTGCAGAAGAGACCTCTACGGCGGACACACAGGTGGCCAGTGTCACGGTTGCGAAAAAAACCAGGCTCAGTGAGGTCCAAGTGCATCCAGCGGCTTTACAATCGAGCAATGAAGCAGCCGAAGAAATCTCTCCTACGATTATCAGCAATGACGAAACCGAGGTTCTAAGAAGGCAATTGAAGGATATTCAAGGCCAGGTAGCTGCTTTCACCACGCAGATGAACGATGCTCTAGAAGCCATCCTTGACGGTATAGAAAAGAATGCAGGCTAGGACGCACTACTTTTCTCTGAGCTCTTTCTTTGGTACGTGTTCTAGATGATCTTTTGGTTTACCGGATACATGCGTCCCAACTGGATTTCGGATGATCACATGGTGTATTCAGGAAATCCGAGGACTTGCTGCGCTTCTCTCTTCCCCCCTCCTCGCCCGCGAATCCATCCGACAGTCCGACCGTGAACACAGTTTGGGCGCCGTCATGACAACTCAAAACGAGTCCACCCGAGATAACGTTGACAGAGATCTGATTGCTATCATATAGTGCCAGTGCGTAACGGGTCAATCGAAACTTGTATAGTCCATACTACAGATACGGCATGAAGTGGGTTAAACCCCGGATAAACCTTGAGAATGCTCTTCTGACCTATCTCTGCCCGAAGCTTGCCACCGCCCATCCGACAACAGAAGACAGAGGTGGAAGGGTTCTAGTCCTCTCATACTCGTACGCATCCGGAGGAAGGATCCTCGGTCGCGCCGTGGATGAATTACGCGCCTGGCGTTCATAGTAGAGCGATCCCGACAAGCCAAACGAAAGGCTCACGTCTGATCTGGGGCTAGAAGAGCTGGAGATACACAAGGAAGGTGGCTGCATATGAGCTGAGTGGAGAGTCAGATGTTCATTCAAACACTCCGATATCTGCCAGAACATACCGCCGTGGTCGGAATCAGTATTGCGATGACTGGGGCCCGTATCATCGTCGTAGGATCGAGGATTACTCGGGCCTGAGTGCCAGTCGACGAGGCCACGATCTTGGCAATCGGTTCCCTTCATCAGGCAAACCCTCATCTGTTAACTAGCATTAACTCGGACGTAATTCACGGTAATTAGCAGATTAGCAGAATTCGGTTCCCCCCCCATAATTTCGCGCAACATTTGCAGCTCATCCAAGCTAAAACTTGGTTGGCATCGGCGGCAGATCTTCCTCCAGAAGATCGGTACCCGATCCTTTCTAGTCCCTTTCGGCTGCTAATTTTGCTATTCACACAATTGGTACGAGATTATTCATGAAATACTCCATTACTATCTATTACTACGGTACGTCGACGCAGTACAGGATGTGAGAAATGGGTGATACAGGGATGCAGGTACTCGGATAGAAAAAGGCAGGGGGAAGAAAGAAGAGATAATGCTACAGTGACTCGGACGTGTGTGAATAGGACACCGATATCATGTTCGCCAGCGCCTGATGCTACGACGCGGGTCAGCGCGCGAGAACGGAGGAGATACGACTTACTGACGAGCAAAGGATGACTTGGTCCTCCCATTGATTAACATGGATTCTAATACGTTGGTTAATGGCGGTGAAAAAAAGGAAGGGAGCGTGGGTGTGATGACGCTGAGGGTGTAGCGAATCTAGTGATGGTGCCGAGGGTGTCGCCAGTCCAGCAAGGAGAGACTCTTGACAAGCTTCACTCGCTGAGAAAATGACTACATCAGGGTTGAGGACGAGATGCACGATGTGGGTTACGCACGTTGGAGGTCCTAACCCACGGGCCTAGTCATACCATCCAAAGCAGACCATGTGCGACAACAGACATAGGAGGAAGGACGACATGGCTTGTGGCAGGCGTTGAGCGCACAACAGGGCGAGCATGGTCGAGCGCGGTTGCAGCAATTTGCAGAACCTTGTAGCGGCCGTGATTCGAACTCGAGGGCACGGGTTTCATGATCCGACCGGGTGATGCCGAAAAGAGTTCCAGGGGCTGTCGCCGCCGGGGCCCCCCCGCCCGACGTCTCGCCCGACTTGGGCGGCAGCGCACCGCGGCGGCATCGTCATCCTCGACGTCGACGGCACACCAATCTCGTCCTCAGCGCAAACTTCTGTATTGAGCTTCAGCAGATTGTACGTGCCTTCTCTCCGACATGAAATACAGTTGAGGGGAGCGGGGATGGAGTGGCGGGAGCGAGCGATGGGCAACGCGGTCATCGGTGAGCGGAGGGCGGGGACGTGGCGGGGTCATCAGCGTCGGCAAGTCACGTGATACACAGACGGGGCGACCCACCTCGGCATCGATCGGCATTCCGTCGGTGATCAAACTCCCACAAATGTATTTGAAATGGGACCGCTACAAGGTTCTGCAAATTGCTGTGATGGCTGACTGCAGGCGGTCAAGGAGGGGAGGACCGGGAGGTCGAAGTGGTAGGAAGTAAGGTGAGCTGGCACTGGGACGATCGCGTTCAATGCGAAGTCGATTCGAGCTCCGACGGCGACGGCGCCTCGAGGCAGCTCGAGGCTCGACCCTGTTCTAAGTTCGTGCTCGAGGAGAGCCCATGGCTCTCCCTCGCTTGGCGCAAGCCCGATGTCGCCTCTGCTGGTTTGCGCTAAAGGACGAGCTGAGGCACGACCGTCCATCGAGGTGAGTTAGCTCTTGTTTTCTCCGCTTAACACGATTCACATGTCTCATATAACTGAGCGTTAAAAAACCTGGCTTTAGCAGGTGAGGGTTTCCCTGATGTTACGACTGCAGGAGAGACAAGGCCTATGGTCGTAGTAGTCAGAATACGCCATGAGCTTCATAGCTATCGAAGAACTGCTTACCGACCACCGTCGCAACGTATTTTATCACGCCTACAGCTAACGCATGCCTGTGTAGCCGAAATATATATTAGGATCGATCGGGTGTTGCGGAAGAAAGGAAGCTATCGCACTTACCGCCTTCACGCGAGTGCCATGTCCTCTGCCCTTCCGCGGTGGATCAAAGCACTCGTGCTTCATCTCCACACAGTGCTTACACGGGCGCGCGTCCTCGCATTTTTTGTTCGTTTCTCGACAGAACTGGCAACGAACCTTCACCACCTTCGGACCCCGGCCGACGCGAATACATTCCTCCCCCCTCAGGACGCATCGGCCGCAGGGACGATGGTCTTCGCACTTTCCGAGGCAAAAATAAGTCAGCGCCAACATGTGGCGAAAGGGGAGAGGAACCCACCTTCTTGTTATCCCTCCGGCAGTTTTTACACGCTAGCTTTACGCGATCCGGTGGACTGAAGGGACTGCCTTGCGAGTGAAACGGGTTACCAGCGCCAACGATGGGCTCGTCCGCACACTCAATATCGTACATCCGACAGCGATCGCAAGGGATGCCACCATCGCAGCGCGTGCGCTCTCTCCGGCAGGCCTCGCATCCGTCGACGCATTGAGTAGCAATCAGACCGCGTTTTCGACATCCGCCACACGGTCTGTGAAGACTATTCGATCCTTCCCCGGAAACACTGCAAGGTCGACACACACCTCCCATCATCACAACGGATCTTGTTATGCCTAGATAACGAACCACGTTGGTAGTCGAGTCACACGGGAAACCGACGAAAGTACCTGCAATTCGAGCACGCCTAACAGACCCAGAAGTCAGTAACAAGGATGATGAACTGGCGGATTCAGCGCACCCTTGTGGCTCTTTTCGGCCAGAGAAAAGAGGAGGCCCCTGGAAGCATGTTATTCCCATGAAAGGGAGACAGATGATCAGTGAACATATCGTCCCAGAAAACGACGATAGACAGTCTTCAAAGATGCGATGCGATGGAGTATATATACCCGACTCCGAGTCGGTCATGGGCGTCCCTATCGAATCTGATGTTGCACCACCCTATGCATTAGCATGGCGCATTTAGAAGTCATGGTCCAGAGCCCAGCGTAGACTTGGTCGACAGGGGAGCGAGGGCACGCGTGCAGGTGCCCGTTGTTCCTCCGGGAACGCACGTCTTCTCGCATTGAGCGACCGATGCCACGGACGGACGACTGTATCCAAGGGTCTCTCCTCCCCCAGTTCCTTGCGGCATTTGGGCGTGGTCGAAGACGTTCGCGATGAGCAAAAGATAGCTTGGAGGGCTCGACGAGACCTGGTCTACAGTCCCTGTGCTATCACTGTACACCCGTCGTCAGCGTCGCCACAAACCTCGGAGAAATTCGACCAAACGGATATGTCCGCCCATCTCACCCCGTGCACATTGACATGGAGCGCCAGCTGCGGCGAATTCCCGCAGAAACGCGTGGAGGACGCGGCGAGGAAGGTGTTCGCCCCGCATATGACGCTGGCTTCCGTCCGATCCTCGGCCAGGGCACGCACGCGATCCGAATCCACTGCAGTCTGTTCTAGGACAGACAACATACCGAGCACGATGCGTGCCACTTCGGATGTGCCGAAGTTTCCTGCTCGGCTTCGCGAAGGCGAAATGGAAAGGCTTGGCATTCCTCGAGACGGAGTAACTCCTGGGCGCCTTTGACAGAGTTTCTCCTCGAACGAGGGTTGAGTGCAGATACGGGAGAAAGCATCGAGCGTAAGCGTCGCTCGACTGAGTCGTCGCGCCCGTTAACTCCCGCTGTTTATGCCGAGGGTGGTTCCGATTTCTGTCCAGGAAGCGTGGAATTTCCGAGCCGCTCATTCTCCAACAGAGAGTGAGTGACTTCGTGCATCTTCTAATTAGTAACGTTGCACCTGTGAGTCCTATGAATTCGTCATGATACCATGGACGAAGCGGAAGTGAGGGTGCGAATGCACACGAAGTGGCCAAAGACCGCCGCCACGACGCTGTACTTGTTGGCACCATACAGTTGCACGTTGTAGATCCACGTCGCTCTGGTTATTATTCAAGCATGTTGAGGGACGCTTATACGCTTGTAGTAGTATTCTCGATTCACAGGAGAAAGGGACCTCTGTTTAAAGGAAGCTATGCGTGACTCCATCGTCGCATTGCGAGCCAGAAATGCGGCGCATATAACGAATCCCCGTGCATATAAAAGGCCCACTGGCAAAAACAGAACGTGACCCCTAGTACCAAAGCAGCGGTACGAGTCAATTCAATGACGCGGCGAGTTGAGGGAGAAGAACGTACGCATTTACAGCAAGACTATGCAGATGTTTATCGACTTCAGCCCACTGGCAGAGGGCGCGAGCGGGCTCCGAGTCGGACTGCATCATGATCAATGATGGTTAGGCTGTTAGCTCACTTTGCGTCGCGCGGCGTCAGCAATCGTGCCACGGCGCTGGGTCCACAGAATAATTTTCGCCAACTTCGGGAGGTAGGCGACGAGTGTCACCAAGGGGCCATGACGGTGAGCTCGCTTTGTGGCAGTTTGGGCCTCGGTCGGCATCCGTTGTAGGGTCGGAGTGATGTGGGCCAAGGGACCCATCAGCTGCAGTGCTATGGGTCCAAAATTAATCTTCACCCATCATGGGAAGGCCGCCGATTAATAGTATACTTATGTGGAAGTCACCAGCAGCACGGCCGACTTTGAAATCGGAGAGTTTGTACTTGGTTCCCCGGGGATCGTGCCAGTGGGGTGGTAGGAATGCCAGGCTCCGGTTCTCGACGGTTCAACTAGGTCCAACATGCAGGAGGTCGACCTGCTCGCCGTCCACGGCCACCACGGCGATATCGCATCTTTATGGACAGATTCTGCGACGTAAGGGCAGCCCCATTCGACATTCGACCATATCCAGCCATATCCGTGCGCTGATGAAGTTTCGATCCGATTCACTTGATCCTTGCTTGATCTGTTCGAGAATTTCGAAGCTACCAGTGGGGGGGGATTTTGAAATATGAAGTCGAAAGGTTTATTCCAAATGTGCACAAGTCCGAGCAATTAAACTTGGGACAGCCAGATATCAGACGGTTTGATCCGCTCGATGGGCGCAGAAAATAGGGGCATGTCTCGGGGAATGGGATGCGTTGCGTCGTTGAGAAAGACAGCTGACGAGTCATGTTCAAGTCAACATTCACAATCGCATCCAATCAAACAGCGCAAACTCACCGCTATCGCATTTCACCGGCCACCCTGCAGGCTTACTTAGATACAAAGATTGTCGATGAATTTCAGTTATACACTATACGCGGAACCCCCAATTATTCAGCGCTTATGAAACGCAACCACCGAGACAGAGCAGAGGAAAACGAAAAACGACAGATTTGATCCACCGCGTATAGAACGAGGTCAAAGGGTAATAAGGGTATCACAGTATCCAACTGTGTACAAAATACGGACGTCCGTGGGGTCGTCGAGCGTAAGGTAACCGAGCGCGTGTCGCCCACACTATCCATTCCGAGCCTGAAAACACCCTCGCTCAGTCGTACATCGCGATGTAGTTGACCTTCCAGAAGGCATCTGTAAGAGCGATTGGATGAGTAATCAACAAGGGTAAAGAGGAGAAAGGACGTGACGCACTCTCCCAGTGGGAGCCCGTTGCAACGAGGGCGGTGGGGTCGGTCACGGGGCAGTTCGAGGTCGCAAGGTCGCTCTTCGCCCAGTCGCCAAGGACATCAGTGTTCAGCACGATGGTCTGCGCACCAAAGTGCTCGTCGAAGTCGCAGGTGTTGCTCGACCAGTAGGCCCGAGGCGAGGACCAGTTGTTGGGGTTGGGCGTGCCAGCGGTGATATCCTTGGGGACGTCAGCGCGGGAGAAAGACCACATGAAGATGCCGCGGGTGTCGCGAAGGACGGCCATGACGCGTCCACCGACGTCGTTGAAGCCGGTGCCGAACGAGTTAGGGTCGTTGTCGAAGAAGGTGCAACCAGTGTTGGACTCGGGAGAGGACAAGCACTCGAGGTTACCGATGTTGGCAAGGAAGGGCGCGACACCGTTCACGAGACCAGGGTTGGTATCGGTCGTGCAGTTGCTGCCGGAGCCGGCGTGGAGGGTGAGCTGGTTCTATACACACCGCAATCCATGTGAGCGATGGCGAACGAATGCCAAAGGAGATCAGATCACGTACGCTGTCCTTGAGGTTGACACCCTCGATGATGTCAATCTCACCTCCGTTGGGCCAGTTGTCACCGACGGCCCAGAAGGCGGGCCAGGTTCCACATCCGGTGGGCATCGCGGCAAAGTCGGCGATGAGAAGACCGCTGGACCATTTCTCGACCGAGCTGATGCGAACGCTGGGCACAAGGGGGAACCCGGATTAGAACACTGACAACCGCGGGGAAGGCGAGCGGGAAACGGCGAGGCAAGTGACGGCGGATCGAAAGCGAAGAGGGAAGTGAAACGCTCACTCACGATTTGCGGTTGACACCCGAAGCCAGGTCACCCGTCTCGACGGCAATCTTGGTGCTGTTGTCGGACTGCACGCTGACGAGGTTGTTGCTCACGGCGACAGCTTGGGAGACGTATTCGACGTTGCCGTTCGTGGGGTCCTTATCCGTGAAGTAGTGCCATTTGCTGAGGGGGGCGGTCAGTGGCAAGGAGTCGCCCTAAGAATAGAGACATACCTCTCGTCCGTGAAATCTTCTCCCTGGTACTTCGCGACGAGGCTGAAAGAAGAGCGGGGAACGACGTTACGCGCGAGCTGGTGGTGCGAGCGAGCGCGGTGGGAGCCGTCGAAGGGCCCGGCGGCGAAAGCGACCATGGAGAGAGCAGAGAGAACGAAAGCGGGGGTGAGAGCGACCATGGTTACTGGTGAATTAGATGGGGTATGTGGACGTTAGGGAAAGGACTGGTGGGTGAAATGAACGACTGGGGAGAGACCGCCTCGAGCCTGGTGCGTGGGGGAGGAAAAGGCGGGACGTGGGGGTGCGGTAGCGAGAGGGATCTTATAAGAAGGGACAACCGTTATGGCTCAGCTTTGGCTCAGCTTATAGCTTTCTGGCCCACGCGGCGCCTGCGCACGGCCAGGGCACAACCGGCAGGTGCATCACAATTCACATCGCCTTCTCCCTGTTCCCCCGCTCAACAACGCTCTCTCTCGCGCGGCGTTTACTGCACCGGGCAGAATACGAACATGCTCTTCAGACCAACGTCGCTCATAAACGACGCGGACTGGCGTCCAGTACTTTTGACACTTTCTGCCGCCGTTGCTGCAGATCCTCGGTCGCAACCGACCCGAACCCCGAGATGATTCGAACTTCCATGTGCGGAGCTTGTGCGGAGCAGTGCACGAGGTCAATTTGCAATTATACCCCGCGCCAACGTCGTGGGGAAGTTCAATGGTCAGGGGTCTCTAACAATTATCTATTTCGTGTACCACGGCTGCAAAGGCACCTTACACAAGATTTGGAACCCCATGGAAGAACCACGCTCCTTCATCGCCAGGATACTTTGCTACGAACTTCTGTCAAATCATGGGATGAGCATGTACATACCACGTGCGGGAGTGAACAGGATTGACCCGAGGCCAGCGGGACTGGATGCTGATAGGGCGGCGTACTCTCAAAGGACGACTCCCACCGCCGCGCGAAATATACGCTGCTTTCGAGCAAAGTATGAAGAGGCGGAAGACGATGCCGATAGGGTGAGGCGTTCCGCAGGTATACTCTAATACATGTTTTGTATTGAATGGTTGGAAGGGAGGTATTCGCGTTGCCCAATGAAAATGAGACATGTGAGTACAGTTTCAGGTTGGTGAGTCCGGGATGAACGCGGCGACGGGATCTGTCGAATGTTCTCAGAGACTGGACTGTGATTCGACCAGACTGACCTTGGTATATCTGCCGTGCCTTTCTACCTCCACAGAGAGTGCAAAAAGCCGTCAGGTCACACTTTCGTGTTTCAATGCAACAACTCGCGGTGAGCGCATCTAGGGAAAGCGTCGGAACGGAACGCTAGTCGCGATGTCGATACAATCAACACGAAGGGTCATCGTTGGCCGACGCTGGGCTGGAAGGACCAAGGAAGGACCAAATGGATCATGCACAGGTCGGAAAGATAACCCACTTTGACCCCGTACCAATACGGCGGCGCAGAGGGGAACATACGCACACATGTATTCCAGAGCGTCAAAGAGGTTAGAAAAGGCAAGAAAAGGTGTGGATGAAGAAACACGGTCACGTGGACATTCGGCGGAATCCGACTTATCTTGCGCGGTGGAGTTGAGACCGTCACGATGTCTTCTCGGCTTCGCCAGGCGATAACCAAATTGTGATGGGTGATAGAGCTCAGAAGCAGGCTTCTCGTTCTACGCTCCACCCCGGTGGTCAAATGATTTCCATATGCATACCAACACTTATGTACAACGACCCGGGTTTCAAAAACGAGTAGTACATGTTGAGTATATGCTCGTTGGTCTAATCTGTCGGCCACATGAAGGGCTAGTAAAAGAATAAGCATTGAAGGGAAGTTTTCGTTCAAGTGAAAGAGTGGCGCTCACGAAGTACCGATAAGAAACTTTGGCCCCCGCGTCGTCGATAGCTGCAACATCCTCCAGCGTCAAACCCGGGACCTTGTCGATGTTCATATAATCAACCAGTCTATCCTTCTTGCTCGTCGTACTGTGGCACCGAGATACAGATGGTTCAATATTCGAAAGCAGGTTGAATCAGAAAACACGCACGTAATCGGCACAACGTCTTTCTGCTTTGACCATAACAAGAGGACATGCGTCTCGTTGACAGAAACGCTCGCTGATTTTTCCAGCCGCTCAGCGATAGATTTGGCGATGATTTTGACTGTCTCATCTTCCGTTCGGAAGAGGGGCGAAAGACCGCTATAGGATACGGTGACGATGCCGTGTTTGCCGTGGAAATCGAGGAGCGACTTGGTCTCGGCATAGAGGTGAGGGTGAAGTTCGATCTAGGCATGTTTCAGAAGACAGAACGTGGATGAAGAAAGTGACATTTAACGCACCTGGTTCACAGCGGGAAAGACGGTCGCTCCTGCTATGATCGTCTCCAGGTCCTTCACCCGGAAGTTCGACACTCCGATGCTCCTCGCAAGCCCCTCCGTCTTCAACCCTTCCATCTCCTTCCATATACCCTTTAGGCCATCCCTTGGGTGATCTACCGGTGAATGGATCAAAAACAAGTCAACATAGTCCATCTTAAGCTTCCCGAGCGCCCCAACGAGCACATCGCGCACGCTCTGTCCGGCGCTCAGTGGGCCGAACTTGGTCGTGACGAACAGCTCGGCGCGCGGCTTGCCCGAGGCGGCGATGCCTGCACCGAGCGATTCTTCATTGTCGTACATCTGCGCGCCGTCGAGGTGAGTGAAACCAGCAGCGATCGCGTTCGTAATCGACTCGGTGACGTCCTTTTTGAAGAGCGCAGTGCCCGTGCCGAAGCCGAGCCATGGGATGGTGTGGCCATCGTTGAGCTTAATGGGAGCGTTAGCCATGAGAGCGGATAAACTGACGTGAGAATGAGTGAGTGGTGGACGGCTTTAAGTACCTGAAGTAAGTGCATGATGAGGGCATGTGAACGGATGACTGTACCGGTGTATCGATGACGAAAGCGTGAAGATGATGATGAAGCCCTCCATTCAGTCTAACCAGGGAAACTCCGCCCAGGCGGGGAATGAGCTCATAAGGAAGCGCGTCGCGATTATATTGTTGTTCCAAGGACATGGTTCACCAAAAATACGGCAAAGGTTGAACACCGTGGCAAATTGAACGTTTGCCCTCGCAGGATCTTCAGTGAGAACTCACCACCCATTCTTTCATATGCCATAGAGCAGCTACCAAACAGTGTGTTCGTTTGAGTAGCCAGGTAGGCGTTCAAGAAATCGGGATGATTCGCAGGGAGAAAGCGAACGACTTCAATGATGCAAGCCAGGACCGGACGGCAGCTTCCGATTTACCACGTGGCACTTCTGACGATGTATTGTGAACCTCGAGGCTCTTCTCAGGCCTCCAACTCCATCACAACGCATCGCGAAGGTACTGCATAAACAAAGAACCTCCTCTCTGCCATGAATTCTTCACCCGCCAATTCAATGCCGACTCCGAGTCGCCGAGGCCCTCAAATTACTGCAAGACTCGGATATCTCATCGACAACGGCATCGACAACGGCGTCAGCCCGCAGTGACACTAGCGTCGATTCACAGGTAATGGGCCTCTTACTTGTCGAAATGGCGGACAGAAGGTGTACTCAAAGAAATGACTCTTCACTCTCCCCCTGGGCCCGGACACCAGTGACATGTAATTCTTGATTACACGCAGGCGCGTGCCAATTTGGATCCCGAGAAACAGGTTGTTCATGCACCGAACTCCACGGTAGGTAACTATAACGTGCCTTCAGCTCCATTTCTAACAAGAGGCAGGAATAATCAGTCAGCCTATCAGTATTGGTGTCCATCTTGAGGACGACACTCGTTGAAGCTTTAAGTGCGCTGTCGATGACCATTGTCCATCAGTACGTGTTTCCTCTACAAGCTTGTGTACTTATTCACGACACAGTGACTCGCTTTCCGAAAACCTGCATCAGAGTCCACGTTGACTTCAAGTTGCCTCCGGTTCAATGTACTACATCAGCAACTGGACACATTTTGTTGGGGAGTTGCCGACAGTTTCAACTCGGTTAATAAGTTTGAGAAGTTGTCGGGCCCGTTCGGGTTGGCAAACCTGCTGGCAACTCGGCCAGGCCTGACAACCGGCATCAACTTCTCTAAGGGCATCCGGATTTGATCCGGAAGGCAAATCTGGCCCGCCCTAAAGCGATTCAGCACCCGGGCCGTGGGAGTTTATCCCTCGTTTGCCATGACGCCGCATTACTCATTCTCTTTCACTTCCTCACTACCACCATCCTCAGTCCTCTCCTCTCTTCCCTCCGCCTCTGCCGCCGCCGCTGTTGCCTTTGTCGCTACATGCGGCGGCGGTCTTCTCATGCCCTCCACTCTCCTTTTGCCGTCTGCCACCACCGTCGTCCTCACCCACCACCACCGTCGTCCTCACCCACCACCACCGTCGTCCTCACCTACCACCGCCGTCTCCCACCACCACCGCTACCGCCGTCTCCCACCACCACCGCTACCGCCGTCTCCCACCGCCGTCGCCACCCGCCACCGCCATCATCACCTACCACCACCGTCGCCACCTGCCACCGCTGTCACCGTCTCCCACCGCCGTCGCTACCTCCCACCACCGTCACCACCTATCACCGCCGTCACCACCTGCCACCACCATCACCGTCTCCCACCGCCGTCGCCACCTCCCACCGCCGTCGCCACCTGCCACCGCCGTCGCCACCTACCACCGCTGTCACCGCCGTCACCGCCGTTGCCACCTGCCACCGCGGTCGTCACCTGTCGCCGTCTGCCACGTGGCCGTCTCCCACCGCTAGCATCGCCATCTCCCACCGCCACCACCGTCGTCGCCCCCCACCGTCGCCATCCCACACTGCCAGCATCATTGTTGCTCACCAACACCCACTGCCGTCTCCGCTCTATAAATGGGGGTTGCTGTCAGCAACGGTCTACCTGCGATGCAGGTTCAGGACGTCGCGACGAGGTACAAGGCGAGGAGAGACGAGGATGGGATCGAGGAGGGCGGGTGATAAACGAAGGTGTGGACCTTCCCCTGCAGTACTTAGGGAGGATCCCCCAGGTAGCCGGAGAATAGAAAAGGTCGAGATGACCCTCTCCTCATGGATTAGTGAGCCCTTATATACATGAGGATAAGAGCCCAAACAAGGACAAACGAAGCCGGAGTAGGAGTGGGTCAGGACGGACTACGAAGTGGGTACCACGGAGTACGAAGTGGGTCACAACATGAGGCAAGGTAAGTATGACTCCATGGTCTAGATCATGACCGAGGAAGCCGAGAAGTCCGGTATGCCCGAAGGGCCGGACGCGAGGCAAAGCCGATGCGAAGTCCGATGGTAAACTATAGTAAAGTAAGGTCCGATGTATATATTTAGGAGGCGTTCATGACATTACCCCCAATTCACATTCATTGTCCTCAATGACCAGCCAAACAACATGAACGAAGTAAGGCCGGTTCCAAAAAACCGAAAAAAAATGGGACATTTTTACCTAAAGGGTCTGGCGTTTGGATCGCGTCGCCTCGACGCTCGGCTGCGCTCTCGCTTTGGGCGAGGCTCTCTTCAGCACTTCGTCGGGGCTCGCTAGCCTACGATCGCCCTGCGACCCTTTACCCGAAGGTATCCCGAATACCGTGCGAGCTCTCTCCAAGAGCTCGCTCCATTTACTGCCTCTAGTACCTTCGACCAAAAACGACTTTGCGAAACTAGGTAGTTTCGGTAGCAAAGTCGCGCGACAGAAGCGAACGAAGTGAGCGTACAGAGCGTGTACAATGGCCGTCTGCGAAAAAAAAAAATTGCCCGAAGGCGAAACCGATGCGAAGAATAGCCAATCCGTCGGCTAGCGCTCCTTGTCTCAAGGATGCGGAGTGGCCAATTCGTCGGCCAGCGCTTGAACGATGATCAATATGCTTTTCAAGGCGAAGCGAACGCGGAGCGGCCTGAGTTTAATGTCTTCGGCGCGGACGGATGAACGATGTGGCCTTTCGGCCCGAGCGATGAACGATGACTTCTAGCGAGGGAGGCGAAGCGGAACCAATAAAACGACTACGAGGTGGTGCGATGGTGTAAATGTCTTGGCCAATACTTTGATCTGTGGGTCGCTTCCACATTAGGCCTAAGACCCCGAGGATACCGAGGCGATGCTTGAGTGTAATCTTTAGTTTATTTCTAGAGCCAGCCTGCTCAGGGTCATTACGGACCCGACGGGGGTAGCCAGTACGTCGGCAAGCGCTTCCCATAGGAATCTGATGCGGTGCTAGTTTAACGAAGGGGATAGCGAAGTCACATGGAAGGATACCCCTAAAGACCGGGGGGGACGGGATGCTCGTCACGTGTTTATCCTAAACGACCTATTTCCTTGTCTTCAAGCGTCATTCCAGATGCACAAACTTTCCAAGATGTCCAGCGAGAGGTGTGCTAATTCAAGCACGGGGCACATCATCCGAAGCTTTCCCTATATGTTTGCCGTAGTTTAATGTGTCATTGCGGACCATGCCTTCTAGCATGGGGAGGCGAAGGGGAACCAAGGGGACTTGGACCAGAGCTTTTGTTAAGCCGTTTCCGAGGAACGGAACTGGCCCGTATCGCGACAAAACGAGGCAATGGTGGGTAAGTTTAAGACATTCCAGACCCGCTATGCGTGGTCTAGCCCGGCGGCGGTCATTCCAGGACCTGAACGTCGTAGTTTTCGGTCGTTGCGGACCCTTGCTTTTCTATGCGAAGCGAACGCAGGTGCCCTTTGATAACGGAGGTAGTTCTCCGACCCGATGATTGCGATTCAGGTGACCATTTCGTCGGTCAGCGCTCCTATAACAGGATCCGGTGATGGCCTAACCCCGAAGGGCAGTGATCTCCATTCCAGCGGTGCGTCGGTGATACGGCGACTACCATAAGTTTATCGTCCTTGGCGTGGACGCGGGGTAGTTTTACGTCATCTCGGACGTGACGATGCGAAGCGAAGTACAGTAGTCCGAGGCGAAGCGTTCGGCAGTTGACCAATCCCCGAAGGGAAAGGCATCAAGGCCCAGGCGCTGGGAATTACCAGCTAACCTGTTATAGACCCCTACAGCGCAGGCATAAGGCCACAGTGCTGCAACAGTTCCGATTAAGGCATTAGGGCATAGGGCCCGTGCCAACTCGATGTACAGTGCGAGAGTTCGACTTAGATCCGAGGGTGACCAGTACGTCGGTCGGCGCTCCCCAAAGGGATATGGCAATGCAAACGTAAAGTACGACGAAGCGACGCGGTGAACGATGAGGAGGATCTCGACCTTATGTCAGCAACGGTCTACCTGCGATGCAGGTTCAGGACGTCGCGACGAGGTACAAGGCGAGGAGAGACGAGGATGGGATCGAGGAGGGCGGGTGATAAACGAAGGTGTGGACCTTCCCCTGCAGTACTTAGGGAGGATCCCCCAGGTAGCCGGAGAATAGAAAAGGTCGAGATGACCCTCTCCTCATGGATTAGTGAGCCCTTATATACATGAGGATAAGAGCCCAAACAAGGACAAACGAAGCCGGAGTAGGAGTGGGTCAGGACGGACTACGAAGTGGGTACCACGGAGTACGAAGTGGGTCACAACATGAGGCAAGGTAAGTATGACTCCATGGTCTAGATCATGACCGAGGAAGCCGAGAAGTCCGGTATGCCCGAAGGGCCGGACGCGAGGCAAAGCCGATGCGAAGTCCGATGGTAAACTATAGTAAAGTAAGGTCCGATGTATATATTTAGGAGGCGTTCATGACAGTTGCTCTACCATTCATACATCAAGGTGAGTTCTCTTCCCTGTCTGTCCTCGCTTGCTCACCACCCCAACAGTTCACATACACCCATTGTGACCTGCATTGTGCATGCCCAATGATCCATGATGCCAGGGCACTACAGGTATGTCTGTATATCTGGTTTGCTGATGTCCATGCTGGCATGTCTGCTGTTGCTGTGTTTTGGCCATCCCATCTTTCTCTTCATGATTATTTTCCACTATGTGTACAGGTACTATACTGTTGCTATCTATGACATCTCTATGTGTCCTATGTGCAATAATATAGTGTGTTAAATGACCAACCATGAAAATTGTGAAAATTGAGTGATATTAAATGCATTGTGGGATAGTTGAGTACTACTTAGGAGGGTTGTAGCTAGCTTGAGGTCTAGTTATGCTTGAGTTGGCCATGAGTTGGCCCAACCCCCCAATGATACATGCCCTGGGAGAAGGTTGGTGGGTTGGGATGTTTAGGTTGTTTTGGTGGTTCACCAACTCCTCAACTGGCTCAAACAAGCCCCAACAAAATGTGTCAAATTGCTGATGTAGTCCGTATTGTTCCTCTTCTTTGCTTATTGTCTCTCAGTCGTAATGATCAGGCACAACGCGTGACGGGATCCAGAGGCCGTCCTGGTCGTCCTGGTCGTGCCCCCGACCCGGCTCTGAGTCGGTGAATGCATTGTGCAGTGTGGCACCGTGGCAGCCTTTGTTGCTGCCTTGTCAGTTCGTGAGGCAAAAGAAAGCAACAATCTAGAACCGGCCCATCGCGTCTTGTATAAATACCCATCATGTCTTAGTCATTCCCCCCATACCACCTTTCCATCCACCCCCTTCGGGTTAGCTTCCTTCCACACATCCTCAATGTCCATCTATTTTTTCAATCGCTCCGAGGACGCCGATGGTGAAAAGCACCGCTTTCCCAAACCGGAACTCTTCATGAAAACACCCATCTTCAACCACATGATCGCCAAAGGATGCCTATTCCAACCTCCGCACACAAACATTATCAAAATCAATGTTTCTTTCGTCGACTTTGTGACCTTGACGGAGGATTTCATCATGGACCACGCAAACTCAGACGACTTCTATCACACCCCTGGAGCGCTCGCGCTCGCTCTCACCATCGTGCATACCGAGAATGACGATCGATTGGTGCGCAATGCTATACAGCAGCTTTCATGGAAGCAGCTTGCCTCCGTTTTTGCGCTGTCCTGGCAGCGCCAGTACAAGGACCTCATCGCCCATCTCGTGCGAGCCTCCTTTTGGTTCCCTCTCGTGACCGACGATCATATCAAAGCAATCTCCTGCATCGACGCACGGGTGAAGCTCTACAATTTCCGCCAACACATCCGAAATACTTTCGGTCGTGTCTTCAGCCAGCGGTTCCCCGTTGGAGAGATGCTTGCACAGACGGGAATGGAGTACGTTTGTCAACGGCCCGAACCCGACAACTCTATATGCACTTGCATGCCGTCGAAGCTTCCAGGAGAAGAAGAGATGAGATATGTCAAGTCTTGGGTGTTTGATTATATCGACATCACAATCACCCATCTCCGCCATACTCTCTGTACAGAGGCGCCGTCGTATGCCATGAAGACCGCGAGTGAGAAGGCACTAAGCTGCTGGGAGTGCTACAACAAAAAGTGCGTGTTTCGTTGCCCCCCCCCCCCAAACTTGCATGACCGTTATTTACTCTTTTCTTAAACATGTGTAGCTTTACCACGGACTCCAGACCTGTGGCCGTTAACGAAAATAGGGAGCCAAACATGGGTTTCCTTTACTTCGTCGCGGCGTATAAAGTTGCCTTGGACTCGATCATCGATGAGGTCAGTTATGTCTTTGACTGTGTTGTTCGCTCAGCTGATCGATCTTTAACCCTCACGTCTTGTAGGAATGGAACGCCGTGGTCACCGAAGGGTCCCTATTTGTTGCCTACTAGTGCCAATTACTAGTAGTCTGACAAAGTTGCTAGTCTGACGCCGAGGATCACTTTGAGAAGTTTGTTTATTACGTATGTGTAGTCTCATGTGTTTACCTTGACCTAAGAGGAAAGTTTGAGGGCGAATTTCCGGTCGACAATATAAACACTGGCATCGAAGTTGCGAGTAGCACGAGACGCGAAGGTACTCGTTAGCACGTGACCGCGTATCCGTGAATTGATCTCATTGGTGCCCGATCGAATCATCGACTTGCCTTCGTCACGAACTTTTTCAAACATCCATCTCGCGTATCGGTCCTAGTATGTGGTTGCAGAATAGGACCTTGCCTCCTCAAGGACTTGCTTAGAACCTTCTCAAGACACGCCGGCTTGAGAAATGGAGGGTTATGTACCCGACGATGTTCAAGATCCAAGTCACCATGATGGCCACTGGCAAACTCCGAGAATGTATGGGTACGTTCATTCCGTAGCATGCTGGATACCGTGATCGTATCTAATAAAAGAACACAGCATCTATGTATATGATCTTTTCATGGTGAAGTAGCTCTCGATTCCGCCAAAAGACGAAGGACGCCCTTGTTCGACGGCCAACCACGTCCGCGTTCGTCGTCTTTTGTCGACGTACCGTTGGCGTATCACCGGGCCGTCGACGAGCCCAGCTGACAATCGAGAAGATACGGGAATCCGATCACGCGTCAAGTCACAGCTTTGGGTGTTCTGAATTCAGGTCCTACAGCGTTAGAAAGTGGTGTGCATACTACACACTGCACGGTCGTCACGTTCATCGCGGAGCCCCGACTGGTGGACAACTTCCGGGCCATCTGATGCATACGGGGGGCTGCACACACCTCATGGTACGTACACATCTTCCTTCTTCGTTCTATTGATGCTTACTGTGCGATGCCAGCGTTCCTTCCAGTCTTTCCGTGCCGCGGACACCGCGTCATGTGAGGCATCTTGCTGCTGTCTGCGTGGGAGTGCTACTCTAACGTGATCATCGTTTCAGATGGAGCGCCGTGCAGTACAAGAAGAGCGACGGATGGTCGCGAGGCATGCATACTCCCCTCCTTTCTTGCCAGTCAGTGCCATGTTTCCTTTGACGTCACTCGCGTCGGGGTTGGCCCTGTACCAGGTTCTCCTCGGCCCGAATGGTGTCCTTGCCCAAGATCCCTCAGTCAAGACAGTCGACCTGGGTTATGCTACCTACCAAACAGACCTAAGTTTACAAGACGGGGTTACAAGCTTCCTTGGAATCCGTTATGCGGCTCCTCCTTTGGGTATGTTTGCTGCTGCATTATAAACGATATCTAGGCTCATCTTCTGTCCGGAAGGCGAGCTGCGTTTTCAATCGCCGCAGCCACCGGTAAACACCACCGGAGTCCAAAACGCGACGTCACAACCGATTCAATGCATGCAAGACGGTGTCAATGGAGCCAACACGACCAGCCCTTTTCGAACAAACTCCAGTCTGCCCACAACTCCAGGCGCCGTCACACCTAACACAAGCGAGGACTGTCTTTACCTCAAGTACCTTTCATAGAATGCTCCTTGTTGTATGTTGAGTTAACGACTCGGATCCGTGCCCAGTGTTCATGTGCCCACGAACTCGGATCCAAGCAATGCGAGCCTTCCGGTTGTAGTGTGGATTCATGGTGGAGGGTACGTCGAAGTCGAGCCTCATCCCAGTGCTCCGCGTTGATACCATCGTGAGGATAGATATGATGCAGGCAGCGTCGCCGAGCATCCTGCTGAACTCATTGTGAGTGAGTCAAACTTCGGGGCGATCGCGGTGCAGATGCAGTATCGTCTTGGTGTTTTTGGTTGGTGCTCTGTGTTTATCAATGTAGTAAAATAATAACGTCCTAGTCAGGGTTTTTGGCCGGAGAACAGGTGAAGCAAGGCGGTGCGCTCAACGCAGGATTGTGTACGTCCTTTCCTGCGGTGTCACAGGGTCTTCATTCGTCTGACTCTGAATATACTGTAGTGGACCAGCAGTTTGCTTTGGAGTGGGTACAAGAGCACGTACGTGTTTCTACCGCAACTTTGACGATACAAAATACTTACCCAAAACCATAGATCGCCGAATTTGGAGGGGATCCCACCAAAGTGACTATCTGGGGCGAATCGGCAGGCGCTGGCTCAGTTCTGCAGCACGTCGTCGCACATGGAGGTCAAACCGATCCACCGCTCTTCCGTGCGGCAATGATGAGCTCGCCCTTCCTCCCATTCCAGTACAATTACGATGATCCGATATGGGAGGTAGATCTATCGTCTTCCCGCAATTCCCGGCATTTTTATTCAACATCTGAGATAGACTATCTACGATGCTTTCGTCGAAGGTGTTCAGTGAGTGTAATTTTTGTCTGGTGCGAGTAAGTGAGCAGTGGCTAAGGCAGTGCGTGTAGTTGCACCGGAAACGAGGACACGCTGGCATGCTTGCGGTCAGTCAATGCCTCTGCACTCCAAGCCGTCGACATAACCATCGGCCGCTCCAACTTTATGGGTGTCTTCACCCTTGTTCCCGTCATAGACGGGAGCTTCATCGTCGAAAGGCCTCTGGCAACTTTGCAGAAGAATCGAACTAATTCCGTGCGTCTGTCTTTTTCAAGGTTTGTCGTACGTTGACTGACAGGCGAACCTTTGCAGGATGTTCTCCTCGTAGTAACGAACGCACACGAAGGGGATGTATTCACCAACCCCAGCACGCTCACAGCAAATAACTTCACCTTGACGGAATATATCACGCAACTTTTCCCGCGGATGGACGATGGTCAAATACAGCAGGCGGTAGGGCTTTATGCCAATATCACTGGGTTGACGACGGTGCCGGAGCAGGCAGCGCTTGTTTATGGTGAAAGTGAGCTGTCTTCTCGTGCACTCATTCTTGGCTGATGCTAAACCAATACGCGTAGATATATTCGTGTGTCCAGCTTATGCCTCGGTCGCAGCATTCCCGGCATCCTCAGCGTGGAAGGTTAGACCCTCCCGTCTCTTTCTTCGCCGTGTACTTATGACTTTGATTTACAGGCTGAATTCGCCATCCCCCCGGCCTTGCATGGTCAAGACATTCCGTATTATTTCCCTGAGTTCGTTCCTACTCCCACCTACTCGTGCTCTGACTCACGCGCGTAAAACCAGCTCTAGTCTTGGCCTCGCCCCAGCGTTCAACAACACCAACTTCCTGCATGCATTCGAGCAGGCCTTTTTCGCCACCGCCATGTCGCTGGATCCCAACGTCCACTTCGTGTCTCCGGATATCACGCCCGCCTGGCCCGCGTGGACGACGAACGGGACGGTGATGCTGTTCAACATGACAGAAGCCGGAGAACCGGAGGTCAAGACCATCGCGACGGACGAAGACATGCTGGCGAGATGCGCGTACGTACTCTCTGGGTTTGTGTCGGAGGCGTGGCGATGCTGATGAACGTGCGCAGGTTCTGGAACAGTATGGGTGAGGTGAATTCCCAGTGATCGGTCCGGGAAGGATAAAAACGTCTCTGCTCCTTTGTGCGTTGGTTAGTTAATCAGCAGTTTGCATTCACGATCGATCGTCGAGCATGACTGATAGAGGCAAAACACGCGAGGACCAGCGCAGGCCCGTAGAGAGCGGAGCAGCCGCAGCCTCCAGTGCTCGAACGACTCCGACACCAGAAGACCACTTATCTTGACCGTGCGGGCACAGGTGCTACTTTAACTGGCTGAGAATCAGATCCCTGCTCTTCGTCTGTTGGTGAATGATCCGCGGTTCCCGTCCTATGCAGAGAATGTAAGAGGGAAATGTCAAGACGAAACATCATTGGATGCGACAGAATGGAGATGGCACAATGGAGTGTGGCATTGCGTTGAAATCCCCGCAGGCTACGGAGACCGTGCCCCGTTGGCTGTCCTTTGTAGGACCCAGATTTGTCGCTGCCGACCTGCCGACCTGCCACCATGGTCGACGACTTACTAAGTTATTCTGGCTCACCTCAGCTTAGTGTGGGAAGTTTCGACCGGTGTTGCAAAACTTATCAAAGTTTCCATTCACTGACCGAGAGCCGTAGGAATACTGTCTTGGCGTGTATACCTATTTTTCGGACGGCCGAATGCTTGTCGGCCACCTCACCCTGTCAGCATCGCTGCAAGTTAAAAAGCAGAAACCACCACAATGCCACCCCCTTTATCTCAAAGTACGCGATACAGCCATGGCCAGCGCACTGCTCATCCCTCGCTTCTTATACACTCTGTTCCTGTTCACCAAGTCGGACTTCAAGACGATCATAATCCCGGTGGCGAGTTCGTGCTTTCATGGTCTCCTCATCCTACTCACTCTCGCGATTTACTGCAGACGTTATTCGCCGTCGCGGCAGGCCCCCTTTGCCGTGTTCAGCGGCTTCCCCACGTTGCGTTTTGGGTCTGGCTCCATATCCTCCAGGAGGACGTGGCCAACCAGGCGATCAGCCCCGCCGAGGACGCCCTCAATAACCCACGCCGCCCCATCCCGTCTCAGCGCATCACCGTACGCCAGGCCAACGCTCTCCGTTGGACGCTGATCCCCTTGTGCTGTGCGGTGTCGGCACTGTATAGTCGCGAGACGGTTTATGCCAGCCTTGCTTTCGCAACGCTGTCATACCTCTATAACGAGGGGAACGGTGCCGCGCATATGGCCTCCCGGAACCTATTCAACGCGGTGGCCTTTGGGGTGCTGGAAGCTGGGGCGACCTTAATCGCAGGTATACAACCTTCTTTGCAGACCCTCGGGCTTCCTGCATACCACGGTGAATCTGACTTGTTGAATCGAACAGGACCCAGCGCGCGTACGATGGACCGCACAGCGGTCTTCGCCGTATGCTTTAGCGTAGGGACCATCGCGACCACGATCCACGCGCAGGACTTCAAGGATGTCCACGGCGATCGCGCGGTCGGACGGTCGACTATCCCGATCGCCTACCCGAGCTTTGCGCGGTATACCCTGCTCGCGCCTATGGTCGGATGGGCGTACATCCTCGCTGTTGCGTGGCACCTGGACTGGGCCACCAGCGCGGCTTTCATCGCACTCGCACTGTACGTTGGTGCGCGCTTCGTCGTGGGGGCGGATGCTCGGGTGTCCTACAATTGGTACAATGTAAGTGAACCTTCGCCCCGGGTTTCCCGAGCGGGCGCGCTGAAGGCATTGCGTTCGTAGCTGTGGCTCTCCGTCGCCAACACCCTCCCAGGCTACTATCGACTTTGCAGGCAAATGCATTGATGGATGGAATGGTTGTGCGCGTTTTGGTGGACTGGAGACTGCTAGAGAAAACATTTATATTGCATAGCTATAGAGAACAGGAATGGAGGCTGCACTGCCGTAAAGACGAGACTTTACGATGTGAAAGTCGGGAATAGATGCAGTGTTGCCCGTTGCGAAAGTCTAACCCCTGGATAGCGACACGAGCCCAAAAGGAGGAAGAATATTTCGAGAGGATGCACGAGAGGGAGACGCTGTCAATGAAACGATGGAAGCCGTGGGTTACAAGACATCGAAGATCCAGGTGAAAGTCAAGGACACGGTCGGCGGCAAGGTTTTGGCTGAGAAGGGTCGAACCTAATGGAAAAGTCAAACGGCAGGGAAAGGGGGAGAAAACGGCCAGAGAAAAAAGGCGAACTGGGAAAACGAGATACTAACACCTGGTAGTTTTGATGTAGGGAAAAGGGAGTAAGGAAAGAGGCGTTGAATGTTCAACGTTCAATTTGACCATCGAAGGAACCCAGCGCCGTCCCACTGAATCAATGTTGACCGTGGCTATGTCGACATCGTTGGCTAGTCGAAGAGTATGGCCTAAAGAGATCCCAAGGCCAGCTTGTTAAGTAGTTTGACATGTCGACGACAAGAGCAGGATCAACAGGAAAGTCCATGGTCATCTTGGCGGAAGAGGGTGATTCGAGTGCTGGAACGAGGTTAGTCGGAAGGCTAAACCGTAGACGAAGGAAAAACAGGAGTAGCCAGAGAAAGAAGGTTTAGGTGCAAAAAAAACGGAGGATTTAGGCAACGGCGGAAGTAGACTTCATGTAACGGGAGGGAAGGATTGAGTCAATAGGGAGAAGAATAGAACGTTCGAAAGGTGGCAGTAAGCAGAGAGACCGCGTTGGAGAATCCAAGTGAATAAACGATGAATCATTGCGAGAAACCCAGAACACAATTAAGGTATGAAACCCGAGGAGAGAGATTACGATGTATGTAGTAGCAGAGGTAGTAGTAGGATGCAGTAGGGTCATATACGAATGTATGCGCGTGCGAAGCTCAATCGAGTTCGAAACGATGCTGCACACGTCGGACCTCCTGCACGCCGCGCAGGCTCTTCAGTGTGCTCCACATGCCAAGATCGCCGCACTCGTCGTCGTTCATAAACGAGGAAGAGGTGCGGTACTTGCGCGTCGATGGGGCTTGCGCCGGGGGGTAGGCGGAGCCTTGAACGGGGACGTAAGGAGACGAAGTGTAGGATGATGGACCCATGAAGGAGCTCGAATGGCGGGGTCCGGAGATGGCCTTGTCGGTAGTGGGGGCCTGGGCCGTCCTCAAAGACTTGTCGGCTTTGTGCATTCCAAAAAACTTCATAAACTTCGCGCGGGCCTCGCAGGTGCGGGGGACAAGCGCGTCGCGGAGGGTACCCTTGGAAACGACGACGGGCGGTATGGGCTTAACGTCGATTTGGGGCGATGTGAATGTGAAAGCGGGTACGGGGTCTTCGTCCGCGCTGTAGGAAGTTCCGGTGGGTATTTTCACGTTCGGACGAATAAGGGATTTGGGAGGTGACTGAGGGGATGTTGGGGGAGAGACGGAGCCAGAGGCAAGAGCGTCCCAGTTGCTGAAGATATCGTCAGATGGAGAGCATATATCAGACGATGAACCGAACGTACATCCCGCGGAAGAAAACGTGGGCCTTCATTTGGACCAAGGTTGGTCGCGCGGCGCGGTCCTTCACCAGGATCTGGAGAAGAAGAATAAGTGTTGACCTCAGTAGACAAAAAGAAGGAACGGACCTTCTCGATGAAGTCCTTCGCGTCCGGATGGACGCACTCGTCGAAGGTGAGCTCGTGAGAGAGGATCGCGTCCGCGAGGGACACGCCCTCGCTCGCCCGGAACGGCACCCTGGCCATCGCCATCTCATAGACGATCGCGCCGTACGCCCACCAGTCCACGTCGCACGACGCAGGTGTTCTGTTGATGACCTCTGGGGACATGTACAGCGGGGTGCCGCGCGGGTGTGAGGCGCAAACGTCGTACGCGTCTGCGAGCTGTTCGCAAAGGCCGAAGTCGGCGATGAGCGCGTTGCCGGCTTTGTCGAAGAGGATGTTCTCAGGCTTGAGATCGCGGTGAACGATGTGCTTGTCGCGCATGCTCTCGAGCGACAGGAGCTGCAAGCGAAATGAGTTTTGAGAGCAAAGGCAAGCACAGAGGACGTACGAGTTGAGCAGCGTAGAACTGCACCACGCTGAAGGGCAGACGGCAGTCTGTGTAGATCATAGTGAAAAGATCGCCCTTCGCAACGTCCTGTATGACAATCAGTTATGTTGTTCAGTTGCAAACTGAAAGTAATCGCACCAGAAGAAAATAGTAATAAGCGTCGTCGTGCCAGCTCGCGTGAAGCTGCACGAACCCCCGCGCGCCCGTGGTCGCGCGCATCGCTTTCTGCTCGAGGAGGACCTGCTTGGGCCCGAGTTTCTGCTTTTGGCAGATGGACTTGTCGACAACCTTGAGCGCGAACTTGGCGCGGGTGCGGCGATCGCGCACGAGGAAGACCTGGCCGTATGTGCCCTTGCCGAGGACCCGGAGGACCTTGAAGTCGGCGGTGGAGAACAACCGGGGGGCGGGCTTGGGCTCAAAGGAAGATTGAGAAGAGGGAACAGGGGAGGGGCATGTGACCGCGGTGCAGATGCTGGATGGAGCGGAAAAGAGAGCCGATGGAGTGGGCGAAGGGCAGGCGGAGGGGTTGGGCGAAGAAGGGGTAAGAAGAGACATCTTGGACTCCGCCGTGGGTGGGGTTACGGAGAGAGCCTTGGTCTGGGATCGCGGCGGAGCCACGACCGAAGCCTTCGTCCCGGAGCATGGTGGAGAAAGGAGGGTGGGAGAGGGAGGGGGTTGGAGAGAGATGGGCTCAGGGGTAGCCGCTCCTGGGATATCGGCGGAAACGGCGGTTGGGCAAATGCACGCCTGGACTTGTTTCCAGCCAGAAAAGAAAATTCCAAACATCTAGATGCGCGGTCAAGATATTTTCCATAGAGCGAAAAGAAGATAAGACACGCACTGTCGATGATGTGACGAGGTTGGTGGTGGGTATCTTCGTCTTGAGGGGGCGAGCTCTTGCAGAGGCGATCTTGAGGGCGGCGTGCTTGATGCAATTCAAGAAGACGAGGACGAGGAGCCGATGTTCGATGGGCTATGGCTAATATAGAGTGATTTCGATTTTGACTAGATGGGCGAAACACTGGCAGCCAGTCTGAACCATAACGTCTTCGCCATCAAGTTATTTCGTGGATGTACGCGTCGCCCTTGGTGGTACATGCGGTTGAAAGGCTCCGTAGACGGGGGCTTGCGTGTGAGAGTTGGAAATCCTGTCGTAGTGGATTGTTGGTGGTGGCGGTGGTGGGTGATGGACCAGATGGTTTGTGGTGGTGGCCAATCGCTGCCAGTGGCTGACGACGCGAGACAAATCTGACTAAGCAATGTGTTATGTATTATCAGCGGCAACGGCCGGCACCGAATCCTGAGCGTCGGAATCTTGTCCTCTCTCTCTCTGTAAATTCACCTCCAAGACGAGCGATGCTCACCCAGACTGATCTCGCTATCCACGCACATACGATTTAATTTCCATCCTCATGCAGACGTGCCTCTTTAGCAGAACATTGACACAAGGGTCAACTTGAAGACCGGTAGACTTAGAGAACTTGAGTCCACCGGGCCCGCCGCCCTTGGATGGTTCCTCCGGGTTCTTCGGTGTTAGCATTACTTATGATAGGGCGCCCTATTCCTCGCCTCCTTCGTCGCCACATTCACTATGCAGGGTGCCCTTCCCTCCTCCGCACCACCATGCAGATCACTGTCCAACACGTAGAACACCCTACCGGTTTGTTCGCCTTTTGATTTCTTTTCAAGCCAGCGCTCAGCGACAGCTTCCAGATACGCAGATTGACGAAGCCGTAGAGCTGCTCCTCCGAGCCTTCGAAGGCGGTATGTAATTGTTTTTGCAACGCATTGGAACGACGAGCAAAACTTACTGAACGCTAGATGTCACAATTCCCGCCATGACCGGTGGCGATACCCGTCTCCAGCAATCGCTCTTCCGCTCTCTGGTTCGCGGAGGCGCCCTTTCCGACGCCTTCTATGTCGTGACGGACGACTCTAATGAGATCTTTACCATCGGTGTGTGGGCTCGTCCGGGACAGAAGCTTTTCTCAAGGTACGTACGTACGGGCCCTCGTGACTCGTTCGCGAGATGGTTACTGGTATATATTCACAGCGAGACGGAGCGCAAGAGCTCAGGTTGGGACGCCTTTTTTGCCTCCCTCTCTCCTGAGACACAGAAATGGTGGACTGAAACTGTGCGTTGACTTGTCTCTTGAGCATGCATGCCTTCTGCTGCTGACTTCGGATGATAGCTTCCCGAGACGCACGAAAAGATGATGCGGTCCGCGCTCGGAGATTATGTGAGTGGTCTCATGGTGTACGCTTGCCATACTGTTTTTTGGGGCCGACATGATGACACGGTATGTAGTACAACGATCGCTGGCAGGCGAGCATATTGGCCACCCACCCGAAGCATCAGAAGAAAGGGTATGCCACAGCGATGATTCAAGCGATGTGCAAGCGGGTAAGCCGCTCTCTTGCCCCTACGTTCACCTTGTTTTCTCATTTTGCACTTAGGCGAAAGACGATGGGAAAGTGATAGGCCTCGCCACTCACAACGCAAAGAACGTGCGTATTTTGCAGACGGCAGGACGAGCTGGATGTCTGAAGCCTTCATTGTAGGCTGCATTTTATGAGCGTTTAGGATTCCGTATCCTCGCGAACACGGAGATACCTGCGCCGGTCGCCTCGTGGACGGAGTATGCGCTGATCTGGGGCGATGCTGAATTGTAAAATTGGGGATACTCTCCTTCACGCTAACTCGTCCAAGCATTCCGTACATTCCTCCCCATTCTCGTATTGTATATACACCGAACCCACCACCACTGAGTTCGTTCCGATCCGCGGGGTTGCACATGCGACCTTGGTCCCTGAAATGGGGCAATATTCATACTTACGCACAGTGTCCCCCGGTGTCAACGCGTATCATCTAGAATTGCCCACCACGCCTCACGCTTGCTCGCCACCCACGCCCGCGCCTTCAAGTAGCACCCCTCGCAGATACCCTCTTCCCTTAGCCTCAGCCTATCGAACACGACGTCGATCCCCGATATCGGATCGTATCTGTACTTGCGATCCGAGTCGATCTGCTTCCGCCTCTTCCCCGGTGGGCCTATAGGCACCAGGATATTCGAAGATGTAGATGAACTATTTGGTTTGGAATGGACTTGACTTCGGGGTTTCCTCTTGCGCTTGCGCGTCGATGGGTTTTGGGTAGGTGCTGGCCAGGTCGGGGTGGTCGCGGATGAACTAGGAACGGCTGCGGTATGTTTCGTCTGCAGGTTGAGGGGTGTAAGGACAGACTATCGAGGGAGAGTATGCTTCAGGTACATACCATTAAGCGTTGGTTGTGCGAATCGAGCGGGCGAAGGCGAAAGTAGAGGTGGCCGTGGTGGGTGCCCGAGTACATACATGGTAAGCGCTCGCCACTCAGTTCTGCTCGCGCCAACGGGCAAGTTGGCTTTATCGGGAACCGACTGAAGGCGATGCACCGTCGGGCGCTTTCATATTTGCAAGAAATGGGTGCGAGCCCATCAGCGTTGCAGAAGCTTTACTACTTCTGACTATAGCGAATACAGCCGTTCGCAGTCCGATTCAACGAGTGTCATCAAGGGGTCCCCACCACGCCTGTCGTCTGCTCTCCACCCACGCCTGCATTTTCAAGTAGCACATCGTGCAGACCCCCGTTTCTTCTAGCTTTAGCCGCTTGAACACGGCACATATTCCCGAAAGCGGGTCGTGCGTGTAACGAAGGTACAGGCCCGACGCCTGCACGCGCTCGACCCAAAACGCAGAAAGAGCTTCAGGAGAAGTTGCTGCCGCAAACGTCCCGTGCGTGCAACATATCTCCTGCGGTGGGCTCATCATTTCGGCTACCCACGCCTCGGAAAGGCGTCCGCGCAGCCACAGAGCCACCATGAGAAGTTTATGGTGCGACTCTGAGCCTCGATTGGCCTCGACGACGGCGTCGAAATCGGAGGAGCGGATGAGCTCGTAGTGGGCGCGTTTCATGATCTGGGGTATGTTATGGGTGCGGGCGTGGAGAAGGGCTTGTTCTGGGAAAGGGATGGAGGAAGAGTTGGGGGAGGGTAAGGTCGCCGGCCACTGTTCTTCGAGCCAGGCAACTACGTGTTCCCGGATGTACGGGAAAGAGAGCTTCGTAGTGGCGTGGAGAACGTTACCGACAACATCCAACTTGGGAGGAGATCTCTTCCAGTCACTGGTATCCGTCTTGATATTAGCATGAGTTATAAAATAGCGCCGAAAACTTACGATTTATGATACAAGAAGCCTACGATCTCGGTGAAGCTCCTCTCGTCACTGTCGTCTTCATCAATGAATAACATGGTGCACTGTAGCTCGAGCTGCTTTTCCGACTGTGGGGGTCGTGGTACAGGAGGCGATTCAAAAGCTTTCTGAAAGAACGTCGAAGATGCCGACAGGAGTCCCTTGTGGAGTTTGAACATCGTCTTCCCGCATTGTACGATGGTCGAGCCGTCTTCGTACCAGAAAACAGGGTGGCGTTCGCGTGGCTCCTCACTTTCACCTGCGTTGTCGTCGCCTAAGCTGACGTTTTGAGCTTGGGTGGATGTTTGGGTTGCGGTATCGTTGCGACGTTACTCACCTTGGGCCGACGCTGCTCAAAGGGGTGGAACTCCCGTCGCTGTCAGGATATCTCATAATGTCGAGAGGATCTCGGCATGTCCAGTCATCCTCGTCTCCTCCACGTGTCTCTTCGGGGTTTCCGTCGGGCAGCTCATTGCAGGCCCGCCGGGGACGGGAGAGCGCCCTTGCAAGGTTGTCGAAGGATTGGGATTCGGGAAAGAGACTCAGGTTGTTGACAAAGAATAATAGTCTACTACGTACGATGAAATTTTGGACAGCGTTCTGTGCATAGTTAGATGAACTGATTTGAAATGAGCGGATAGGAAGCACCACTAGTATGTTGCTACAGCTCACCCAGAGGCGAGCGGCATGAGAGTTACCCTCTGCCTCTTTCTCGACAGCGGAGCGCTGTGTGTCGACTGTAAGGGTCCGTGATCTTGCTCCTGCACAAGCGATCGTTTGCGTTCCGTCCTCGGCAATACTGATGGCCTTGAAGCTCTCTGAAGGGGGCTGAGCCTTGTTGAGTAGTAATGGGCGGATGGACGGGTGGCGTCATACTGTGAATGCCGTATCAGGTGTGGTGAGGCCGGCGAGAGCTATATCGGTGAGGGGCACAAGTATGACACATACCATTGTTGATCCTCTGCCGGGCGTTACGTCGTCCTATGGCAGTCGGGACAAAGAGTGCTAGAGTTCGAACTTGGCTTGAACTTGGCCTTCGTGGTACTAGCAGTCGAGAGGACCAGTTTCATCCCAAATATGGTTTAGATGGAGCGAGACGGTCGTGCCGAGTCGCCGCCGGCGGATTTAGCTGCGGAGCTAGCCCAAGTTGGGATACTATTGAGTTTAGCGACGAATCTTCCCCGCTTCTTGTCGTATCCCATCCTTCTCCTCGTTCCGACCGTTCAAGCTCATCCGCTTCTCCGCCGCTTGCGCCATGGAACGAACACAAAAGCGCTTTGCTAGGTTTACGATGGATACCTGGACCGCCCCGCAGAGGATGCCCGCCCGCTCACAGCCCGCCTGAGGCGCGGACGAGACTTGAATCTTCCCTCAAAGTCCGCACGCTCCAGAGACCTCGGAAGACCAGCAACCCCCTCGAGCATTCCCCTCAGGCGACGGTCATCATAAATCATGGCGCCCTCCCACATTCTCCAGCTCGCTCGACAAATATTCGGTCTCTCCTCGACATCCGCCCCCGCCCCCGCCCCCGCCCCCGCCCCCGCCCCCGCCCCCGCCCCCGCCCCCGCCCCCGCCCCCGCCCCAGACTCCCACCCACCCACCACCCCATCTCACCTCTCAGCCATATCTTGCACTCCATCCTCTCTTGCCCCCTCCTCTCTTGCCCCGCCCTCCTTATTTTCCACCCGCTCCGCGTGCACCTCCGCCTCCTCGCTCTCCGCCACTTGCCCACCACCCGACCTCAAACCTCCAAACACCGCCACATTTACCCCTCTCGCCCTCCTCGGCTCCGGGACTCACGGCAGCGTTTTCCTTGTCTCCTCCCCAACATCCCAGCGCTACGCCCTCAAGGTCGTCAACAAAGCCCACGCGAAGAAGCGCCGCGTGTCCGGGGCCCAGCTCCTCCGCGAGCAAGCCGCGATGCACAAGGCCCGCGACGCGCGCGGGATCGTGCGCATGCACGCGAGCTGGCACGACAAGAAACACTACTTCTTTCTGCTCGAGGCCTATCCGAACGGCGATCTCTACGAACGCGTCTACGCCGCCCGCCTCCCCTCCGCCTCCGTCCAATTCTACGCCGCCCAGCTCCTCCTCGCCCTCGACCACCTCCACGCGCTCCACATCGTCCACCACGACCTGAAGCTCGAGAACATCTTCCTTGACGCCCACGGCAACGTCGTTCTCGGCGACTTTGGCCTCTGCGAGTTTCTCGACCCTGTCCCCCACGCCCGTTGTGCGACCCACCCCAGCGGACGCCAGAGTGGCACCTTACCCTACTTTTCCCCTGAGATCGTCAAGCAGATGGCCGTCGCGTACGACGTCGATCGGTGGGCGTTCGGCGTGGTCGTGTACGAGCTCCTCATGAGCAAGGTAAACTCATCCAGGTTTCTTTGCGGTCAGGATGTGCGTTGACGAATGGACAGCTCCCGTTCACCGACGCGCGCGAGCAGGACGTCGTCACGCGCATCATCCACGCCAAACCCAAGTTCGACGCCTCCGTCCACGCCGAAGCGAAGGATTTCGTCCTCAAGGTTCGTTCGGGCCTTCCTTTCTCCTTCCCATCCATCTCACGACCCCCTCTTCAGATCCTCGCCAAGTCGCGGTCTGCGCGTCCCTCCTTGGCCGAGATGAAGACGCACGCGTTTTTCGACGGCATGTATGACTCTTTCCCTCTTGTTTTTGGTCGATTCGCTCATCGGTCGTTGTCAGTGATTGGACGGCGTTGGAGAAGGGCGAGGTGGATCCGCCGACACTCACTTGCAAACCTGCTGCACGCACCACGGCAGGGCTGGTGCTCCCCAAGACGAAATCGTACCGTCGTGGCCGTGACCCGAAGCCGTCTTTCAACTATGTATCCCCATCGTTCGCCGAGGGAAGTTAGCCCCGCGCGTGCTACTTCCCCCTTCGGACTTTCGCTCTGTCTCCCCCCTCTCGCTCTACGCATACGCTCTGCATCGGAAAGCTTTTAATGTGCACTACACATTGGACACTTGCTATGATACGCCGTTATAATGACCTTTCTAATGAATCGAGGAGTTTCTCATGTACGACCGTGCGCATATACTAAACAGGGTGGAGTGAGACCGTCTTGTACAACCAGAACGACTATCCTCTGGTTAGGTCGGCCACGAAGACGAGCTACTACAAGTCTACATTGATTAGTAGTGGCCGCGTTCATTGTCGGCGACCGTGGGAATGCGTACTTGGTACTTACATTTGCCTCCGTCGAACTCTTCGCGTCCGATCTCATCGAGTCATCTCATGTCGCGTGGCGCGGACCCACCCTCCAGACCGACGACCCCCAGACTTCGTTCAGTTGCATCTTCACAGTTGCGGTCATAGAAGGCTTAGTTCACCTCGTTTCCTCGCTCAACAGCTAGTACGCACGCTCCATCGATCGATACGCGATTCCTCGCGGCTCTTTGCGAACATGCCACTTAGGAATCAGGACGCGTCGGCGACGGCGCAGTCGATGAGGATGAATACGTACGGAAGGCCGCTGGTCGCCGGTGCGTCCTGCGCTCGGTTCTGGGAAAGGTGATGGAATAGATGATAGGTATATAATATTCAATGACCATCCTGGGGTTATCTTTCCCCAGATTATATACCTTGGCTCCCACCCTGCCCGCCCCCGTCTGCCCCTTCCCCGCCTTCCCGCCTTCCTGCCATGCCCGCCGTCCTCCCTCCCGACACAGGCGAAGACGAGGAGCGCGAGCGCCTGCTCTCCCCACCGCCCTCTTCCCCGACTCGCGCACGCGCTGAGAGACAGTGGTGGAAGGCATCCCCGTACTGGTATGTCACTCTCCGTGCCCCACTTATCGTGATGTTCAACCACACCTCCTCAGGATCGTGCCCGTCGTGCTCATATCCAACCTCTGCGTTTGTCTCTTTTTTCTGCCTGCGTTGCTCGCCCTCCTCATGCACTCGTTTAGCGCGGGATGACCATGGCCCCCCGGATTGAGGTGTACACCCAGCTCGCATGTAGAGCGCTTCATGAAGGCGGAGACGACGCGCCCTCGAGTTGGCCACCAACCCCGTCCACCACGTCCAACTTTACGATATCCGCCAATGACAATGCCCTGCCCAACGCCACGACACTCATCTTCCTCGATCCCGATCCTTTTGCCGTCGACGCGTGCTCCGCCGATCCCGCCGTCCAGGGCCGCGCCGCCCGCATCCACGCCTGTAAGTACGCGTCGATCTTCTTCTCGTCCCGTCACCCCGTTTGCCGACCGCCAATCTGCGTGTAGCCGTGAAGACGACGGAGAGCGTGCTCAGCGCGATCACCACCGGCTATCTCTCCCACCTCGGCGACCGCCACGGCCGCAAGCTCGTCCTCTCCCTCTCCGTCTTCGGCGCGCTCTTCATGTGCGTTTCTCTCTCTACTTCCTCTCTCCCATCGTCATCGTCATTCAAATCGGTCAAACTCACGCGCGGATCGGACGTGCAGGGATATAGTATACCTCCTCGTATCCGACACGGACAGCATCTTTAGCGCACACGGCGAGGGCCTGATCATCGCCGCACCCTTCGTTGAGGGTCTACTCGGAGCCCACCCGACGTACACCGGCGTCACCCACGCGTGCGTCCTTCTCCCCACGAAGTTTCCCTTGCAAGCACTGACGATACATCTCCAGCTACGCCACAGACCGCACGCCAGACGGCTCACGCGCACGGTTTTTTGTCATGATGCAGGGCATGCTCTACGCCGGCCTCGCGCTCGGTCCGTGGGTACGTCCGCCCGACGCATGTCTTCCGCCCAACTTGTTCTCACATCGTGCATATGCAGTTGAACAGCGCCGTTCTCAACATCTTCACTTACGCGCCATCCCCCTTCGCGGTCGCGGTCATCATCGCGCTCTGCAACCTCCTCTTTATCCTCTTCCTCCTCCCGGAATCCCTCCCGCCCCATCGTCGCGTGCAAGCGCATGCCCACACCGACTCTTCCCCGACCGGTCCTAAAAATCTCACACGCACAGTCAGGCGCACGTTCGCGAGCGTGAGCGCGCAGCTCGTGCGTCCCGTTGTATTGTTTTATCCACCACGTCTGGAGGGCGGGCGGAGGGGTCGAAATTGGAACTTCACGTTGACGGGGCTCGCGCTGTTCATTTACGTGGTCTCTTTCGTAGGTGTCTCCTTTCCGCTCCTCACATATACATTGCTCACCGCCGCAATAATCCTTTACAGCAAATATTGGGCTTGAGATATCTGTATGCGAAGCATGTGTTTGGATGGACGAGCGAGGAGGTGCGTTTCCTCCGCGCATCCGCACGCTTATGTTCTCGATAACTGAAGTGGACACAACAGCTGGGACACTACATGTCTCTCCTCTGGACCACCCGCGCCGTCACGCTCCTCCTCCTCCTGCCAGGTTCGTCCCTTCCTCCCATCGTCTTTCCCTCCTCACCAACCCCTACCCACAGCCGTCCTCTCCTACTTCCGTCCCCGCCCCTCTCCCTCCCTTTCTCCATCTTCACCTAACACCACCTCTCCCGCATCCATCGCCTCCGCCCTCGTCTACGACCGTGCTCTCGCCACGCTCTCGCTCCTCACCGACGCCCTCCTCAACACCCTCATCGCCCTCGTCCCCCCCGCCTCCGCCCCGCTCTTCGTCTTTCTTACCACTCTCACGGCGCTCACGGGCGGTGGGACACCCGCACTGCAGTCGCTCGGTGCCGCGGCGGGGGCGGGGGTGGGGCGGGGGGACGAGTTGGGGCTTGTGTTTGGGGCGCTCGGGGTAGTCAACGCGGTCGCGTACACGGTTGCGGCGCGTCCCTTTCTTCGATATCCTTAAGTCGTACATACTGACGTCTGGTGGGATCTCAGCCCGCGATTTACGCCGCCGTGTACGCCGCGACCGTTGCGGACCTCCCGCGGGCCATCTTCGCACTCACCGCCGCATTGCTCGTCGTGGCGGTTGCGCTCTTGCTTGGCGTGCGGCCGCATGTGGCTGTTTCTTCGATGGAAGATGGCGACGGAGAGGATTAGGTGTTTTTTTTTTGGTGAGGTGTGGAGAGAGAAGACGGGGAGGCGCGAAGTGTGATGCGATGGGTGGTAACAGTGTAGGATACTTGTGTACTTATGGGACTTTATGTGGATAGAGCGGGCAGGAGGCGTTTGTCGAGAATGACCGTCGACATAGCATCCTCCGAGCGGCGTGAAGAGAAGAGAAACGATGCCTTTCCACCAGCGAGTTGAGGAGACGAGGGACTTCCTTGCGCTCCAGAGTTAACGGTGACCGGTTGACGCCGTCGCTGGCCCGCCGTCGGCCCGTCGTCATCTTTTGCTCATCACGTGGCCTCCCGATAAGTAGATACCGCCATCAGAACGGGCAGCCCAACTTTCGCTTACGTCATCTACTACAAGGTTGGTTTTCAAGGGTGTGGGAACGCATCTTACCGACACACTGTGGGCCCTAACTTGGCTTTTGATAAATATTATACTATAATAACACTTGCGTATATCCACGATTCACTTATGATAATCCCTTGATAAGTCGCAAAGGATATCTTGTCGGTAGATGTTTCCCTGAAAGGAAGTCTCATTTATCCCAAAGTCATTCAATTCTTACACTGATGCATCTGAGATAAACCTTTATCTTCTCTCGATAAAGGACAAGACTAGATAAGATGGGATGTGTTATCGGAACGAGAGGGGCGCGTAACAAGATGACACAGTATCATGAGATATCACGAGAAAAAGCAAAGCGGGAGAGGAGAGAAAGAGGAGATACTAATCATACAAGGACCGACCACAGCAACAAACTTGCACGACATCCACCAACGCAACCAGTCCGGGGTACTAGCGAGAAGTCCGCAGCGAAACCTACCCACGACGGGCCTCCCGGTTTGCCGTTGACGAAGGCTGGACCGCGGGGCGGAGAGGACGTGGTGGGCCGCGGCCGTAGCCGTAGCCGTCGTCAAGTTTGTAGCCCCAGCCGTGGCCGTGGCCGTTGTCGTAGCGCGGTGGGCGCCAATGCTGTGTGCCACGGGGTACGTCGTACGACGGATCGCGAGGACTACGTTCTTGCTCGTGAGGCGACCGCGGTCGCCAGGTCTCCTGGTCCCGAGGTCCTTGCTCCTCCCTCGACAGCGGGCGCTGGGTCTGACCGGAGTCAGGAGACCACTGGAGCGGGGCCTCTTCACGCCCAGGGCCTTGGTCCCCATTCTGCCACACGCGCCGGGACTGGTCTTGCTGGCGGTCCCACTCATCAGGAGAAGGAGCAGGAGCAGGATGGCCTTGCTCGCCGGGCAAGCGCTTGCGTCGGGGCCGTGAGTCGTCGTAATCGCCAGGAATCCGTGTCTGGGGCACCTCGCGAGGAGCGGATCGTTGGTGTCGGTCTTCGAAGCGGTCGCGCTGGCTCCCGCCGTACCGGGCCCCGCGGTGCTGAGCATCTCCGTACTGGTCTCCGTACTGGGGTGCTCCAATCTGGGCCTGGTCGTACTGGGTCTCGCGCTCACTGTACGGACGCTTGCCCTTGTTAAAGGACGGCGCGCCCGGAAAAGGCTGGAGAGGAGGGCCGTTTCTCTCGCGACGCTGGGACTCCCTGTGCGGATGGTAGCGTTGGTCGGGGGACTGCTCGCGCGGGCCCTCGCGAGGCGGAAGGCCTTGCTGGTCGCCCCATTCCTGGCGACCGGGCGCTCGCTGGGCAGAGGCCGGTGGGTGCGGGGGCAGCACAGGCAAGCTCGCTGCCTTCGGTGCCTTTACAAAGCAGTACTTTGTTAGCACTTCGGTCAAACGGTGTCGCATAGTAAGGGTATTTACCTGCTCGGGTTCATCCCTCCGGTCCCTGACCGCCGACGCGCTTCCTTCATCCTTGCCTGATTCGCTGTCGGAACCATGGATAACTTGCGCCTCCGCCTTTTTCTTCTTGGGCGGCTCAAACCTCCTGACCACGACGTTCATGACGGATTCGCCTACTTGGGTGTCCTTGCGAAAGGTTGACGGGACTGCACGGCCGTCGACGGACGAGGCGCCGAGTCTGCCGACGGTGCGAGTCTTCGGCTTGGAGCTTGAGGCCGGGGTGATACTGTAGATGACGGTCAGGCAGACCCATAGATCAGATGAGCATACACACGTTGCCGCGTTCGCGTCCCCGGACGAAGAAAGGTGTCCTGCGCGTTGTTTTTTGGCGGGAGGAGGAGGCGAGGAGTTCGACGGGGACCGCCCGCGCTTCTTTGGGTGGATGGTGTCCGAGGCGTTGACATCGACCTCGAGAGTTTTTGTCACCGAACTCGGGTGCGGCGACGGAGTGCGACGGTCTCGATCACCACGCCGCGTTTGGATCCCATCTTGGAGCTTCTTGCTCGCGTTCTCGAGCGCGGGAAAGGTGTCTTCCGCGCTCCGTGTTTGCGGACGCTGGGGCCCTTTGTGCTGTTCATACCCTAGGTTGCTGTCCGCCTTCCCCTCCGCGTTCACGGCCCGACCGCGTGGCGTCCCACTGTCGCGAGCGGGAGGAACACCCATAACAGCTCCAAACTTCATGACCTTCATCACTGTGGACGAGGACGGGTCAGCAAGGTAGGGCGGTTCGAACAGGGTCAACGGTGCGCACACTCGACTTCACGTTCGGTAGCCGCCCGGAATCTGCACGGAAAGCGCAGGTGTTTGATCTGCGCCCAAAACTTTGCCACTGTCGCGGCATCCATCCTTGTGATGGTATTGTTCTTCGACGAGGATGTCGGCAGATCCACATGGTCGGGATAATTGTCCAGGACAATTTTGAACTTCGAAAGGGTACGGGCAAGGGTTTTCCAGGGAAACGTGCGCCGCGGCGTGGCGCTGAGTCCAACAAGAACGTCGTCTACACGGTGTGTTAGCCCACCAATGTTATTTCTTTGAAGTGTACTTACTCAGGCTGCACAAAAGCCACTCTTGAAGCGTCTGAGCACTTTCCTCGCCTGGGAAGCTGGTGGACGGGCCAGGCACGTGTGATTCTTGGTCTTCCGAAACCAAGTTTTCGTCCGGGGATTCTATAGTCTGGACAGCAGATTTTGGGGAAGGGCGTTCTCTACCAGCCTTACTCTTCTCCTCATGCTCTTTCTGATAGCGGGTTGCATACACACCGCTAGAATATGTTGCGTTAGAGAGAGAAAAGGCTACATGTAGAAGCAACGTACTATACGTGGGCTTGTACTTGGGTGCAGAGATAGTCCTCGGTCATTTTGAATTTTTCCTCAATAAGCTACATTTTCTGAACGCTCGCCCAATAAACCTCGGAAAGAAGCGACGACTTACGCCTTTAAATCCATCGGTTTGGATAACTTCGTACATTCGCGAATCGGTGCGTTGCATCCCCCCTACGACGATGGTCAATGTCTCGAAGTTGGACATTTTGGCGTCGTGGCGGGCCTGAAAAAAGTCTGAGTCGAGCGTTCCTTTGTAGTCATTAACCGAAGCCTACTTGCTCCCGCTTGATATCCACCCACTTCTCGAAACGTCTATGGCGTGCTCCCACGGTTTCCGCTTCTGTTGCTGACAAAGCTTCAATTGTAGAGAAGGCTTCCAATATCTCTTGCGCCTTGTCGCCATAATGTGAGCGAAAGCGACTATAGCAGAGAGCGATGCCGCTTTCACCTCCATCTGACGGGGCGTTCATGATCAGGCCGTGATAACATCCAGCAGCTGCATGATGAACGTACCGCTGCTATCATCACCTCGCCCTACGACCCCGCGCTGCTCAGAGTTGCAGTCGTCGCCGACGGTCGTGGAGAGACGAGCTCTCTCCTCCTCCTCAAACGTCCGAAAGTATGACTGGTAAAGGTTCCATGGGTTAGCGGCCCGCTTCGTCGCGTTGCTTTTTTTATGCTCCTTGAAGTACACGTCTCTCCATTTGTTGGCGGACCTCCCTGTTTTCTGTGCTAGTTGGACAAACGCCTCATCGACGGTGTTCCAAAGCCGCATTTTGAGGGCCTGATCTTCTTTCGACAATCGGCCGGTCTGGTTAGACGTACGTGATCTTTTCCCTGCGAAGTCGCCATCGCCACCCTCTGGCGGACACTCGTCAGGACCCGAGCGAAGGAAAAGAATAAATAACCGTGCGGCGTACCTAGTATAGGCGTTGAGGCATTGCCGCAACTTTCCTGTTTGCTTTCGAGGGAAAAAATGGCCGAATTAGGGTCGTGGTCGTGGTCTTGTTCTTGCTCTCCGGTTTCAAGCCCTTCATCAACGCAGTCTTCAGAGTGGCGAAGGGACGCGCAGACCTCTTGGGTCTGTTGTGCGTGGACAGGCAACTCTGTTTTCAGTAAGAAATTTGCCATGATCACGAAGTAGTGGATGTACGTACTGTGAGGGTCCATTCAAAGTCATGGGGGGTTACAGACAGGCGGGCGATTTCGAAAGAGGGGTGTTGGAGATGCTGCTCGCGTTCAATATCAACCACACGCCGCTGGGTCGAAGTGGGTCGAGACACCGCGCATGAGGGCCATCGAGTCGCGTTGTATGTGGGCGAAGGAGTTTTGATACATCTAAAGAAGATCTGTCAAGGGGTCGTCGGGTTCCCTACCCACTGCTAGCGCTGCCAGCCGGTATGGTTACCTTCTTTCCAATTCTCTGGTCGTGTTCCACTGGAACTGGTCTCTGACGCGTCGCGACCTACATAGAAGTGAGTCTGCGTTCCTTTTATGGATTCGTAAGATGAAGCCGATGTGAAACACATGATTTCTTACAGCATGCGAAGGTTGTGCGAAGGAGCCTGCGTGTGAATCGATGCGGATTCCAGGGACCGATCTACTGCTACAGCAACTCGATAGGTTTCCGCGAATAATCACATCGTGAATGCTGTCGATTAAATGAGTCGGAGGCAGACTCATACCCAGCCGTCTTGAGAGGGATGCACCCTTTATCTGAGGGAGGAGGGGGATGATGAGGGAGGATGGGGTCACTGCTTACAGCGCTTTTCATCGTTATGCGGAATCGCGCGCGACGAAATTTCCGCGCCAGGAACCTCGGGCGTCGGGCCCGCGTCACCCGAGGGCACCGGCGAGATCAGATCAGTGTTATATAATCGTCCTGCCTCTCCGCCGCCGTTGATTGTCCTGCCGTCGACACCCTTCCTTCTCCCAACACCCATGCCTCCTCGTACCATCTCAAATGATCTGAAGGATCGCATACCCATCCTCCACTATGTATACCTACTCTCTGTAAAGGAGATATGTGCTTATCTCGGTATCAAAAAATCCCTCGTATATCAAACCCTCAAATTCCATTCCACTTATGGTGTTTGTAACAATCCCCATGCTCTTCCACATTGCGGATACCGCCAACTGAATCAGATGGACATTGCCTTCATCTGTTCTATCCTTGACCAAGACCATAGGCTCTACCTGGATAAGGTTCAAGAGCAGCTTCTCTTCCGTCGTAATGTCAAGATATCTATACCCACCCTTGGCTGTACACTCTGTCGCCTCCGGTTGTCCCGCAAGAGCATCTCAGCTCGAGCATTGGAGCGGAATGAAGAGAATTGTGCCATATACATGAACAAGATTGCAGATCTTATCACTAGCCCGTACCAGCTCATGTTCGGAGATGAAGCAGCGAAGGATGAGAGGATATCAGGGAGACGGCATGGACGATCGGAGTGGGGAACACATTGTGTGCAGCGCAAATGCTTTGTGCAGGGCAATTGCTTCTCGATTCTGCCCATCCTCACGCTTGATGGCATCATTGCATACAATGTCATTGAGGGGTCAGTGACAAGCGATCACGTTCTTCAGTTCTTGCAAGAGCTTGTCGTACGTTGTTTCCTCTTATATCTGATCAAGCTCCCTGACATATACAATTAGATCCCCCTTACGAACCCATATCCAGGACCTCGCAGTATCCTAGTCCTCGACAACTGCCGAATCCATCATGCAGAAGAGATCCGACAGCTTGTAGAGGATGAAGCAAGTGCGTGCTATATTCACATTGTGTCGGACTAGATCTCTTATCTCCTTCACATAGAATGCAAGCTTGTGTTTCTCCCTCCATACTCCCCAGATTACAACCCAATCGAGCAAGCATTCTCCTCAATCAAGGTGTACATTCGCTGCTTTTAACGCGACAAGTCTCTCTCCACAATTGACCGTGCCTGCCAGAATGTTACGAGTACAAAAGCTGCTGGTTATTTTCATGCCTCGGGGTATATCGTATAGCTCACACCAGTTCTCCAAATGATCTGACATTACAGCCACATGGCATAGTAAAGTATGTAGAAGCGTAAGGAATGTGAGGCAATATGTATGCCGATGTATGGTTAGAGTCAGGACAGCAGGATGGAGGAGATTGGTTACTCGAAGAAGGCCCCATTATCATCCGCTATATATCCCAGTGGCACACGGAACCAGTCTTGACGTACCTCACACTTGTACCAGATTTCGACCTTGTTCGTGTTTGGGTTGGTGTCTTCCTGCGGATCGTCCTCCCCAAGATGGATCTCCCGTAGCGCTGGCCCATAGAAGCAACCTACACCGTTACACACTCCTTCGGGGGAGTACAAGTGACACTCGTAAGAAGCTATGAAAGCCTTATCCTCCGAACCGTCAATGCCAGTAGCATGGCCAGAACTGCCTCGCTTGTGCTTTGGAGTGCATGTCGGGTAGGGAGAGCCAGGGGAGGACACAACACTGTGCATGCACTGTACAATGCGTGAGCACGGGCCTTGGGATGGTGTCGATGGGACTGATTGAGCAAGCACGGATCGAGGTGTGGAGGCCAAGGCCGACTGGGGACCCTGCATGGTGGTACAGAGGCTTGTGATCATTGTTGCAAGGGTCGATAACAGCTGGATCGGATCAGCCGTAGCTGGAGTGGGGTAGAAAGGAGTGGTGAGCGGCGGGGTGCTAGGCTGAAGCCAAGGGATGAGGGAGGGGGCCTGTTTTGCTGGATCAAATGTGGCAGTCGAAGGGGGACAGCTGATGGAGCAGTTGTCAAGACCGTCATACTATACATGGGTTAGCACGCGCCACACAGTATACAGTCTACGAAGCTGATGTACCAAGGTGCGGGCCCACTCCTTGAGCATGTGTGGAGTCAATGGGAGGTGTGCACCATCAGAGGCAATCCAGGTGAACGTGTTGTCGTGGTCATTACCCCATCACTTTTCAAGTAGCATGCGGAAGCGTGCAAGCTCTTGTTCGATGCGTGTTAGGGATCGGTCCAGTGACTGGCAGATCACCCAAGTCACCCAAAGAGAGAGAGAAAGGAGGATGGATTGGCAGGAGAGAGTCCAAGTCCAGGCGTAGGGCCAAAGCAGTACATGGGGAACAAAGAGGACAATCTAAGGAAAAGGGACACAGAGGAGAGCCTTATATATGTACAGGATCGATGATGTGAGAATGGTGCAAGCAGGAGAGAACAATAAGGAAAAGGAAGAGGGAGGATGTGGTCCGGAGCGATGATGTCATAGATGGAAAGATAAGAGGAGTCAGGCTGACAACGTCATGTGATGGGAAATGTAATCATGTGACTGAACACGATGCAATGAAAGGGAAAGGATTGAGGCAATCCGTGACATTACCCCCTCTTTAAGGCGCGCTTTCACCGGGAGCGCAAGTTCATCGTCCATCGTGGATGCAAGAAATTTGGCCTGGATCAGACCCAATGATTTTAGTGATCGTGGGGCATTGGGACGAAGGTGGTGGAACTCAGCGATAGCATCCTTGGCATGCATTAATGCAGAGGCCGGTCTCCATTTGTTCTCAGAGTCGGGGTATCCAAGCCATTTGACGAGGTATTCAATGCCGCGTTTGTTGCGTGTGGGTCGTGAGTCGAGGATGGCTTCAATCTCATACTCCTCGTCTTCATCAATCAGTTCTGGAGGTGGTTGAGTGAAGTTGGGGCCATGGGCATCTATCTCTTTGTACGCTGAGAGAAGTGAGGCATGGAAGACAGGGTGGATACTGTGATGACACACATCAATAGCCCCTATCTTTTTCCTCAAAGGGACTTATGCCCTTTTCATTTTGTTACGACAGTGGAAGGACATCACTGGGGGCAGAAGTCCATTTAAGCCCTGATAACATGCATTAGATGTGGGGACTGAAAGTACAAATTTCTAATGCGTGAACACGCGACTGAAACGTGGTGTTTCAATCACATGAGTTGCTTGTGGATACGAATCGATAACGATTCGTTTCTGTTCTGTCTTATTTTCGGACCCATACGCACTTGAAACTATAAATAATCTGGCCTATTTCTGCTACTTATAGATCTGAAACCTATCATTTTGGATTAGTCTTCGGAAAAAATGGCGACTGATCCAAAATCTTTCCTTTCTCGGGCATGTTCACGCAATTGAAATGACAATGAAATCCCACATTTCAATCGCATTTTCGCACGTAGAAGCCAGATTAGAAATTTGTACTTTCAGTCCCTGTATCTAATGCATGTTATCAGGGCTTAAATGGACTTCTGCCCCCGGTGCATTGTTTTGGACTGGGGATTATGGCTGGGTTGGTCACGTGACTAAGCACGTGTTTCTCTTCACATGACGTATCACCTGATTTCGGACTTTGGAACTCCGCTTACGCGCACAGCATAGAATCAGCGCACAGGATTGGTAGAATACGATTACTGTACTTAGGATATTATGTGGGTCAAGGGGCTCTGAAGTGGGTCGCCCTAGTAGTATGAAAGGAGTGCATGTAGCGAGCCTAGTCCTCATCTCGACCTCTTGGTCTTTGGACTAGGTAAGCAGTGTTTCTACTGTCACGGATCGCTCCATTTCTCTCTTCGTTTGCAGACCTCGTACACGCGACGCGTCACGGCACATGACTTTCCCTTGCATCACATGCTTCAACGACATCATTGCCCGGACTTCCGAGCGGGGTTCCGCATCCTTATCTATGACATCATTGCTCCGGACCTTCGTCCTCCGCCCCATGACTCCTTTCTTATTGTTCCCCCCGCTCGCACCACTATTGCATCACATCGCACCATCGTACCCACTTGTATATAAGGACAGTGTTTCTCTTCCCTTTTCCCTAGACTGTCCATCTCGTTATACGGTACTGTAGCGCACGTTGCACTACCTTAGACCCCGGCACTCTCAAATCTATTGCTTCTCCTCGCTCCTCCCATCGTCGCGACTTAGGCGGTTCCATCGGTCTCATAAACTGCGTTTCTGACATCTACTGTATCTTAGAACTGCGACTAATGCTAAGCTTGGTCTTTGGACTAGTCGTTTGCAGTGCCTAAGTAGTGCCCCTGCGGCTTCACGCGCTGACCTGTGTAGTTGCGCTCGAGGAGGTTGACTTTGAGTTTATTTCTTGTTTTTGTTGTGTGTTGTTGTCGTTGTTGGCACGTGATCGACTCTGTCGTCACATTAGGTCGAGATCTCTCGTGCACACCCTGCTCTGAAGGAGTAGCTTGTGCGACAAGTCGTTCCCTTCACGTTCGAGTCCCAGTTGAGCCCACTTCGCTTGTATGCGCACATTCACACGGATAGAGTAACGTGTTCCATACCACTCCAGGCGACACGTTTGTAGTGAAACCTTCGGGCAGATCTACGCGGCTACGCTTGTCTTTGCCTTACCACGGGCGGACCGAGTCGATTCTTGAAGTTGCACCTTTGGTGTAGGAGCTTGTGAAACGCGGCTTCAAACGGCAAAATTACTGGTTGCCGCTGCGCCCTTGTGAGACGCTAGTCAGAACGTCCCCACCAACAGGCCAAGGAGGCTGAGGAAATCAGGGGTAGACGAATCGTGAATCTGGGGATAAAGTGCCTGTGATAGGCGACGTCTTTGGGAATCTTTCGGTTCGGAGTTTGCACTGCCGGGGCCAATCCCTTGGTTAGGCCGATGAAAGTATCCCTGCTTAACCTTCCAACACGTTCCCTCGACCACCAGGACAAGCCGGTCCTGCGTACCTTAACCCAGACAAGTTTGATTCAGACGACGACCCACTTGATACCAATCTTATCGTCGACTTTGAACTTTGGGATCAACCCGATGACTATCACTATCAACCCGACAACTCCGACGCCCTCCTACTTCTCTTCGACGAGCTCCCACCAAATGACATGGACACTGATCAGCTCCAACTGCTCCTCCAAGGTCTTGACATCAACATCGCCATGGGAGATATCAATACGGCAATGAATGGTGTCAACACGGCGCTTGGCGCAAACAACGGCCTCCTGACAACAGCCAACCAGACGAATCAGGCGCTGGGAACCGTTCTCCAAACGATGACAAACAGCCAAGGTGCGCTTGCGCACGCCATTACCAACTTCAACCCGAACCCCGTACGGCAGACCTCGGGGGGAGACAAGTCCGCGGTGCCCTCGCCACCTAAGTTCGATGGCAAAGGAAAAGGACCAGAAGCTTGCCACTTCCTAGCTGCCTACCAGAGCTGGGCAATGACGATGGGGACAAAGCTCAACGTCCTCAACGCCAACACCCACCAATGGGAAATGGTGGACCGTCTGTGGATCCAGGCGGCCCTCAACTTCCTTACGGACGAGGCACGCACGTGGGCGCTTCCCCACATCGAGGCCCTGAACGTGGGCAACACCCCTTTTGCCAACTGGGGCGTGTTCGTCGACAACTTCAAACGGCACTTCATGCTGATCGATGTCTCCTTGGTCGCAAAGGAAGCGATCAAGAAGCTCTTCCAAGGGGATATGAACATTCCCCACTACAAGGCCCGCTTTGACGAGCACGCGGCGCAAACCGGCTGGTCGGACAATGACCTCCACGACAGGTTCTACGATAACCTATCGGACCGCGTAAAGGATGGACTCGTCAACGTCCAAGCCAACACCGATACGTTGGCGGACCTGGCCAAGTGGGCAACAGAAGTTGATCGTCGGCAGTGCAACCGCCGCAACGAGAAGTGTGGCAAGGGAAGTGAGCCCTCGCGCCCCTCCGGGCAGTCTTCAGCTTCAGCCGACCCGGATGCCATGCAGGTCGACGTGACCAGCAACGGCAAGACCCTCATCTCCTATCGCAAGGAAATGCAGGGGAAATGTTACGGGTGCAGGTCGAAAGACCACACCAAGGCAAACGGAGGGCACGAGCGCGACATCTGTCGCCACTGCAGCAAGACGGGCCATCGGGCCAACGTCTGCATGGACCGATACCTGGGCAAGCCTCAGCTGAAGAAGGTCGCAGGCACATCGGACGGCGACGCTACGGTCTCATCCGGCTCGACCTCCTCAGCTCCGGACAGCGCAGCGGCAGATCTGTTGCAGAAGTTAATGAGCCAGCAAGCGGAGCTGGCGAAGCAGATGGTGTCACGGTTTGCCCTTTTGCTCCGCTTTTTCCTTGCTTTCTCGCACTATCTGATCTCACACCTGTGGATCAATCCCCTTTGATGGCATCGCTGATGTGCCCCTTGGTCTGTGCACATCCCCTCCCTAGTATATATAGCTGGCCTGCATGTATCTAGTTCCTTAGTCTTTCCTCCTAGTCTTTACCGGCTTAGAGTGCAATGTACTGTTCTCCCTTTGTTCCCTGATTCCCCCTTCCTCTGAGCCACTGCCTGTGTCGCGACTTAGAAGGCTATTGGATGCACTCCTTAGTCGGTCGTTCTTGACAGATGGAGGCGCTTAAGGCGTCTTTTTAGAACGGACCCGTGCTAAAGCAGCTGCAGCCGGGTCGAGTGGTAAGCGCGGTACGGACTCCACGGTTTCTCCTACGGACTCTTGTAAAACTACACATGTTTCTTTTTCCTCTACGCCATTTTGTACAAATACGGACTACGATACGAAAACAGAAAACACAAAAAAATCATCTACGCCTACGTCTTCCTGTTCCTCTTCTTCTCCTACGTCATCATCGGTTCCTACGGCTACGACTTATTTATCTGAATATGAAAGCATTTCTTCTTGTACTATACCAGAAGTCCTCAAAGGAGGCAATCATTTACGTATTTATGTTTAGTTAAAAGGGAGAAACCGTACCGCGCGAGTGGCTGCCATGGTAGATTCAGGGGCGACGGGGTTATTTATTAGTAAGCACTTCGTGGAGAAGCACAGGGTGAACGTGCGGCCTCTGGCTCGTGGCATCCCCTTGTTCAACATCGATGGCACAAAGAACCAGGCTGGGAGCATTACACATTATGCCCAGCTGGAACTGTGCGTCGGGGAGAGACGAGAACAGGCCGAGTTTCTGGTAACAGATCTCGGACCCGAGGACGTAATCCTTGGACTTCCGTGGCTTCGTAGGACGAACCTGGACATCAATTGGGCCAACGGTGAAGTACGGCTGGACGGAGAAACTCCGGAAGGAGAACCCTCCCCGCCGGACGAACCCTACTCCCGCATTAATGCCAATCGAAAGGAAAGGCGCTACCTCTTTAAGCAGGGGGTCCTAGACAACACCACTGATGAAGTGTGGTGCGCAGCGGGATATACATACTCCCAGCGTATCGCGGAGGAAGCGGGGCAAGATAAGCGCCAGCGCACTTTCGAAGAGATTGTCCCAGAACAATATTGGGACTTCTCAAAGGTCTTCTCGGAGGAAGAATCAGAACGACTTCCTGAGCACCAACCATATGACCATGGGATCGATCTGAAGGATGACGCACCCGAGACCCTCCGATCAAAGGCATATCCCATGTCGGTCAACGAGCAGCCTGAGGCAGAGCTGGATAAGTTCATTGAAGACAATCTTCGAAAGGGGTACATCACCCCCTCGAAATCCCCGATGTCCTCACCGGTATTCTTCATCAAGAAGAAAGACGGGAAACTGCGGTTGGTCCAGGACTACCGTAAGCTGAATGACATCACCGTAAAGAACCGGTATCCACTCCCGCTCGCGTCCAATATCGTGAACCGGCTACGCGGGGCAAAATATTTCACAAAGTTTGACGTTCGATGGGGCTACAACAATGTCCGTATTAAGACGGGCGATGAGTGGAAAGCCGCCTTCTCTACGAATCGGGGGTTGTTTGAGCCGAGCGTGATGTTCTTTGGCCTCACCAACTCGCCGGCAACTTTCCAGGCCCTGATGAACTCGGTCTTCTCGGATCTGATCGCAAAGGGGCTCATCACGGTATACCTAGACAACATCCTCATCTTTACGAAAACACTAGAAGAACACCACGAGGTCGTACGTGAAGTCCTGAAACGGCTACAGGACAACGACCTCTACCTACGCCCTGAGAAATGCGAATTCGAGAAAACCGAGATCGAATACCTCGGACTAGTGATACGAGAAGGAGAAGTGAGCATGGACCCTGCCAAGGTCCGCGCGGTGAAGGAATGGCCGACCCCGCGCAACCTACGTGAAGCTCGTGCGTTCATCGGGTTCGCCAACTTCTATTGCCGGTTCATCAAGGACTTTGCTAATCACGCGAGGCCCTTGCATGACCTCACTAAGAAGGACACCCCCTGGAAGTGGGATACGGAGCAGCAGGACGCCTTGAACCGACTTAAAGAAGCCTTTGTGTCGGAACCCATCCTAATCATGTGGGAACCGGACCGCCCAACACGGGTTGAATCAGATGCATCCGGATATGCTACCGGTGGGATACTCTCCCAAAAGCTCGAGTCAGATGGCCTTTGGCACCCGGTCGCGTTCCGGTTCAAATCAATGTCGGAAACCAAACGCAATTACGAAATCTACGACCGGGAGATGCTTGGAGTCTTACGTGCCCTAGAAGACTGGCGGCACTTCCTGGAAGGACTGCCTCAGCCTTTTGAGATTGTAACCGACCATCGTAATCTAGAGTACTGGAAAACTGCGCGAGACCTTAATTGAAGACAGGCACGCTGGTCGATCTGGCTCAGTCAGTTTGATTTCAAAATGACTCATAAGGCCGGAAGCTCGATGCAGGCAGACCCACTCTCAAGGCTTAACACGCACGCGGTCTCAGATTCCGAGGACAACCGCGGCGTGACAATGCTGAAGTCTGAGCACTTCGCAGGCATTGCTGCCACCCACTTCCGCCCGGACGACCTCGCAGAGCGCATACGTAAGGGGAGTGAGCGAGAGGCTGAAGTAGTCCATGGCTTGGACACGCTTCGAAAGAAAGGCCCTCATAAGCTGACCAATGGCGCCCTGGAATGGGAGGAGGACGACGGGCTCGTGTACTATAAAGGGAAGCTGTACATCCCCGCCGATAAGGACCTTTGGACCGAGATTCTCAGATCCTGTCATGATGCGGTCACGGCGGGGCACCCTGGAAAACACGGGACCCTCGAGCTGGTCAGCCGCCATTACTGGTGGCCAGGCATGGCGATGTTCGTCACTAAGTATGTGGCGGGGTGCGATACGTGTCAACACTACAAACCGGCGCAGCATCCAAAAAGTCAGCTGCAGCCACATGAAGCCCCTGAAGGCGCGTGACAGACAGTTGGGGTGGATCTCATCACCCAGCTGCCCCCTTCTAATGGCTATGACATGATCGCCACCTACGTGGACCATTACACTAAGCAGGTCCACGCTATCCCCATGACTTCGGACGTCACTGCTGACGGTGTCGCGGACTTACACTATAAGGAGATATTCCGGCTCCACGGACTACCTAAGAAGTTTGTCTCGGACCGGGGTCCTCAGTTCGCGGCCCGCATGATGCGTGCCCTTTACGAACGGTTAGGCATAGACGCCAGTCTTACAACCGCCTACCACCCTGCGGCCAATGGACAGACAGAGCGCATGAACAAGGAAGTCAAACAGCAACTGCGCATGTTCTGTAACCAAGGGCAGATTTCCTGCCCACCGCCGAGTTCGTTATCAATTCACGTCTTAATGCGGCAACGGGACACACGCCCTTTGAATTGATCTACGGATACACCCCGGACTTTACAGTTCCGGTCGGCGGAGAAACGCGCATGCCAAAGCTAGACCAGCGCCTCCGCAAGCTGCGCGAAGCACGTGAAGACGCCGAAGCTGCCATGCGACTCGATAAGGAGAACATGAAAAACTCCCAAGCTCCGGGACGGACTCGCCCTCACGAATTCAAAGTAGGGGATAAGGTCATGCTTGCATCGAAGAACATCTCGATCCACCAAGCAAGCCGTAAGCTAGGCCCGCGCCAGCTCGGTCCTTACAAAGTGATCGAGCGGGTTGGTGATCTTGATTATCGACTCAAGCTTCCCCCACAGCTCAAAGTCCACAACATCTTTCATGTGGACAAGCTCTCACTGTGGAAGGGCAACGAGGTTAATGGGCAACTGCCGCCGCTGCCACCTCCGGTCGAAGTTGACGGAGAAGAGGAATACAAGGTAGAAGAGATAATTGACAGCCAGATCTTCCGGCGTCAACTCCAATACCTGGTGCGGTGGAAGGGATACGGCTCGGGCGATAATAGCTGGGAACCAGCAAAAAACGTCAACACGGAAGATGCGGTCCGGGACTTCTACGCACAGAATCCCTCGGCCCCGCGAAAACTAAATGCCGCGCTCTTTGCGTCGCTGCCTTGGGGGTTAAGGGAAAACTTTACCGATGGCAACGGTACTGATTACGAATGGGAGACGGGTCGCCATACGGGCTTAGCCTGTCGGGTCGCCAGGCCTTAGGAGGGGGGTAATGTGACGACACACGTCAATAGCCCCTATCTTTTTCCTCAAAGGGACTTACGCCCTTTTCATTTTGTTACGACGGTGGAAGGACATTGTTTTGGACTGGGGATTATGGCTGGGTTGGTCACGTGACTAAGCACGTGTTTCTCTTCACATGACGTATCACCTGATTTCGGACTTTGGAACTCCGCTTACGCGCACAGCATAGAATCAGCGCACAGGATTGGTAGAATACGATTACTGTACTTAGGATATTATGTGGGTCAAGGGGCTCTGAAGTGGGTCGCCCTAGTAGTATAAAAGGAGTGCATGTAGCGAGCCTAGTCCTCATCTCGACCTCTTGGTCTTTGGACTAGGCAAGCAGTGTTTCTACTGTATCTTAGAACTGCGACTAATGCTAAACTTGGTCTTTGAACTAGTCGTTTGCAGTGCCTAAGTAGTGCCCCTGCGGCTTCGCGTGCTGACCTGTGTAGTCGCGCTCGAGGAGGTTGACTTCGAGTTTATTTCTTGTTTTTGTTGTGTGTTGTTGTCGTTGTCGGAACGTGATCGACTCCGTCGTCACAGATACGCCATTTAGGGGGAAGTTGAAGGCGGTAAGTCACTGGTCCGAGGACGTCAGTGATGGTGAATGGGCCATGTCGTTTTGCTGCGAGCTTAGCTTTTGGACGTGTGGTCTTCAGGTTCTTACTATCCAGCCAGACTGTCAGAAACGCAGTTTATGAGACCAATGGAACCGCCTAAGTCGTGACGATGGGAGGAGCGAGAGAGAATAGATGGATTCAAGAGTGTCAAGCCTAGGGTAGTGCAATGTGTGCTACAGTACCGTATGACGAGATGGACAGTCTAAGGAAAAGGGAAAAGGGATACTGTCCTTATGTACAAGTGGGAACGATGGTGCGATGCGATGTGATAGTGGTGCGAGCAGGGGAAACAATAAGAAAGGAGTCATGGGGAGGAGGACGGAAGTCCGGAGTAATGATGTCATAGATAAGGATGCGGAACACCATTCGGAAGTCCGGGCAATGACGTCGTTGGAGCATGTGATGTGAAGGAAAGTCATGTGCCGTGACGCGTCGCGTGTACAAGGTCTGCAAACGAAGAAAGAAATGGAGCGATCCGTGACATTACCCCCCCTTTAAGACGCGCTTTCGCCTGGAGCACAATGTCATCTGCAAGGGTGGATGCGAGAAAATCATCAAAGGAGATGCCGAGGGAACGCACAGGGCGGGGCGCATTTGGATGGCACTTGTGGAAAGCGTCAATCATGTCGGTAACCTTTGAGAGCGACGAACGCGGGAGCCAGGTGTTTTCGGAGTCGGGATAGCCGGCCCACTTGACGAGGTACTGAATACCTTTCTTGTTACGAGTTGGCTTGGAGTCGACAATGTCTTCAATGTCATATTCTTCTTCATCGTCAATGAGGTCTGGTGGCAGCTGTTCGTAATTTGGCCCGTGAGCGGCTGTCTCCTTGTATGCGGTGAGCAACGAGGCATGGAAGACTGGATGGATTCGCCACGTCTTCGGCAGCTTCAAGCGGTAGTTGACTGGGATGATGAAGTCAATGATTTTGAAGGGTCCAAATCGTTTGGCGGTGAGCTTAGCTTTCGGTCTTGTCGTCTTCAGATTTTTGCCTTCTAGCCATACTTTGTCTCCGATGGCAAACTGCGTTGATTTGCTGATCGTGTCGCCATTGTAGTGCTTCATCAAGTCCGATGCAAGGGCGAGGCTGGCCTTGATCTCCTGTCGGACTTCTTCAAGTTGACGGAGGCGTTCTTCAACTGCAGGGACCTTTGAGGACGGGTTTACGGATGGGTACATCTTGGGGAGGAAGCCGTAGAGGACTTCAAAGGGGGCCTTTCCAGTAGCTGCATGGGCGCGGGAGTTGTGAGAAAACTCGAAGAAGGGCAACCACTTCACCCAGTCGTCTTGACGGTAGTTGCAGAATACTCGCAGGAACTGCTCGAGGTTCTGGTTCTCGCGTTCGGTTTGGCCGTCTGTCTGTGGGTGATACGCTGTGCTGAGGGCAGACTTGATCCCGAGCTTCTCGTTGAGTGTACGCATCACCTGTCCAGCAAATTGGGGTCCACGATCCGAGATGATCTTGTCTGCTAAGCCGTAGTGTCGGTATACCTTGTCGAAGAGAATGTTGGCCGTGCCATCACTGGTGATCTTCGTTGTACATGGGGTGGTAACCACCATCTTGGTGAGGCGATCGACCACGACATTGACGGTGTTATAGCCTTCGCAGTCAGGGAGTTCAACGATGAAGTCGGTGGAGATGACGCCGAATGGTCGATCGGGTACTTCATTCGGGATCATGTCGAGGTGGGGTCGGCTGCTCTGTGTCTTCGTCGACTGGCAGGTTGCGCATCCTGCTACGAAGTCGCGGACAAAGACAGACATGCCGGGCCACCAGTATTCGCGACTCACAAGTTCGTAGGTCTTAAAACAACCGGGGTGTCCAGCCAGGGGAGATTCATGGTACATTTTGACAATGTCGCGTCGCAACTTGTCGTCTGCAGGGACATATACCTTCCCCCTGAACAAGACTAGACCTTCTTTGTAGTTCCATTCCTGGAGATTCTTGAGGAGCGTACGTGGTCCGTTTCATAAGATGGTGTCCAGGGCTTGAACGACCTCGATGTCTTTGGTTTTGCAGTCTCGGATACGTCGTCGGAGTTCAACATCGCCGAGGGAGGTTACTGCTCCTGGCCTTGTTGCGCGTACCTGGAAGTACTTGGGGTCAAGCAAGACGCGCTCCTTGTTGTCGTTTTCGACACCATCCTTGTGATCGGGTTGTCGAGACATTGGATCCGGGCGGTGGGATTTTCCTGGTTTGTGAACGAGCGAGAAGTCAAATCAAGTGAGGAATAGAGCCCAATGTGCCTGTCGGCGGCTCAGCTTCTGTGCCATCTTGAAGTGCTCCAGGTTCTTGTGATCTGTCCAGATTTCGACGGTGTTGGGGGCGCCTTCGAGGTAGTGGCGCCAGGCTTCAAGCGCGCGGATGATCGCAAGTAGCTCCTTGTCGTAGATGTCATAGTTGTGTTCCGGTTCCGATAGGGCCTTGGATAGATACGCCACTGGATGCCAGTGACCGTCGTCGCCTTTCTGTGAGAGTATACCTCCAGTAGCAAAGTCCGAGGCGTCGACTTCAACGAGGTAAGGCTTCTTTGGGTCAGGCATGACCAAGACGGGGGAGGAAGTAAATGCAGCTTTCAGTGCGTCAAACACAGTTTGGCAATCTGTCAACCAGTCCCATGTGCGGTCCTTCTTTGTCAGGTCAAATAGGGGTCGTGCAACCTTGGAGAAGTCCTTGATGAAACATCGGTAGAAGTTGCCAAAGCCAAGGAAGGATTGCACATCTTTGACCGTTCGTGGTGTCAGCCAGTCCTGAATACCCGCTACCTTGACGGGGTCCATAGCGATCTTGTCATGCGAGATGATGAGTCCGAGGTATTCAACGGAATCTTGCTCAAAGACACATTTCTCCGGTTTGAGGAAGAGGTCGTTGTCTTGCAAATGTTGCAAAACCTGCTGCACTATGGCGCGGTGTTCGTCCATGGTGCGAGTGAACACCAAGATGTCGTCCATGTAGATAATGACTTTGCCCGAGTCGATGAGATCCTTGAAAAGTTCATTCATCATTGCCTGGAACATCGCGGGGGAGTTCATAAGGCTGAAGAACATCACCGTAGGTTCAAAGAGGCCACGATTCGTCTTGAATGCAGCCTTCCACTCGTCGCCTTCCTTGATGTGGACATTGTTGTAGCCCCAGCGAACATCCATCTTTGAGAAGATCTTTGCACCTTTGAGACGGTCGACAATTTCAGAGATCAGTGGCAAGGGGTATTCATTCTTGACTGTGCCCTTGTTTAATTCTCGATAGTCCTGTACGGGACGCAGCTTCCCATCCTTTTTCTTCACAAAGAAGAACGGACTCGCCTGAGGTGACTTCGATGGGTGGATATAGCCTTTCTTCAGGTGGTCGTCGAGGAAGGTGTCGAGTTCGATCTGCTTGGAAGGTGAGAGGGGATAGATTTTGCACGGTTTGGGTTCAAAGCCATCTTTCATGTCGATAGCATGGTCCCATGGTTGTCGGTCAGGAAGTCGCTCGGAGGTTTCCTTGTCGAATACAGGCGCGAAGTCGCGGTACGGCGGGGGGACTAAGTCTTCGAAGGTTTGCGGGCGTGCATTCTCTTTTGAATGCTCTGCAAGCTCCTGCGCTTTTGTAAAGCCCGAGCGGATGGGTATTGCATCTGGATTAGGACCATCGGTTTCAGGGAGGATTCCGGCGCGGCGTAGTCCATTGATCTCCCAGTCTCGGAATACCATGGGCCGCTCATCGTCATCCTCAGTGAAGAGTCGTGTAGGTAGAGGGGAGCGATGGACCGTGCAAACACGAACACCTTTGACTCTGCGTGCAGGAATGACATAAGTGGGGACTGGGGTCCAGGACACATACATCGGCTCTGGGAAGGGATCATCTAGAACGAGAGGTGTCCTCGGGGTTTTACCTGCTTCAACCTTACACTGCGATTGGATCGATGATGGTTTCCGTGGCTCGGTTGCGAGGTTCGTCACAGGAGGTTTGGACAGAGTACACGAGGGAGGGCAGCGGAGCATGTCAACACGGTCTCGTTGCCAGTCTATGGTGGGATTGTGCTCGTCGAGCCAGTCTGTTCCAAGGATCATGTCATGATCGCCGATGTCGGTGATGAAGAACTCAGCTTCTTCCTCATGGTACGCCCTTGAATCTTGCGAGTATATCCGGATCCGCTGGGTCGTTGTGTCGCGTACCCAGCCCATGACGTTCTTGGTGCCGTCCACATTACGCACGGGGAACGGGTTTTCTAGTCTTCTTGTGGTAAGCTTCTTGCGTTCAATGAAGCTTCGGTTCAGGATAATTCCTTTTGTGCCGCTATCAAGCAGCGCGTCTGCGTCAATTTCTCTTTTGGTAACTCGTCTGATCAGCTTGACCTTGAGCGTGATCGATGGTGTTTGCCTGTTCTTGGTGACGGTAGACAGATACAAACACGGGGAATATGATTGCTCACAGGTATGCATGGATGATAATACAGCGAAACGATTCGACGATGATACCAAAAGTCCTTTGCCTCCACCAGACGACGCGACTGGGGGGTGTTTCAAAAATCCTGTGATTCCAGGATGTCCTTCAACAGTGCTACTGCCTGCTCCTTGCCTTCCGCGTCCAGATCCTTCAGCTGGCGAGTGATCGCTGCAATGGTTTTGGACGGGTCGGGAGCTGCTTTCGCAGTGGGTGGAGCCGTGCTCGTCGGTGGGAGAGGGGCCTTAGATCCAGTCTCCACTGCGCCCACCCGGTTGCGGTTGGGGCAGTCGCGGGAGACGTGACCAGCCTGTCGACACATGAAGCACTTGCCTTCGCGCATCATCTTTGCACGTTCGTCGTCCGTTAGCTTTGCAGGGCGGGTCGAGGTGTTGGTGAAGGCGCCGACCCGGCGCGACGAGGAGTCGTTGGCCAAACCGTTCGAGGTGAGCGCGACAGCCCCCTTGGACTGACTGCTCTTCCTCGTCGGATTCTCTTCGAGCCACTGGTGGTTGATGCGGCAGGCGCGCTCCTTCCACTCTGCAAGGTTGGTGGGGAATGGATACGATCGGCCCACCTGCTTGCCAAGGTCGCGCTGCAGTCCTTTCTTGAAGAAGTGGATTAGTGCTTCCTCGTCGTATTCCGTCATGGTCGCCAGTGGCTCGAACTCGGTGATGAAGTCAGTGGCGTCCCGAGTAGTCATTGTGAGCTCGTTGATCTTGCGCTGGGCCTCCATCTTTGGTTCGATGGGTACGAAGTCTCGACCAAACCTATCTGAAAGCTCCTTGTAGGTGCTGTAATGGAGCTTTGGAGGTGCTTCGCCAGAGTCCTCGGCTTCTTCCTTCTCGTCCTCGTCGGAAAAGAGCTCCATGCGGCGGTGCGTGGCCCAGGAGTTCGCTGTGTCTCCCTCCATCAGGCTGAGGAGGAGCATCATCTTTGCGTCATCTGTGGCGTAAATGTCTTTGTTAACGCGCAGGAACATGCGGAGCTCGAGGGAGAATTGGAGGGTATCGCGTCTATCGCCTTTGAAAGGCTTCGGCTTGGGGCCGAGCTCACGCTTGGAGGCGGTCGAGGGTTTGGTTTCTTCATCGGGCATTTTGTCAGCGGGGAGGGCGATGTCAAGGGATCGGGTGAAGGCTTCTGCTTGTTGGCGTCGGAGTTCCTTGCGATGTTCGTCAGCTTCGTCGAGCTCGATTTGGACTTCATGCGCGACTTAGAATTCGGGGGATGTGATGAATTCCTGGCTGTGTCTCCAAAACCAGAGGTCCTGCACAGGGTTTGCACTAGAGGGTTGCCACTCAACTACTGTGCGCCCTGGTGTTCCTTGCCAGTTCCGTCGATACACGTACCACTTCCTGGTGACGCTGTCGAACTTGAATCCGCTGGGGGGGAAGAGGACAGTGGATCGGCGGGGTGGTGGGGAAGAAGATGCAGGTGGGTCGATGAAGGCAGCAAGAACGTCGGTCGCGAGATTGAAGTCTTCGTCTGTGAGATAGTTGCCTCCTTGAAAGTACCAGTCTTGTCTGCTTTCTTCGGGAGGGTTGTGGGCCCACTGTACTGGTCTCTTGGTGTCTAGGGAGGTGAGGACAGAGTATTCGTTTGGACAATAGTCGCGGAAGATGCCCGGGGGAAACGCGGGGGTGGGGGGACGGGTGAAGGTTTGGGAAGCGATGGTTTCTAGAAGAAGTTGGCCGCGACGAGACGACGACCGAGGAGTTTCTTGGTGAGGTAGCCGGCTTTTACTGCCTGGCGGATCTTGTGTTCGTGGTGGCGGCGACGAAGGATCTTACCCTTGACGGTGAGACAGAGGACTGGGGGTGGGGTAGATCCGGGGGTCCAGCGGTTGAACTGGGAGACGGAGGTGAAGCTGGTCTGGAGGATCGGGTTGGGGGCGTTCTGGATGAGGTATGTGTGATAGGTAGGGGCATGGAGGGTGAACTCGAGGCGCTCAAGATCTACGTTGATGCATGTAGTAATCCGGGTGTACAGGGCGAGGACGACCGTACCGTGATCCTTATGCTACCTCCACTCGAAGATGCGGAAGTTGAGACCGTGTGCAGTCCACGGGTCCTTCTTGCAGAGATTCTGGACAGGGACGAGGCAGTTGACGGTGACGGCGTCGGACCAGGGGTAGGGTAGAGGTGCGTCGTCTCGGGGGGTGATCGGTTTACCGTCGAACGGGAGGAAGACCGGGGCGTTTGGGAGATCCGTGGTGTGGGGGTTTTAACGTCGTAGAGACGGCAGGGGTAGATGGGGAGAGAGGGGTGCGAGGTAGGCGTAGGGTAGACTGTCCAGGTGTCAGAAACGCAGTTTATGAGACCGATGGAACCGCCTAAGTCGCGACGATGGGAGGAGCGAGAGAGAATAGATGGATTCAAGAGTGTCGAGCCTAGGGTAGTGCAAGGTGTGCTACAGTACCGTATGAGGAGATGGACAGTCTAAGGAAAAGGGAAAAGGGATACTGTCCTTATGTACAAGTGGGAACGATGGTGCGATGTGATGCGATAGTGGTGCGAGCGGGGGAAACAATAAGAAAGGAGTCATGGGGAGGAGGACGGAAGTCCGGAGCAATGATGTCATAGATAAGGATGCGGAACACCGTTCGGAAGTCCGGGCAATGATGTCGTTGGAGCATGTGATGCGAAGGAAAGTCATGTGCCGTGACGTGTCGCGTGTACAAGGTCTGCAAACGAAGAAAGAAATGGAGCGATCCGTGACACAGACTTTGTCACCAACTTCAAAACGCACTCCTTCCTGTGTTGAGTCGCCATTGTAGCGCTTCATCAGATTGCGTGCCATTTCAAGACTGGCCTGTGATTCCTTGCGTATTTCTTCAAGGTGCTGGAAGCGTTCTTTGATGGCAAGGTTCTTGGAGATGGGGTTGACGGAGGGGATCATTGTCGGTAGGAAACCGTAAAGCAGCTCGAATGGGGCGTGACCTGTAGCTGAATGGACACGAATGTTGTGTGAAAATTCGACGAAGGGGAGGTACTTCACCCAGTCGTCCTGCTGATAGTTGCAGAATGCCCAAAGATACTGCTCGAACTCTTGGTTCGCCTGTTCACTTTCACCATCTGTTTGAGGGTGGTACGCTGTGCTCATCAAAGCCTTGATTCCGAGTTTGGCGCAAGTCTCCTGTATAACCTTGCTCGCATACTGTGGGCCACGGTCAGAGATCATCTGTTTCCACAGCCCATAGTGTCGCCACACGCGGTCCAGCAAGATGTCGATGGTGCCATTGCTGTCGATTTTTTTGGTGCACGGTGCAATGCAGATGGCCTTAGAGAGGCAGTCTATGATCATGCAGATAGTGTCGTATCCATCCGAGGGAGGCAGATCAGTAACAAAGTCGGTTGTGATCACCTCGAATGGGCGTTCTGGGACGGCGTTAGGGATCATGTCGACATGGGGGTGCTGGGGACGGTTCTTGGTCGCTTGGCAAACAGCGCATCCTTCAACATAGTTGCGTACAAAGACCGACATCCCTGGCCACCAGTATTCTCGGCTGAGGAGTTCATATGTCTTGTGGCAACCTGGATGTCCTGCCATTGGTGAGTCGTGGAGTGACTTGACAATGTCACGACATAGCTCGATGTCTGCAGGTACATAGACCTTCCCTCTGAACAGAATCATCCCATCTTCCTGTCAGAAACACAGTTTATGAGACCGATGGAACCGAGTAAGTCGCGACGATGGGAGGGGCGAGAAGAAACAATAGATTTGAGAGTGCCGGGGTCTAGGGTAGTGCAACGTGCGCTACAGTACCGTATGACGAGATGGACAGTCTAAGGAAAAAGGGAAAAGAGATACTGTCCTTATATACAAGTGGGAACAATGATGCGATGTGATGCGATAGTGGTACGAGCGGGGGGAACAATAAGAAAGGAGTCATGGGGTGGAGGACGGAAGTCCGGAGCAATGATGTCATAGATAAGAATGCGGAACCCCGTTCAGAAGTCCGGGCAATGACGTCGTTGGAGCATGTGATGTGAAGGAAAGTCATGTGCCGTGACGCGTCACGTGTACAAGGTCTGCGAACGAAGAGAGAAATGGAGCGATCCGTGACAGACGGCCTACGAGGCGAGCGGTGAGGTAGGAGGCCTTGAGAGCCTGGCAGATCTTGTGCTGATGACAACACTGTTGCAGCTCCTTGTGGCTGGAGACCATTCAACGAAGTGGTGGTGGCGGAGTAGATTCGGGCGTAGGGAGGGCAAAGTTATAGACGGTGGGGAAGCTTTGACAGACAAGTGATGGTGGCAGATGGGTGTTGGAACAGGTGTGCCAGGTGGGGGAGTGGATGGAAAACTCGAAGCGGTTCTAATCTATATCGAAGCACACACAAATGAGCCCTGTAGCATGCGCATTCCCCACTCCGCAGTTTGACGATACAAGAGCAGCTGCCAGTTGAACTGCAGCAGCTGGCGACGCTCTCGTGGATCCAGAAGAAGGTTCACGTTCGCTTTCAGAGTGTCACGGATCGCTCCATTTCTCTCTTCATTTGCAGACCTTGTACACGCGACACGTCATGACACATGACCTTCCCCTGCATCACATGCTTCAACGACGTCATTGCCCGGACTTCCGAGCGGGGTTCCGCATCCTTATCTATGACATCACTGCTCCGGACCTTTGTCCTCCGCCCCATGACTCCTTTCTTATTGTTCCCCCTGCTCGCACCACTATCACATCGCATCGCACCATCGTTCCCACTTGTATATAAGGACAGTGTTTCTCTTCCCTTTTCCCTAGACTGTCCATCTCGTTATACGGTACTGTAGTGCACATTGCACTACCCTAGACCCCGGCACTCCCCAATCTATTGTCTCTTCTCGCTCCTCCCATTGTCGCGACTTAGGCGGTTCCATCGGTCTCATAAACTGTGTTTCTGATACCTGGACAGTCTACCCCTACGCCTACCTCGCACCTCTCCCCCATCCACCTCTGCCGTCTCTACGACGTTAAAAGCCCCTACATCACGGATCTCCCAAATGCACCGGTCTTCCTCCCGTTTGACGGTAAACCAATCACCCCCCGAGACGACGCACCCCTACCCTACCCCTGGTCCGACGCCATCACTGTCAACTGCCTCGTCCCCGTCCAGAATCTCTGCAAGAAGGACCCGTGGACTGCACATGGCCTCAACTTCCGCATCTTCGAGTGGAGGTGGCATAAGGATCACGGTACGGTCGTCCTCGCCCTGTACACCCGGATCACTACGTGCATCAACGTAGATCTCGAGCGCCTTGAATTCACCCTCCACGCCCCCACCTATCACACGTACCTCATCCAGAACGCCCCCAACCCGATCCTCCAGACCAGCTTCACCTCCGTCTCCCAGTTCAACCGCTGGACCCCTGAGTCTACCCCACCCCCAGTCCTCCGTCCCACTATCAAGGGTAAGACCCTTCGTCGCCGCCGCCACGAACACAAGATCCGCGAGGCAGTAAAAGCCGGCTACCTCACCAAGAAACTCCTCGGCTGTCGCCCCGTCGTGGTGGACTTTTTCTAGACCATCATCACGTCCCCCGCAGTCCCTCGTCCCCCCACTCCGAACTTCCCCCCAGGCGTCTTTCGAGACTACTGTCCTGAAGAGTACTATATCCTCACCTCGCAGCAGACTAAGGAATCCGTATGTTGGCAGCACGACGAACCAAACCCGCAATGTCAAGATTGGTACTTCGACGACTGCGATGAACAACCCTACGTTGAAGAATCGGACTTGGCCACTGCTGCGGACGTTCTACAGCGCTTCCTGAACCCTCCCCCTACCAACTCGTCTCCACCCCGTCGATGTGCTGTAGTCGAGGTCCCAGAAGGGATCAACTACAACGACACAACCAGGAAGTGGTACGCCTATAGACGAAACAAGAACGGAACCCCAGGATGATCAGTAGTTGAGTGGCAGCCCACTTCATTCAGTCCTGTCCAAGATCACTGGTCGTGGCATCATAACCAGCAATTCCTCACCCTGGCCGACTTCCTTATCGCAAAACAAGTTGAGGACAAAGTTGAAGAAGCAGAAGAACACCGACGAGAAACCCTACACCGCCTTGATCAAGAACTCGCCCAATCCCTCACCGTCCCCCTCCCCTTCGACAAGATGTCCGACGCCAAATCCAAACCTACCGTCTCCAAGCGGGAGATCGGCCCCAAGCCAAAGCCATTCAAAGGCGATAGACGCGACACCCTCCGGTTCTCCCTCGAGCTCCGTATGTTCCTACGCGTTAACAAGGATGTTTATGCCACAGACAACGCCAAGATGATGCTCCTCCTCAGCTTGATGGAGGACGACACAGCGAAAGCCTGGGCCACACATCGCCGCATGGAACTCTTCGCCGACGAAGACAAGAAGGAAGACGCCGAAACCCTCGGCCTCACGCCCCCGACACTCCACTATAGCTCCTGCAAAGAGCTCTTTGAGAGGTTCGGCAAAGACTTTGTGCCCGTCGATCCGAAGATAGAGGCTCAGCGTAAGATCAACAAGCTCGCAATGACCACCCGGGACGTCACTGACTTCATCACCGAGTTTGAGATGCTGGCAACCATGTCAGGGTACGACAACGAGGCACTAATCCACTTTTTCAAGAAGGGACTTCAGCGTGACCTCGGCAAGCAGGTGGCCTGGTCATACCCATTCCCCACCAACCTCGCGGAGTGGAAGGAGCGCGCCCGCCGCATCAACCACCAGTGGCTTGAAGAGAACCCAGAGAGGAAGAGCAGTCAGTCCAAGGGGGCTGTTGTGCTCACCTCGAACGGTTCGACCAATGACTCCTCGTCGCGCCGAGTCGGCGCCTTCACCAACACCTCGACGCGCCCTGCAAAGCTGACGGACGACGAACGTGCAAAGATGATGCGCAAAGGAAAGTGCTTCATGTGTTGACAGGCCGGTCACGTCTCTCGCGACTGCCCCAACCGCGACTCAAGCCCGCGACGGGTGGGCGCAGTAGAGACTGGGTCCAAGGCCGCTCCCCTGCCGACGAACACAGCTCCGTCCACTGCAAAAGCGACCCCCGACCCGTCCAAAACCATCGCGGCAATCACCTGCCAGTTGAAGGATCTGGACGTGGAAGGTAAGGAACAGGCAGTGGCACTGTTGAAGGATATCCTGGAGTCGCAGGATTTTTGAAACACCCTCCAGTCGCGTCGTCTGGTGGAGGCAAAGGACTTGTATCATCGGCATCTTACAATCACTTTTCTGTACTATCATCTATGACCTCATGTGAGCAATCATATCCATCGTGTGTGCACTGCTCTACTGTCACGAAGAACAGGCAAACACCCTTGATAACGCTCAGAGTCAAGATGATTGGACAAGCGACAGGCCGACAAATCGACGCAGATGCACTGCTTGACAGCGGTGCAGAAGGAATCATCATCAATTGAAGCTTTGCTGAACGCAAGAAGCTGACCACGAGAAAATTAGAAAACCCGTTCCCCGTGCGTAACATGGATGGCACCGAGAACATCATGGGCTGGGTACGTGACACGATAACCCAGCGAATCCGGATATACTCGCAAGACTCAAAGGCATACCATGAGGAAGAAGCTGAGTTCTTCATCACCGACATCGGTGATCACGATATGATCCTTGGAACAGACTGGCTTGATGAGCATAACCCCACCATAGACTGGCAGCAAGATTGCGTTGACATGCTCCGCTGCCCTCCCTCCTGCATCCTCTCTGAACCGACAGTGACAAACCTTACAACAAAGCCACGAAAGCCACTGTTGACCCGATCACAGCGAAAGGTTCAAGATGACGAAGCCCCCAAAGTGCCTCGAGTCCCGGATGATCCCTTCCCAGAACCAACGTATGTCTCCTGGACCCTGATCCCTACATATGTCATCCCCGCACGCAGGGTCAAAGGTGTTCACATCCGTACATTCCATCTCTCACCCCTACCTGCCCGGCTTTTTACTGAGGATGACGACGAACGACCCATGGTCTTCCGAGACTGGGAGATCAATGGCCTACGTCGCGCTGGGATCCTCCCTGAAACTGATGGCCCCAACCCAGAGGCAGTGCCGATCCGTGCGGGCTTCACCAAGGCGCAAGAACTCGCAGAGCACTCGAAGGAAAATGCGCGCCTGCAAACCTTCGAAGATTTGGTTCCCCCTCCATACCGTGACTTCGCACCGGTATTCGACAAGAAGACCTCTGAACGACTACCTGACCGATGACCGTGGAATCATGCCATTGACATGAAGGACGGCTTCGAACCCAAACCCTGCAAGATCTATCCACTCTCCCCCTCCGAACAGATCGAGCTCGATACCTTCCTCGACGACCACCTGAAGAAGGGCTACATCCGCCCATCGAAGTCGCCGCAGGCAAGTCCATTCTTCTTTGTCAAGAAGAAGGATGGGAAGCTGCAGCCTGTACAGGACTATCGAGAGCTGAACAGGGGTACCGTCAAGAACGAGTATCCCTTGCCGCTGATCTCAGAAATCGTCGACCGCCTCAAAGGTGCGAAGATCTTCTCCAAGATGGACGTCCGCTGGGGATACAACAATGTCCGCATCAAGGAAGGCGACGAGTGGAAGGCTGCGTTCAAGACAAATTGTGGCCTCTTTGAACCTACGGTGATGTTCTTCAGCCTTATGAACTCCCCCGCGACGTTCCAGGCAATGATGAATGAACTTTTCAAGGATCTCATCGACTCGGGCAAAGTCATCATCTACATGGACGACATCCTTGTATTTACTCGAACCATGGAAGAACATCGTGTCATAGTATGACAGGTTCTGCAACATCTGCAAGACAACGACCTATTCCTCAAACCGGAGAAATGCGTCTTTGAGCAAGACTCCGTTGAATACCTTGGGCTCATTATCTCACACGACAGAATCGCGATGGACCCTGTCAAAGTAACGGGTATTCAGGACTGGCCGACACCTCGAACGGTTAAGGACGTACAATCCTTCCTCGGCTTTGGCAATTTCTACCGACGATTCATCAAAGACTTCTCCAAGGTTGCACGACCTCTGTTCGACTTGACAAAGAAGGACTGCACATGGAATTGGTCGATGGACTGTCAGACTGCATTTGACGCGCTGAAAGCTGCGTTCACCTCCTCCCCTGTCTTAGTCATGCCTAACCCAAAGAAGCCCTACCTCGTGGAAGTCAATGCCTCAGACTTTGCCACAGGAGGTATACTCTCTCAGAAAGGTGACGACGGCCACTGGCATCCGGTGGCATATCTGTCCAAGGCCCTATCAGAACCGGAACACAACTACGACATCTATGACAAAGAACTGCTCGCGATCATACACGCACTTGAAGCCTGGCGTCACTATCTTGAAGGAGCCCCCGACACGGTTGAAATTTGGACGGATCACAAGAACTTAGAGCACTTCAAGACGGCACAGAAGCTGAGCCGCAGACAGGCGCGTTGGGCTCTTTTCCTCACCCGATTTGACTTCTCGCTCGTTCACAAACCAGGAGTATCCCATCGCCCGGACCCAATGTCTCGATGACCTGATCACAAACACGGCGTTGAAAATGACAACAAGGAGTGTGTCCTGCTCGACCCCAAATACTTCCAGATATGCGCAACGAGGCCAGGAGCAGTAACCTCCCTTGGCAACGTTGAACTCCGACGACGGATCCGCGACTGCAAGACCAAGGACGTCGAGGTTGTTCAAGCTCTGGATGCCATCCTACGGAATGGGCCACGTACACTTGTCAAAAACCTCCAAGAGTGGAACTACGAAGAAGGCCTGGTCCTATTCAGAGGAAAGGTATACGTGCCCGCAGATGATGAGTTGCAACACGACATTGTCAAAATGTACCATGAATCGCCCATGGCTGGACACCCTGGTCGCTTCAAGACTTACGAACTTGTGAGTCGTGAATATTGGTGGCCTGGCATGTCTGTCTTTGTCTGCGACTTTGTAGCAGGATGCGCAACCTGCCAGTCAACGAAGATGCAGAGCAGCCGACTCCACGTTGACATGATCCCGAACGAAGTACCTGATCGACCATTTGGCGTCATCTCTACCGACTTCATTGTCGAGCTCCCTGACTGCGAAGGCTATAATGCTGTCAATGTCGTGGTCGATCGCCTCACCAAGATGGTGGTTACCACCCCATGCACGACAACGATCACCAGCGACGGCACGGCCAACATCCTCTTCGACAAGGTATATCGACACTACAGCTTAGCAGACAAGATCATCTCAGATTGCGGACCCCAATTTGCTGGACAGGTGATGCGTACACTCAATGAGAAGCTCGGGATCAAGTCTGCCCTCAGCACAGCGTATCACCCACAGACAGATGGCCAAACCGAACGCGAGAACCAGAACCTCGAGCAGTTCCTGCGAGTATTCTGCAACTACCGTCAAGACGACTGGGTGAAGTGGTTGCCCTTCTTCGAGTTTTCTCACAACTCCCGCGCCCATGCAGCTACTGGAAAGGCCCCCTTTGAAGTCCTCTACGGCTTCCTCCCCAAGATGTACCCATCCGTAAACCCGTCCTCAAAGGTCCCTGCAGTTGAAGAACGCCTCCGTCAACTTGAAGAAGTCCGACAGGAGATCAAGGCCAGCCTCGCCCTTGCATCGGACTTGATGAAGCACTACAATGGCGACACGATCAGCAAATCAACGCAGTTTGCCATCGGAGACAAAGTATGGCTAGAAGGCAAAAATCTGAAGACGACGAGACCGAAAGCTAAGCTCACCGCCAAACGATTTGGACCCTTCAAAATCATTGACTTCATCATCCCAGTCAACTACCGCTTGAAGCTGCCGAAGACGTGGCGAATCCATCCAGTCTTCCATGCCTCGTTGCTCACCGCATACAAGGAGACAGCCGCTCACGGGCCAAATTACGAACAGCTGCCACCAGACCTCATTGACGATGAAGAAGAATATGACATTGAAGACATTGTCGACTCCAAGCCAACTCGTAACAAGAAAGGTATTCAGTACCTCGTCAAGTGGGCCGGCTATCCCGACTCCGAAAACACCTGGCTCCCGCGTTCGTCGCTCTCAAAGGTTACCGACATGATTGACGCTTTCCACAAGCGCCATCCAAATGCGCCCCGCCCTGTGCGTTCCCTCGGCATCTCCTTTGATGATTTTCTCGCATCCACCCTTGCAGATGACATCGCGCTCTAGGCGAAAGCGCGTCTTAAAGGGGGGGGTAGTGTCACGGATCGCTCCATTTCTCTCTTCGTTTGCAGACCTTGTACACGCGACACATCACGGCACATGACTTTCCCCCGCATCACATGCTTCAATGACGTCATTGCCCGGACTTCCGAGCGGGGTGCCGCATCCTTATCTATGACATCACTACTCCGGACCTTCGTCCTCCGCCCCATGACTCCTTTCTTATTGTTCTCCCTGCTCGCACCACTATCACATCGCATCACACCATCGTTCCCACTTGTATATAAGGACAGTGTTTCTCTTCCCTTTTCCCTAGACTGTCCATCTCGTCATACGGTACTGTAGCGCATGTTGCACTACCCTAGACCCCGGCACTCTTGAATCTATTGTTTCTTCTCGCTCCTCCCATCGTCGCGACTTAGGCGGTTCCATCGGTCTCATAAACTGCGTTTCTGATACAGAGGTGCTTTGATGCGTCCGGCAATGTTTCTTGTTCCTCGAGGAAAGGCGGTGTCGGCAATGAGGTAGAAGTCTGGGGGAGTGTTGTTGAATAGCTTCTTGTATATCGGACGGGCGACACGGGAGTCGTGCCAGCTCCCGGGGGCATTCACCACAGCGGACATGATAAGACCTAGCCACCTAGATATTAGCATAAAGTGTGCATATGATAGATGATGATACTATGCACCTCTCAGGGAGAAAGAGAACACAGAGCTCTCATAATGCCCATGTACCCATCCATTGTATGTTGTGTTCTCGATGTCCAGATCATCCGATTCTTGCGCTGGAAGCTTGAGACCGTTGAGGCTGCCAAACACTCCGACAAGTCGATGATGGCGCACCACAATGAGCCCATTGAATGTATTGAAATCTTGACCTTGGGGCCAGCTGATAGATGCCTCGGGAATGACATGAAGTGTGTTGAGAAGAAGGGGGAGTGAAAATGCAAGGTAGCAAGAGACGGTGGTGGGTATGAGTGCAAAAATCTCTTGGAGACTGGTTGCAGTGATGGCGGATGCGAGGTAATGGAGAACGAGGCTGAGAGCTCCTGCCCCGTCGAGAGAACATCCACCTAGTCGGGGTGCTCCTGTGGAGCTTGTATCGGGACGTGGAATGGGTGTTGTGTTTCAGGCCTGGTCGAAGCCGTTGTTGAGAATGTACTCGAATGACGCACAATCAAACCCCATGGCCATAACGAAAGCACGATCGTCCCTCCCGATGTAGAGAACTTGCCAAGGGGTGCCTACTCGGGGATCTGGGAGGAGATTTGGTCTTGTCAAGTAGGTGCGAGTGGTACGTCGGCGCTCTCGTCATTGTTCTCGAGCCTCTTCTGCCCCGATTAGTACGAGAGCGGCCACAACGGCAATGTCGTCATCGGAATCGTCGCTGCTGCTGTCATACCAGGTCTGTACGACCTTTCGGATCTCCGCATCTGAGCCGTCTTCACTGTCAGAACTGTTGTTATTGAGCATTGTAGTAAGGGAGGACGGGGAATCCAGCAGGCTTGGGTCGCAACTTTAGCTGGCTGGATCCTAAGCATATGATTAGTGGAGAGACCCGAGCCTCGAGGGCCCAATCTCGTCGACCTCTAAACCTTTCTTTTTTGTCCTTACGGTTTAGAGACAGTGTCTCTAGATATTTCATATACTTCTCATTTTTTTAGTAGATCTCCAAAACCTTATGGGAAGTCATCCAGTATTGTACAGCATGAGTCAATAGAAAGGAGTCAGACCCGGGCCGAGAGGAGTCACGTGGGTCTGGGCGGGATATGGATGAGCCGGGTCCGGGCCGAAGTAGAGCCGGACCGGTGATAAGCTGATAAGTCCTAAAGCGTGTAACCAATGTAAAGTAAAAGAAAATTATAGACCATTCATGACAGCTTGCGCACTCTTGCATCCCAACACAAACGGTGTGAGCGCTTGCGCACTCCTGCACCCCAATGCAAATGGTGTGAGCATTGAACTCTGCCTACAAAAATGTGAACACCCAGGTTCAAAGAATTCAAGCTCTGCCTACAAAAGACTTGAATGCTAAGGTTCAAAAGATTTGACCTTGAGACCTAAAAATGTGAGGACCTGTACTGCCATGCTTGCAATGACACACTCCAGAATTTGACCTTGGGGATGGAAAAATGTGAGGAATTGTGCTACCATGCTCGCAATGGCCCACTCCCCACCAAATTGAGCTGTTTGTGGTCACCATTGGTTGTGGGGAGGTTGTAGTACTCCAGGCGGTACTTCTTCAGAAGCAAAATGGCAGTGAAGTTGGCGGAGTAGCCACTGGTGGTGAGGACGATGGGCCTGTACGCTGTCTTGGTCTTGCCCTTGAGCCCGTCTTCGACACCGGTGATGGCGCCGGAGGGGTCCTTGATAAGTTTAAAAACCCGCGCCTTCTTGATGATCTTCACACGGTCAGGGGTGGACTCGGCGAGGTCCTCGAGATGCTCAAGTTGAGCGTAGGCGATGACTGGTGACCTGTCGGAGTGCGTCAGGATGGAGTTGTGGGAAAACAATGTGGGTGCAGCCGCTTGAAAATGGAGGTCCAGCTGCCGAGATGGGCTACGACAAAGAGTCGTTCTGTGCGACGAGGGGCTGCTCAGGAGTAGAAGAAAGGCGAGGACTCACCATTCCAGAGAATTGGGTGTTGACATGGTGCATACGAGGCTGACTGTGTCCACAGAGATGTGCGACCCTGGAGAGATCGAGACCAAACTTGTCCTGGAGCCAGTTGATGGTGTCGCCGGAGTGACCAGTCAGCACATGGATGAGATCGTTGTGTGCAAGTTTGCGAGCCTGGAGTTCGCATCACAGGTGTTCCTCCACCTCCCGAAGATGCGAGACGTGGCTGTTGCCACTTTGTTTCCTTTGGTTCGTTCTTTTCGCATTTCATGCCGCATCGACACTGACAAACAGTGTAGCATCAGGCAGCCTCTCTGCCCCCAAGTGCATGTTTGGTACACCACCAAAGAGGATCGACGTAGGTTGCGCGGCGCCCCTGTGAACACTGGTAAGCCTCCTTTTTTTTCAAGGACGAGACGGAGCACTTACCACAGTTTTTGTCTGTTTCCCCGTGCAGGCAGCCCTCCCCCGAGAACATGACGAATGCTGTGGTGCCGTGCGAGGCACGGGCGGACAACATGCGTTACATAGGGCATGGAGGAGCATTGGTGGGGAAGCGTAGATGATGTCGGCGGGTGCAAGGAGCACAGGCGGTCGAGGTTGCAGTGGCACGGAGTGGGACGGGACTGGTGAGCATTCCGAAGATGTGGGTCATGGTGAAACTCACTGGACTGTTTCCCTTCCATCTGCACATTTCAGATTGTGAGGGCACCGGCGAGCAAATACGCGGTGGGTTTGAGGCGGGCAGGGTGGGGCAGGATGAGGAAAACACAGCGGAGGGGACAGAACGAGGAGACGAGATGTGCATGAACCAAAAAGTGATGGTCAGAGGGACAATTGAAATTGGAGGAGAAAACAACGCACCTATGTTTGTCAAGGAGGAGAGCATTGTAACAGCACTCAAGCAACAAAAATGGTGTGTATGGGTGGCGAGACGGCCACCGACAACAGGATAGGTGAGTGCGGAGAAGAGGAGGAGTGACCAGCAGCTCTCATCGTTGTCGTCAACGGCGAAAGCGGGTTGGCATCCAATGCCAGGCAGGCACAACCAAGCAGAAATTGATGGATTGATGAGACTGGACGAAGAAGGAAAACACCAAGGCAAGGCTGATTGGTGTTACAGGCACCCCCGCAACCCCCACACTTTACACAATCCTAAAGGAATCGTAAAGGCTTGATATACACATTTGTTATACCTTGTACCCCCTCCATCCTCATCTCCCCTTGGCTCCCCTTCTGTACGTGCAGCGACAGCCTAAACCTGCTTTGCAGATAGACTGTGCGTGACATACCCGTACTCTCACGGGTATTCGGCTAGCAGATACTTGTATACGTGGATGACAATACCTGTGGATGTGCCGGGCAGGTACCTGAACAGGTACCCATAGTTTGGGAACTTGTGAAGAGCTCTGTATCACATGCACAATATTATAAGCAGAATATGATATGCACAATATGACAAGTGAAATATCATGAGTAGAATATCACATGCATGATATCACATACACAATATCATGAGCAGAATATCACAAGTAGAATATCACGTGCAGGACATCACATGTACAATATCATATGCACAATATCACAAGTAGAATATCATGAGCAGAATATCACATGCAGAATATCACATACACAATATCATGAGCAGATTATGAGATACATGACATCTCATGCACAATATCATGAGCAGAATACCATCGTGCAGAATATCACATGCAGAATATTATATACACAATATCATGAGCAGATTATCAGATACATAACATCTCATGCACGATATCACAAGTAGAATATCACATGTTCAATATCATAAGCACAGTATCACATGCACAATATCATGAGCAGAATATCACATGCAGAATATCATGATCAGAATATCACATGCATGATATCATGTGTAGAATATTGTGAGCAGATTATCAGATACATAACATCTCATGCACAATATCATAAGTAGAATATCATGTGCAAGATATCACATGTACAATATCATAAGCAGAATATTGCACGCACAATATCATGGGCAGAATATGACATGCAAGATATCACCTGCAAGATATCACGTATAGAATATTGCATGCGTAATATCACATACACAATATCATCAGCAGATTATCAGACACATAACATCTCATGCATGATATCCTAAGTAGAATATCACGTGCAAGATATCACATGTACAATATCATAAGCAGAATATTGCACACTATCACATACACAAGATCATGAGCAGAATATCATGTGTAGAATATTGTGAGCAGAATATCACATGCACAATATCATGATCAGAATATCACATGTATGATATCATGTGTAGAATATCGTGAGCAGAATATCACATATATGATATCTCATGTACAATATTACAAGTAGAATATCATGTGCAGGCATGCAATATTCTATACGTGATATTCTACTTAGGATATCATGCATGAGATGTTATATGTCTGATAATCTGATGATGATATTGTGTATGTGATATTACGCATGCAATATTCTATACGTGATATCTTGCAGGTGATATCTTGCATGTCATATTCTGCCCATGATATTGTGTGTGCAATATTCTGCTTATGATATTGTACATGTGATATCTTGCACGTGATATTCTACTTAGGATATCATGCATGAGATGTTATGTGTCTGATAATCTGCTGATGATATTGTGTATGTGATATTACGCATGCAATATTCTATACGTGATATCTTGCAGGTGATATCTTGCATGTCATATTCTGCCCATGATATTGTGTGTGCAATATTCTGCTTATGATATTGTACATGTGATATCTTGCACGTGATATTCTACTTAGGATATCATGCATGAGATATTATGTGTCTGATAATCTGCTCATGATATTGTGTATGTGATATTACACATCAGCAACTTGACATATTTAGTTAGGGAGTTAATAGGATTTGATGGACAGTTACGAGACAGTTAGCTTCTTCCGCGGTTTGGCCGGTTAAGGAAACTCCAGCTAACTTAGCAGCTTGCCGTGGGCCCCTCAGGATTTGCCCAGAGGCTAAATCAGGCCTGCCCTAAAGGCATTTAACTGTGGGACAGCTAACCTACTAACACGGCTACTTCAATCACCATGCCAGCACACTGTCTTCCATCACAACCACGACCATGACCTGTTGTTGTTGTTGTTGTTGTTGTTGTTGTTGTTGTCCCTCCCTCCCTACTCCTACTGCCGCCCAGCTGCCACCTATGCTCACTGTTGTGTGGCCTCCTCCGTCTTGACTCTTGTCTCCCCACTGCCTCGTCTCCCCTCTCTTGTTGCTACCAATGTTGCCACTTGCGTTGCCCCTGCTGCCTCATCACTCCAGTCGTCATGTCACCCCCGCCTTCACATCTCTCCCACCGCCTGGTCACCCCACCACCTTATTCCCTATCCATCTCGTCAGCCCCATCATGGCATCGCCCCCGCTGTTGTGTCACCCCCACCATTGCATCGCCCCCACCTTGTCATCTCTGCCACCTTGTCATTCCTGCCACCTTGTTACCCCTCTGTCATGAACAGTCTATAATTTTCTTTTTACTTTACATCGGTTACACGCTTTAGGACTTATCGGCTTATCACCCCCAGTGAAAACCGGCGTGAAGGATTTGGGACGCGGCCGAAGGATTTTGGATGCCAAGAGGTGTGCCAAAATGCTTCGTTGCCGTCCTTTGTCTTCAAAAAAAAGGCACACTTTTCTTGAACCTCATGACAGGTTTTTGAACCTCACGGAAAACACATGGGACCATATATGACAACATTGGATGGCATTGAACTGGCATGTATCTACTTACTGCTCCCTTGCTTGAATCATATTGAAGCATCTGGATGGCACACAATCAGAGGATCAGGAAAATGGGTTTCATTGCATGATTAGGATATCTAAGTACATTGTCCTAAGTGCTACACTCGAGCCCACACGCCAATAGCTGATGAAACACATAAAACCTGGTCAGACCGGGATTCGAACCCGGGTCCTCCCTACAGTACTGGGATGCCTTACCACTAGGCTATCCAACCGTCTAGAGTGTGAATCTCATATTCAACAATAGCCATCCCCTCTCCAGGAAATATGAAAGAACAGTGGAAACGGCGAGATACTATGGATGTACTCTGCTGGATCTCGCGCTACGCTACCAAACATGCGCTCTCCGCGGGAACTGGGATATATGCCTCCACCGCGACACGGAACACTGGTTCTGCGCTGTGGAATACGCCCGCGTCATTCCGGGAGACTAAAAGCTAGGAAATGTAGGTTTTCCTATGAATAGGAGCTCAACATGAGCGAACCATTGCAGGTAGATGAAAGGCGACACACTGGCTCGCTAGCCCACGAACTTCGACGAGTTCGGGAGGCGGTTTGTCGGCGTCAAGCTTGGGTTGGGAATCGTTGTTTTTCTGCTGTTTTGTCGCGGGACCTTCCTTTTCTTCGTCGGGGACAATGGACTCGTTCCACGCAGGACACATGTTCCCCCAGAGGTCGCGCCTGCCCTCGGAGAACACGTCATGGAGGATGGCGCCAATGCGGGTGGTCGTGGGGAGCTCTTTGCGAGCGAGGTCCACGACAGCGAGCGCACGGCGGAGGGGCTTTTCGATGTGGGGCTCGGTGAACGCTTTGGAGCGTAAGAGGAAGCAGAGGAAGAAGGCGATAAGGGTGGGGAAGGCCAGGCAGTGGGCGGGGGACCTGTGCATGAATCGTCAGCAATGTCGAGAACATGGGAGGAAGGCGGTTGTACCAGATGAGCCCGCGATTGCGGAAGTAAGAGGAGAAGAAGATGCGCATGCTCATTTCCGGGTTGCTCATGAAGTTATCCATGTGGGTGTCTTGCGAGGCTTGCAGGCCCCTGGGAATCTATGCGCCAAAGTGTGGCCAAATACTAAGGCATGTTGTGATTCAGGCTTGAGGCGCATACGAGTCGTTGTAGGGAGCACTGACGACAACATATAGCATGTTGGCTGCTCGGTGCAGAACTTGAATTGGATAGATTGGGAATGGAGGGGCATAGAAGATAAGGGTGAATGTAGAAAGTGATCAGAAAGACGGTGCCAATGAGAGGGATGGGGTGGTAGAGCTGGGGGAACTTCACACAAAAACACTAAGTCAAAGTTTGGTCGCAAGACGCAAGTTGCAACTCGCGATTCCGAGCGTCGCTGGAGAACTTATGTAAGCCTACAAGTTGACAATGTTTCGTTCTCACGAAGTTGTTTGCAAGGAAGACCTCGTTGCGTTGAGAAAGGCGGAATCTTGAGAGCTTCAATGAACTTCAGTATATCGCGATTGACTTGAGTAACTTCTGACGTGGTTTCCGAAGTGCTTCCCACTGCGAGAAAGTAGGCGACGTATAACGTAATCTACAACGACTTCGAAGACAGTCAAAATCCTTCACTTTTTAGCACTCCTCGGTCTTGGCATCCAAAAAGCTCCCGCCGCGTCCCAAATCCTTCATGCCGGTTTTCACTAGGTATCACCGGTCCAGCTCCACTTCGGCCTGGACCCGGTTCATCTATATCCCACCCGGACCCACGTGACTCATCTCAGCCTGGGTCTGACTCCTTTCTCTTGACTCATGCTGTGCTCTTTTATATACGATTGCTTACTTATACTAGGTCTGCTTACTGATCGCTGTGTATTGGTTGCTTACCTAAGTCTCTCTCCTCTTGTGTATATAAGGCTCGCTCTCGCTGTACATATTCCTTATCTCGAGCTAGTCAATTCTACCGACTTTGCTTGCTTTCCCTCGTCTGTCGCTGTGTCTGATTGGCTCCCCTCTGTCGTCCTCCTCTTCTAGTCAGCTGTGTCGTAACTTGGTGCTGTCGCACTAGTCGTTGCTGACATAAGCTCGAGATCTGTTTACTCTTGCACCACCCTACGACCGTCCCTACGTACTGTAGCATAGTAGTAGTAGTACCCGTCTGGTACTGACCTTGTTCTTCCCCTGTGCCGCCCTAGACCGTTGCCCCCAGAGTACGCGACTCGTTACCCTGACATTGTGGTCGTGCGCACGTATACCGGTGCCGGCTTGATGTTTCCCCCGAAACGTTACACCTACTCGAGACTCTCCAACACCAGGAGTTTAAAGCTCAGAGGTGACAGTAGAAGGTGCACATTTGGTGTAGGAAACGAGTAAAAGCGGCGAAAGGAAAGCGGTTTAGGAAGTCTTTGGGCTCGTGTCCCCTAGACGAAGAGACAGCCAACAGGTCGAGAAGACTGAGGCAGCCCGTCTTGCGATCTCGTAACAGAACCACCTTCCCTCAACAAAATCTTCCCTTGCCGCACAGAGTAACCATTTCGGCTGGGGGCTCATGCATGGAAGATTGGCGCTCGCAAGTACAAGAATTCATCCCCATCAGCGATGACGCTATCATCTCCCTCATCAACAAGTCTAAAGACCCTTGGGCCTGGCACAATTGGAAGGTCGCCCTCGGCGTAGAAGAACTCAAAGACTCCGTCGTAGACGTCCATTTCTATTGTCTAAAAATAAGAGAACAAGGAACCGGAAACCGCTACGTCCACTTCCGCCCGTACGTCACATACCGCTACAGACTCGAGCAACCCCCAAAATCCTTCTACGTGCCCAACGAGAAAATACCAGTTGACACTCGACACACCCACCACCTCCTTACACCAGGCAACACCCCCAGCCCCACACCAGAGCCAGAGGTCATCGACCTCACCCAGCCAGAGGTCATCGACCTCACCCATTTATAAGCAATTCCCTTGTTTGGACTCAATGGTTCCGACTCCAGCTCAGAAACAGGCTCTGACACTGACCTCGATAACTGCTGCATCTTCCCCCTCCCACTAGGTGTCACTCAAGAATACAACAACATCTTTACTGCTTGACTTGGAGACAGCACCCGAGAAGTCGCCTTTATAACCACTGAACTCAGTGGCATCATCTAGTACTTCACCGACGGAGACCAACCCGACCTCACCGAAGCTGACTTCGACTTCATCGCCGCCTCCGCCCTACCACCTGTTACCAACGAAGACTTCTCTGACCTCGACGAACCAGTCATGGCTGCCCAGTGGGTCCACACCGACCCCCAACCCCCTCTCCCTGCCGAACTTGCCAACTGCACCAAAATTGGTAGAATATGGAACATCGTCATCTGCCAAACTGGCTCTCTCATCCAACACATGAATAATGGCACTGACAATGCATGGCTCATGGAAGTAAATGGCCAATGGGTCGCCATCCCTGCCATGCTTGTTGCTGCCCTCAACCTGCCACCCCCCACCGTCAACGTCACCGCCCCCCCTATCACCGTCAACCCCCCTGCGGTCACTATTAGCCCCCCAGCTGCCGCCGCCACCGCGAGACCCCCTCAAAAGAAGGTCCACGTGAAAACTCCTGAAGGCTTCTCTGGGAAACGAGAGGACCTCAATGACTGGATGCAGTCATGCGAGGAGTACATGCAAGCCGCCAAGGATGACCTCGTGACGGACAAGGACAAAGTCCTCTTCATCCTCACCTACATGATAGGGGAGGCAGCACGCACCTGGAAGGCCGAGTACGAAGATGCGCACCTAGCCAATGGAGCCATGGTCGTGTCAGAAACGCAGTTTATGAGACTGATGGAGCTGCCTAAGTCACGACGATGAGAGGAGCAAGAGAGAACAGATGGATTTGAGAGTGTCAAGCCTAGGGTAGTGCAACTTGCGCTACAGTACCATATGACGAGATGGACAGTCTAAGGAAAAGGGAAAAGAGATACTGTCCTTATATACAAGTGGGAACAATGATGCGATGCGATGCGATAGTGGTACGAGTGGGGGGAACAATAAGAAAGGAGTCATGGGGCGGAGGACGGAAGTCCGGAGCAGTGATGTCATAGATAAGAATGCGGAACCCCGTTTGGAAGTCCGGGCAATGACGTCGTTGGAGCATGTGATGCGAAAGAAAGTCATGTGCCGTGACGTGTCGCGTGTACAAGGTCGGCAAACGAAGAGAGAAATGGAGCGATCCGTGACATTACCCCCCCTTCAAGACGCGCTTTCGCCTGGAGCGCGATGTCATCTGCAAGGGTGGGTGCGAGAAAATCATCAAAGGAGATGCCGAGGGAATGCACAGGGCGGGGCGCATTTGGATGGCGCTTGTGGAAGGCGTCAATCATGTCGGTAACCTTTGAGAGTGACGAACGCGGGAGCCAGGTGTTTTTGGAGTCGGGATAGCCGGACCACTTGACGAGGTACTGAATACCTTTCTTGTTACGGGTTGGCTTGGAGTCGACAATGTCTTCAACGTCATATTCTTCTTCATCGTCAATGAGGTCTGGTGGCAGCTGTTCGTAATTTGGCCCGTGAGCGGCTGTCTCCTTGTACGCGGTGAGCAACGAGGCATGGAAGACTGGATGGATTCGCCACGTCTTCGGCAGCTTCAAGCGGTAGTTGACTGGGATGATGAAGTCAATGATTTTGAAGGGTCCAAATCGTTTGGCGGTGAGCTTAGCTTTCGGTCTCGTCATCTTCAGATTCTTGCCTTCTAGCCACACTTTGTCTCCAACGGCAAACTGCGTTGACTTGCTGATCATGTCGCCATTGTAGTGCTTCATTAAGTCGGATGCAAGGGCAAGGCTGGCCTTGATCTCCTGTCGGACTTCTTCAAGTTGACGGAGGCGTTCTTCAACTGCAGGGACCTTTGAGGACGGGTTTACGGATGGGTACATCTTGGGGAGGAAGCCGTAGAGGACTTCAAAGGGGGCCTTTCCAGTAGCTGCATGGGCATGGGAGTTGTGAGAAAACTCAAAGAAGGACAACCACTTCACCCAGTTGTCTTGACGGTAGTTGCAGAATACTCGCAGGAACTGCTCAAGGTTCTGGTTCTCACGTTTGGTCTGGCCGTCTGTCTGTGGGTGATACGCTGTGCTAAGGGCAGACTTGATCCCGAGCTTCTCATTGAGTGTACGCATCACCTGTCCAGCAAATTGGGGTCCACAATCTGAGATGATCTTGTCTGCTAAGCTGTAGTGTCGATATACCTTGTCGAAGAGGATGTTGGCCGTGCCGTCGCTGGTGATCGTTGTCGTGCATGGGGTGGTAACCACCATCTTGGTGAGGCGATCGACTATGACATTGACGGCGTTATAGCCTTTGCAGTCAGGGAGCTCGACAATGAATTCGGTAGAGATGATGCCAAATAGTCGATCAGGTACTTCGTTCGGGATCATGTCAACGTGGGGTCGGCTGCTCTGCGTCTTTGTCGACTGGCAGGTTGCACATCCTGCTACAAAGTCGTGGACAAAGATGCCGGGCCACCAGTATTCGCGACTCACAAGTTTGTAGGTCTTAAAACGACCAGGGTGTCCAGCCATGGGCGATTCATGGTACATTTTGACAATGTCACATTGCAACTCGTCGTCTGCAGGGACATATACCTTTCCTCTGAACAGGACCAGGCCTTCTTCGTAGTTCCACTCTTGAAGGTTCTTGACGAGTGTACGTGGTCCGTTTCGTAAGATGGCGTCTAGGGCTTGAACGACCTCGATGTCCTTGGTTTTGCAGTCGCGGATATGTCGCCGGAGTTCGACATTGCCGAGGGAGGTTACTGCTCCTGGCCTTGTTGCGCGTACCTAGAAGTACTTGGGGTCAAGCAAGACGCGCTCCTTGTTGTCGTTTTCGACGCCCTGCTTGTGATCAGGTCGTCGGGACATTGGGTCTGGGAGATGGGATACTCCTGGTTTGTGAACGAGCGAGAAGTCAAATCAAGTGAGGAATAGAGCCCAACGTGCCTGTCGGCGGCTCAGCCTCTGTGCCATCTTGAAGTGCTCCAGATTCTTGTGATCTGTCCAGATTTCGACGGTGTCGGGGGCGCCTTCGAGGTAGTGGCGCCAGGCTTCAAGCGCACGGATGATCACAAGCAGCTCCTTGTCGTAGATGTCGTAGTTGTGTTCCGGTTCCAATAGGGCCTTGGATAGATACGCCACTGGATGCCAGTGACCGTCGTCGCCTTTCTGTGAGAGTATACCTCCAGTAGCAAAGTCCGAGGCGTCGACTTCAACGAGGTAAGGCTTCTTTGGGTCAGGCATGACCAAGACGGGGGAGGAAGTAAACGCAGCTTTCAGTGCGTCAAACGCAGTTTGGCGGTCCGTCGACCAGTCCCATGTGCAGTCCTTCTTTGTCAGGTCAAATAGGGATTGTGCAACCTTGGAGAAGTCCTTGATGAAACGTCGGTAGAAGTTGCCGAAGCCGAGGAAGGATTGCACATCTTTGACCGTTCGTGGTGTCGGCCAGTCCTGAATACCTGCTACCTTGACGGGGTCCATAGCGATCTTGTCGTGCGAGATGATGAGTCCGAGGTATTCGACAGAGTCTTGTTCAAAGATGCATTTCTCCGGTTTGAGGAAGAGGTCGTTGTCTTGCAAACGCTGCAGAACCTGCCGCACTATGGCACGGTGTTCGTCCATGGTGCGAGTGAACACCAAGATGTCATCCATGTAAATGATGACCTTGCCCGAGTCGATGAGATCCTTGAACAGTTCATTCATCATTGCCTGAAATGTCGCAGGGGAGTTCATAAGCCCGAAAAACATCACCGTAGGTTCGAAGAGACCGCGATTCGTCTTGAACGCAGCCTTCCACTCGTCGCCTTCCTTGATGCGGACATCATTGTAGCCCCAGCGAACATCCATCTTGGAGAAGATCTTTGCACCTTTGAGGCGGTCGACAATTTCAGAGATCAGTGGCAAGGGGTATTCATTCTTGACAGTGCCCTTGTTTAATTCTCGATAGTCCTGTACGGGACGCAGCTTTCCATCCTTTTTCTTCACAAAGAAGAATGGACTCGCCTGAGGTGACTTCGATGGGTGGATATAGCCCTTCTTCAGGTGGTCGTCAAGGAAGGTGTCGAGTTCGATCTGCTCGGAGGGTGAGAGGGGGTAGATCTTGCACGGTTTGGGTTCAAAGCCGTCTTTCATGTCGATAGCATGGTCCCATGGCCATCGGTCAGGAAGTTGCTCGGAGGTTTTCTTGTCGAATACAGGTGCAAAGTCGCGGTACGGCGGGGGGACTAAGTCTTCAAAGGTTTGCGGGCGTGCGTTCTCTTTTGAATGCTCTGCAAGCTCCTGCGCTTTTGTAAAGCCCGCGCGGATGGGTATTGCATCTGGATTAGGACCATCGGTTTCAGGGAGGATTCCGGTGCGGCGTAGTCCATTGATCTCCCAGTCTCGGAATACCATGGGCCGCTCGTCGTTGTCTTCAGTGAAGAGTCGTGCGGGTAGAGGGGAGCGATGGACCGTGCAGACGCGAACACCTTTGACTCTGCGTGCAGGAATAACATAAGTGGGGACTGGGGTCCAGGACACATATGTCGGCTCTGGGAAGGGATCATCTAGAACGAGAGGTGTCCTCGGGGTTTTACCTGCTTCAACCTTACGCTGTGACTGGACCGATGATGGTTTCCGTGGCTTGGTTGCGAGGTTCGTCACAGGAGGTTTGGACAGAGTACACGAGGGAGGGCAGCGGAGCATGTCAACACGGTCTCGTTGCCAGTCTATGGTGGGATTGTGCTCGTCGAGCCAGTCTGTTCCAAGGATCATGTCATGATCGCCGATGTCGGTGATGAAGAACTCAGCTTCTTCCTCATGGTACGCCCTTGAATCTTGCGAGTATATCCGGATCCGCTGGGTCGTTGTGTCGCGTACCCAGCCCATGACGTTCTCGGTGCCATCCACATTACGCACGGGGAACGGGTTTTCTAGTTTTCTTGTGGTGAGCTTCTTGCGTTCAACGAAGCTTCGGTTCAGGATAATTCCTTCTGCGCCGCTATCAAGCAGCGCGTCTGCGTCGATTTCTCTTTTGGTACCTCGTCTGATCAGCTTGACCTTGAGCGTGATCGATGGTGTTTGCCTGTTCTTGGTGACAGTAGATAGATACAAACACGGGGGATATAATTGCTCACAGGTATGCATGGATGATAATACAGCGAAACGATTCGACGATGATACCAAAAGTCCTTTGCCTCCACCAGACGACGCGACTGGGGGGCGTTTCAAAAATCCTGCGATTCCAGGATGTCCTTCAACAGCGCTACTGCCTGCTCCTTGCCTTCCGCGTCCAGATCCTTCAGCTGGCGAGTGATCGCTGCAATGGTTTTGGATGGGTCAGGAGCTGCTTTCGCAGTGGGTGGAGCCGTGCTCGTCAGTGGGGAGGGGGCCTTGGATCCAGTCTCCACTGCGCCCACCTGTCGCGCGCTCGAGTCGCGGTTGGGGAAGTCGCGGGAGACGTGACCGGCCTGTCGACACATGAAGCACCTGCCCTCACACATCATCTTTGCGCGCTCGTCGTCTGTCAGCTTTGCAGGGCGGGTCGAAGTGTTGGTGAAGGCGCCGACTCGGCGCGACGAGGAGTCGTTGGTCGAACCGTTCGAGGTGAGCGCGACAGCCCCCTTGGACTGACTGCTCTTCCTCTCCGGGTTCTCTTCGAGCCATTGGTGGTTGATGCGGCGGGCGCGCTCCTTCCACTCTGCAAGGTTGGTAGGAAATGGGTACGACCGGGCCACCTGCTTGCCAAGGTCACGCTGACGTCCCTTCTTGAAAAAGTGGATTAGCGCCTCGTCGTCGTACCCCGACATGGTTGCCAGCATCTCAAACTCGGTGATAAAGTCGGTGATGTCCCGGGTGGTCATTGCAAGCTCGTTGATCTTACGCTGAGCCTCTATCTTCGGATCGACGGGCACAAAGTCTTTACTGAACCTCTCGAAGAGCTCTTTGTAGGAGTTGTAGTGGAGCGTCGGGGGCTTGAGGCCGAGGGCTTCAGTGTCTTCCTTCCTGTCTTCATCATCGAAGAGCTCCATGCGGTGATGCGTAGCCCAGGCTTTCGCTGTGCCGTCCTCCATCAAGCTGAGGAGGAGCATCATCTTGGCGTCATGTGTGGCATAAACATCCTTGTTAATGCGTAGGAACATATGGAACTCGAGGGAGAACCGGAGGGTGTCGCGTCTATCGCCTTTGAATGGCTTTGGCTTGGGGCCGATCTCCCGCTTGGAGACGGTAGGTTTGGATTTGGCGTCGGACATCTTGTCGAAGGGGAGGGGAATGGTGAGGGATTGGGCCAGTTCTTGATCAAGGCGGGGTAGGGTTTCTCGTCGGTATTCTTCTGCTTCTTCAACTTTGTCCTCAACTTGTTTTGCGACAAGGAAGTCGGCGGGGGTGAGGAATTGCTGGCTATGATGCCACGACCAGTGATCTTGGACAGGACTGAATGAAGTGGGCTGCCACTCAACTACTGATCATCCTGGGGTGCCGTTCTTGTTTTGTCTATAGGCGTACCACTTCCTGGTTGTGTCGTTGTAGTTGATCCCTTCTGGGACCTCGACTACAGCACATCGACGGGGTGGAGACGAGTTGGTAGGAGGAGGGTTCAGGAAGCGCTGTAGAATGTCCGCAGCAGTGGCAAAGTCCGATTCTTCAACATAGGGTTGTTCGTCGCGGTTGTCGAAGTACCAATCTTGACATTGCGGGTTTGGTTCGTCGTGCTGCCAACGTACGGATTCCTTAGTCTGCTGCGAGGTGAGGATATAGTACTCCTCAGGACAGTAGTCTCAAAAGACGCCTGGGGGGAAGTTCGGAGTGGGGGGACGAGGGACTGCGGGGGACGTGATGATGGTCTAGAAGAAGTCCGCCGCGATGGGGCGACGGCCGAGGAGTTTCTTGGTGAGGTAGCCGGCTTTTACTGCCTGGCGGATCTTATGTTCATGGTGGCGGCGACGAAGGGTCTTACCCTTGATGGTGGGACGGAGGACTGGTGGCGGGGTGGATTCGGGGGTCCGACGGTTAAACTGGGAGACGGAGGTGAAACTGGTTTGGAGGATCGGGTTGGGGGCATCTTGGATGAGGTATATGTGGTAGGTGGGGGCGTGGAGGGTGAATTCAAGGCGTTCGAGATCTACGTTGATGCACGTAGTGATCCGGACGTATAGGGTGAGGACGACAGTACCGTGATCCTTGTGCCACCTCCACTCGAAGATGTGGAAGTTGAGGCCGTGCGCGGTCCAGGGATCTTTCTTGCAGAGGTTCTGTACGGGGACGAGGCAGTTGACGGTGACGGCGTCGGACCAAGGGTAGGGGAGTGGTGCGTCGTCGCGGGGGGTGATCGGCTTTCCGTTGAACGGGAGGAAGACCGGTGCGTTCGGGAGGTCCGTGGTGGGAGTTTTTAACGTCGTAGAGACGGCAGAGGTAGATGGAGAGAGGGGTGCGAGGTAGGCGTAGGGGGAGACTGTCCAGGTGTCAGAAACACAGTTTATGAGACCGATGAACCACCTAAGTCGCGACGATGGGAGGAGCGAGAAGAAAATAGATTCGAGAGTGCCGGGGTCTAGGGTAGTGCAACGTGCGCTACGGTACCGTATGACGAGATGGACAGTCTAGGGAAAAGGGAAGAGAAACACTGTCCTTATATACAAGTGGGAACGATGGTGCGATGCGATGTGATAGTGGTGCGAGCGGGGGGAACAGTAGGAAAGGAGTCATGGGGCGGAGGACGAAGGTCCGGAGCAGTGATGTCATAGATAAGGATGCGGAACCCTGCTCAGAAGTCCGGGCAATGACGTCATTGAAGCATGTGATGCAAGGGAAAGTCATGTGCCGTGACACGTCGCGTGTACGAGGTCTGCAAACGAAGAGAGAAATGGAGCGATCCATGACATCTAGCATATGCGTGAAGATGAGGATGTCGTCCAAATAGACGACCACAACTCCTTGGTGGATCAAGCCCAGCGCGGCGGCAGTTCCACAACTCCACTGACACCTCTGCCGCCTAACGTCGTTCGAGGAGTTGCGATCTGATAGTCCACTCACCAACACATCACCATCACTGTCTCCCATCCCCCTCCCTCCCCACCGCAAGACCCGTGCAAAGGCATCTGTCAACAAACGACCTTATGAAGATGTTGCAGAAGATACAAACGACGCTCCAAAATCGAAACAAGCAAAGAATGCTCCGAAGACAAGGACAAAGACGAAGGCAGTGGCGACGGCAAAGGCAATGAAGGCGGCGAAGGCAAAGGAAGCGAGGGCAGCAAAGGCAGGTAGCACGTTTCTCTGAAACCGGGAATGTTTGATGTGTTGACTTTCCCATCTGACAACCATGGCAGTGATCAGAGGAACGAGATGCTGGGTCAACGTGCACTCCTTTGACAACGTCTGGTGTTAACGTTGTGAGTGTACCATGAGAGACATGTCCAAGGCGGTGGTGCATAATGTCCGCCGTAGTCATTTTGACCTTGTCCGCTTTCGCCGAGTTGACCATTACTGTGGGCGCAGGGTGTAACGTGATCCAGTATACATTCTCCTGCTTTGTGACGTGCCCCACAGTAGTGTCTCCCTTTGAAATGGTGCGTCCGCCAGACCCACGGAGTTCGATGGTGAAACCCCGTTCCTCAAGCATGCCGACCGAAATGAACCGGTGCATAGCGAGAGGGGCATGGAGGACCTTGTTCAGGGTAACCTCCATTCGTTTCCCTTCAACAACAGAGACCGCGCGCACCATGCCAATGCCTATATAGGTCATCTGGCTGCCATTTCCGAGTGTTATTGGACGTGAGTCCTTTAACGGTGTGTACAACTCGAAATCACCTCGGTGCGGGGTTACATGTTGTGAACAGCCAGAATACAACATCCAACAGGTGTGCCCAGGGGCGATATACCAGGAAACCTTCATGTCATTGGCGTCCAAAGACTTGGAGAGGCGATGTTGTTGGTAGAGATCGAAGCTGGTGAATGCGGTCATGATGCCAGGTCTGGAGTAGATCCCCTCCAAGACCTCCCAGGCACCATAGGACAATGTGCAGTACTCTATCTTGCTGCGCACAGCAGTGACACAAGCAAGCTTGAGAAGACCGAAGGCTGCATCATCATCGTCTTCCCAGTCTCCTCTGACTTCATTGTAGTCTTTGCCAGAGAGAGTGGAGAGTTCTAACTTGGGCGCCAATGTAATTTGGATGGTAAGTTCACCCTTGGCTTCTGCATCCTTCTTCTTCTTCTCGAAGCCAGTGATCTCTGTGCTCGTCGAGGGACGAGGCTTCTGGCCATTGACGATGCGCCACAGTTTCCTGCTCTGCAGCAGGTCCTGCATGTTGCGCGACCAGGACTTCTAGTTCGTCGCATCAAGTTTGACGAAGCTGGAAGGGAGCGAGTTTAAAGACATGATAAGTCTTGGTGGCGATAATCTGGGTTGAGGAGCGGTCAGACCCAGATCCCCAAAGTCGCAAAGAGGCAGCAACCCTCCCCTGTGTCTGTACTCTAAACCAGAAACCCAAAGGTTCCTGCTCTGCCTCGACGTCCATGCGCGCCTATAGTACTTGTATGAACAGTTATAGTATGTGATGCGCAGTTGTAACAGGTGCTCCAGGGTGGATTAACTACCTCCCTCTGGATTGGGACACCTAAACCGGTCCGCACTTAAGGGCACCAGCCAACCATTCACAAGCACCTATAGCGTCACACTAGGCTCCCCTAGCGCTTGCCTAATTACCTAAGTATAGTAATTATGTACTGGCTTAGCGACGACACGAGCGTCGCCAGAGGCCCTTCCTGCCAGCTTCCTCAAGTGAGGTCACTTGGTTTCAGGGTGCTACGACACTACATGTCCTAAGATGTCTTCAGGGCGGCTGGGAACGAAACGCCCGCACACAACCTGGGTAAGTAAAAGACCATGCCCCTAATGGGCCAAACTGTATCGTAGTGCGCAGAGGGACGGAGGACAAGAGGACTCACAACGGCTTCTGCCCGCTTCAGGGCTCCCTCGCCGCGCTCGCGTTACCCCTTCAGGGTGAGGACACAATGCAAGGCCCGGGGCCAAGCAAATTGGGGAGCAAGTGGGACAAATGAATGTTACTCGCCTTTGAAGGACTTTGTACGACTTGAGGGCTAGATAGATAGGCCAGGGCCCATAACCTGTTGAACAGACTTATCCAAGTCAGTGAGACGCTCAGTCGAAGGGATACTTCGAGTTATATATTATACCTTATCCAAGTCAGTGAGACGCTATAGTAAGGTATGTAAGCCAGAGAGAAATAAGTAGAAGGTATAAAGGATTGCTCACCTCAGTCGAAGGGATACTTCGAGTGAGGAGGCAGGACGAAATACGAGAGCCTTATATACCCGAACCGCTGTGCCATAAGAGCCAATCATAAAAGCCGTAAGAAAGTGGTGCCATAGTGTAGCATAATTAATCAGCGCCAAGAGTGTGCTCAGTCATCCACTACAGCTTTCATGTGAAAGCGTACACTCCGCACAGCCTTGCATAGCCGATTCCATATTGTTCCGGTTCTTCCCAGAACCTTCCGTTCCTTTCCGTCACATATTACATAATGTAGTTGAAGCTAGAGATCATCCGCATTACTATCTTCAACAGCATTGAACAAATCCACACTGGTGTCCACCTACCACGATCACCCTGTCATCCTGCTTTCCAACAACTGCAACAACATTGCCGTGATCCTCCGCTGCCTGTGGAGTCAATCGTCCCTCCGTGTTGTGCTTTTTCTGCGCTCCGGGTCTCAAATTGGGGTCTCTGCGAGTGCGTGCCAGTGTACGCGTTGGGGATGGAGCCAGTGGCGGGAGCGTAGAGCATGGGCAAGGTGCAAAGGCGGCGGCCGAGAGAAGAGAAGGTCAAGGGTGCGGGAGGGGGTGGAGAATGGAGAAGAGGGCGTGGATGTTGATGAGATCGGGGTATAGTTGCATGGAGCTCGTCCAGCACGTGCTCATCCAGCACGCGCAGTGCCCTGTGTGCGAACTCGCATGCGCACCTGGCTTGCATCCAGCACAAGGCCGCTCAGCATGCCACGGTTGGCGGCATACGAGGGGCGCCTGGTGCTGGACAGGCATTTGAGGGAGGGGAGTGGCACGAGGCAGGAAAGCCGGCGGAGTCCATGGATGAAGGGGAGACACCATTTGGGATGAAGCTGCAGTTGACGAGTGTCAGCGGGCTTGGGAACCGAGACGAAGCGGTGGGAACGAGCAAGATGAAGAGGCATGGGGGAGAGCAGGTGGCGAGCGTGAGGGAGTGAGGGAGAGAGAAGTGGAAGGGAGCTGGAAGGTGCCAGTGGCCGTGGACCGCACACTCTCAGTGTCCGTCTCTGAGGAGTCACAATGCCCACCCCTTGGCACTCCCATTGAATACCCATCCCTCGACATCCCCAACGCTCATCCCTCGGTACTCCCTCGCCCCCTTATCCTCGACACTCGAGACAGATCTGCATCAACAGAAACTTGAAGATTATGAGGCCGTGGCTATGTACACATTGAGCGTGGATAGAGAGTTGAGGAAGAATGTCTGGCATAGCTCCAGTACATTCACGCTTGTCCATTCTGGGGGTTTGACGGGCCCAAATTTGGGCGTGAGGTGTACACTGCGTTGTAGGTCAATAACTGGGATTATAGCAGTGTGACGTTCTTGGGCCTTGTAAGATCGCGTAATCTGATAAAACTGGTGGTTGTTCTCGGGTCGCGCTGGGGTGCACGAAAACCACTCGATGTAAGCAAGGTGTGAAGAGCCGGGGGTATCTCCAAATGCGACACGGGACACTTTTTTCGACAGGCTGAAGATGAGACGAACTTGTCCAACACGAAGACCATCTGTTGCACCGTATGACACGTCAGTACAAGTGAAGAGACTGATATAATACATGTTAGCACACCTTGGGCACTGGGTTCATCACTTCCGCCTGTTTCGTCGATTGAAGCTGTGTCGAAACGGCTTGGAACTACGCGTCCTTGCGTGTTTTGGTAGGCTGACCTAGCATGGACAACATCGAGCATTTGTGGCACACGATCACGGCCTACAGCATCGGGGTGCCAAAATTTGATCTTGTGATACGCGGCGACGGAGCGAAATGGGAGATTGTAGACTTGGGCGACAGCCGCAACTTGGTGGTTGCTGAAGTGTGGGTGCCGATGGTTGATAAGGTACTCCTTGAGCATCTGTTTGAAGTCGCGGGCTCCGTACATTGCATCCGCAGCCTCCAACGAGAGATGTTTGACATTAGGAAACCGGGCAATATGCTGCCGCATCTTGTGAGCTATTGGGGGACGGGTGCATGTAATCTTGGGACGGTCTTCGAGGCGCCACACTACAAACATGGTGTGCTGGTGGATCTTCTCGTGTCGTTGAAGTCAGAGTGTCATTTGCGTGTATTCGTCTTTGCGATTGATCGAACGATATGCATCTTTGGTGAAGTCGATGTGGAGTCGTTCAGTGTACGACGTGTTGAAATTGTCAGCGGTGCCAAACAAAAGAACGGAAGGAGCGTAGTGTTGGAGAGAATGAAGCTTGGGGAAGTTGAAATGTTCGCGGATACCGAGGTCAACGAAAATGGATTTGTTGTTGTGGAACCGGTCGAGGGCGTCACGAAGGCGTGCGAGGCTGGTGTCTGTGTGGGTCGGGTACTGTGCGAGATACACAAAATCTAACAGAGAGCGGACAGCGCGGATGAGACGGACAGGGCTGGCTCCACCTGGAAGCGGGAGGTCGATGATAACTCCTAAGAGAACACGACAAATGTCTTGGTGTTCTGTGCCCGACACACGCGAGAGGTGCGAGATGCCTTTGGAGAAGAGTCGAAGATTATGATTAGGGGGAAGGGATTGGAACCGGGTGTCGACAACCACTGAACCATAGGCAGATTTGATCTATGCGATGATATGTTTGACCATGCCCTGGTAGAGTTGATGGAGGATATCGGGCGCAATGGCTTCGAAGATGTTGACCAAAGGCAGATCTTCCCAAAATGGACGGTAAAGGGGCTTGATCCCAGCAGCCTTGCACGTGTTGAGGAAGGCCACTGGGTCATCATCATCTGCGCGTCCGAGAGCATCGAGGATAGCATTGAGGTTGCGCTGAGTACAGAGGACGTTGTCTCCCATCTTGTCGGGATCCAGCTCGCCCTTGGGGCATTCCATGTTCTTCACGCCAACCACTAGGACCTGTTCGGGGTAGTCGCCAACAAAGACGGCATATATTGGGTGGCAACGACGCCGGACACCATCGCCCGAGGTCATTTCGACTCCATCAAGACCAACATCCTTCAATGGCGCGACAGCTTTGCGCATGCAGGCGTGGAAGAGGTTGGCGAGAGCGCGGCGGCGTACATCATTGCTCTTGATGTCCAACAGCCGAGTGATGGGTAGGTAGCCGAGGAGTACTTGCGCATGACGGCTGGGTTTGCGTCGTGTCTCCTTGGGTATGTTGCCGATCGTCAAATACACGGGGTAGGCTGATCGGTTGCGAAACAGCGTGAGTTGAGTCTTGTCCGATGAGAGGGATGATGGTCGCTCCTGGTTTGCGACCCTCTAGAATTTTCTGTAGAGGAAGTTAGCAGTGCAATCACAGAGGATCGTGCGCAACACTTGCCTGGACATTCCACCACCATCGACCAGTATGCATGTCTGAGTACATATGTACGGTCTTCTCCGGATCCGCAAAGTGTCGCTCTGGCACAAATATCAGCTCTGGGGCGAAGTCGGGGGAGCCGTACAATGCGCGAACACATTCCAGGATGTCGCGCAAGTACACATCATACTTCTCGCCATCGACCTCGACTTCATGGCGATGGAATGCTGGGCGGGCAGGGAGGGTGTCGACAATTTTGTTGAGTTCCTTGCTATTGCGGTATGCAAGGTTGAGTTTGTCTGCAAGCTGGACAAAAATTAGCACGGTGTTTCTGACTGTGTGACAAACAAATGCGCACCTCATCGATACCAAGAAGCTCGGTAAATGCAGTGGACCCAGGGCTGCGCGTTTTCGCCCAGTGGGCGAGTTCCCAATCCATTTTTGTTGGGAAGGGGTGGTAGGGATTAGTCAGAGCATCGCTGCCCATGGTCGCCTCATATGATGTGAACCCGTTGTTCGTGTTGGCAGGCGGCGCCGCTGGATGCGGGTTTACAGGTGCTCCTGCAAGTCCTCCAAAATGGCGAATCCATTTGGGTTCTTCGTACAAGAAGTCGTCGACAGTACCATGGACAAACTGCTGTGCTTCATCCTCGTCCATAGGATCAACTACTACAGGGGGGTCGGCGTCGCTATCTGGGTGCGGGGGTGGGTGCGGTTGGTCCAGCACTATCTCATTGTCCTGGTCTTCTTCGTCGTCATCCTCGTCATCAGCTTCGGATCCCTCCCAAAGCCTTCCCGTCACCGGTATGTAGTTGCCCCCCTCTACCACCCCTGCTGCCTCATCATCTTCATCATCCCAAGGCAGGTCCTCTTCTTGATAATCAGACGAGAAGAAATCGCCGCTGAAGGCTGATGGACCCGGAGCCAGGGATCCGTCGGATTTCTCGCCTTCTGGAACCGGCGAGTTGATCCTGTTGTTGTCTTCGTCGACGCTGGGGGTGCGAGACCTTGATTCAGCATCCGCAGGGGTGTGCGATGTCGACTGGGCAGTAACGGAGTCGGAGTTGGCGCTGTTGCTGTGGCCGAGGCCAACAGATCCGGCTTGTCTCCCAAAAAGGTGCGGTGCGGGGCTTTGTCTCTTTCTGCTCAAGGACCCTACAAGCGAGATATGACTACATTAGCCTCGTATGAAGGATTTTATCGAGCAGGGGGGACGCACGCAGCTTACGATATTGTTCACACTTTGCATTTTTTGACAGTGCGAGATGTTTTGCGAGTCCGTCGTGCGTCAATCCGGTCTTGCCACAGCCTTGACAGCTCATCGTTGCAGTGGGAAACATGGTAGAGTTCTTGGATAGGGAACACGAAGGACCAGGATGACGATAATTGGACCGATCGGGAAGGCAATGGCCTGAAGTTTGGCACCCCGCCCTAGTGACAATGTCGGAGTCAGCACACGCGAGGGGCTTGAACCTTATTTCTACGCACTTGTCATCTGCGTGAAAAAAATCCCGTCCTCCCTCCGTCGCAGACCATTACCCCCCTCCCCCGTGTTTACTACTCTGATGCCCGTCGGTCGGAAAAGAGGCGTACAGGCCCCAGATGCCCCTCCAGAGACAGCATTAAGCGCATCTTCCACTCCTACGTCAATAGGAGGGCATGGTGAGCCAGAACCTCCCCCCGCGATGACAAGAGCAGAGAAAAGTGCACGGACCAAACAACTTCGTCGAGACGCAAAACAAGCAGAGGCTCTCGCCATTGAGGCCGCTAAACAGGCCCCTCCCAATGGTATGTTGCTCCGTCTTCAACGTCTTGCTGTATCCTAACAGCCGCTGTCACTCCGCTTGCGGCGACTCGACCATAGACAATATTATGCAGGCCCGAGAGCTTCCAAGACACAAGCACTTCATAAAAAAGGTCAGTCGCATTATTCATCGAGAACTAGTTTCCCAACACTTACCTGAACACCGGGTAGTCTGGGAGGGCGCCACCGACAAAAAGCCAACACAAAAGCGCGACCGTGCGACCACACTGTCAAGCAACAGTGAGACGGCGCCAAAGCCAAAGCGCAAGAGATCTGGAACTCACTCTGGTCAGTCCATATCTTGTTGCTTGCTGTCGTATGCTCACTTTGTGTCGCGACCTGGGGCCAGTGGCCAAGAAAACGGCTCCTGTCGAAGAGATCCTACCACCGGCGGCTCGTGAACTTGAAGTCGACTCCGACTCGGAGATGGCTGATGCCATGTTCGTTCCACAGCATAGAGCCCAAGCAGAAGATGACATGTCGCTTGGGTCGGAGATTGACGACGAGGATGAGGGCTCCGACGCGGCTGCAGAAGCAGATGAATCGTTTGAAACTGCCGGGGTGAAAATATCCAAGCGTAAGTTGAACACGGTTACGCGACAGCTGGCACAAGGCGTGGGTTTTTCGATCCTTTTGTGTCGCCCTTCTCTGATCATGATGTCGGGCACTTTGGGCTAGATTCCCAAGCTCCGTGATGCTGCCACCGTCGCCACTTCACGCTTACCTACAAGCCACGTTCAGCGCAAGCCTTCCGCCGGGCGTCCTCTCCTCAACCTCACCATGACCGACAACGACGACGAGAACGACTCGGAGACCAAAGACCGTGTTGCAGTGCAGACCCAGGCTTCCAGCCGCGCATCGGCCCCACGCAACTCGAAGTTGCCATGCTCACAGGCGGACTCGAAGGTGCGTTTGAGTAACTGGTATATACTCAAACTACTATGCCAACTGACAGATCACGCATACTCGGTGCTAGGTTGCTGTGCCACGGCCTAGGACCAAGGCCGCCCCTAAGGTACGTTGTATCTATCATCCATTGGAACACTCAACCTACATACACATTTGACACAGGCCACACCTGCACCCGTCGCGGTGCCTGCCAGCGATACCCCTCCTTTCGAGGACACCGGTTCTGAGTCTTCGCTTACCCCCGCAACTTCCGCCACTGCTGTTCGACCTACATCCGAGGTCGTCAACGCGCCAGCATCAACAGTCAAGAAGGAGCTGATCGACTCTGAGTCACCACTCAAGAATGACTCTTCGGTCAATGACAAGCAGCATAGCGAGATCGAACTTGTTCTCAGCGCACAGGGTGGTATGCTAATGAACAAACAGAAGCCTAGTGTCAAGGCCGTGCTCCAATATGCGGTGAAGGAGACGTTGCCTGCATACCTATTCTCTCAACATGCCTTTCCTGTCCCCGGCCCTGCGCGCGATGATGCCATGGCCGACGTACTCATGGATGCAGCCCAAAGCCTCAACCATCTCAACGTCTTTCAGCGGCTCTTCTCAGACAATGGGTACACCAACAAAATGACTGAGCTAGTATGTGCATCCTGTTGCTATTCCGTGTCCGTATTTTGCACTGACATACCTCCCCGGGAATTGGCAATAGCCGTGCGACCGTGTCAGTAACATTCGCAGCAAGGTTTACTGGGGAACGGTTCGCTCAAATGTATTCAACATGTATGAGCTGAACAAATTAACGAGCAAGGACAAAATCATCACCGCTGTGACATCCTTACTCGCCGAAGACGCATACATCTTTTCAGGTGACTTCAAGGTGAGTTTACTTTACCTCCATATCTCGGCACACCATTTGTCCCTTGTCCACTGACACTGTAATGTTCTATAGACCAACGGAACATGGAATGCGGATCCCGATGACCCTTTCGGTCATCCGGCCTTCGCCAAACTGGCAAGGCTCATTTTTGCGGGTAACAACGCCATCCACACCTTGCCCGACAAGTTATACGCCTCAAGCATTCGGACTGGCATAGAAGCCTCCGAGCAAGAGCTCCCGGTTGCGATGGTCGCATTCATTGCTACCGCGGTGCATTGCTCTTAGCGTATTCACAGTTATAATGGCTGACATCATTGTTTTAGATTGGTGCGGCACTTAGCGAGTGGCTTGAGGGCGTGCAAGCACCCCTGGCGAATGGGTTCAACACGAACGATTTCTCCGGGTCCTACAACAACCATGTGGCTACGCTCGAGGGATTTCCTATCCCTATCCGACACTCCCTTCTCAACCTTCTGTATGACGACACATTGTGAGTAGTCTATCTTCTTCCAAGACTTGTTGCTGACTTTCTTTTCTTTTTATAGTAACTCAACAAACCAGACTACGACTGCGACCAGAAGGACCGCAAACTCGCACATTGATGTGGATAAGGTTGCAGCTGTGCTTGAGCGAAAGTGTCGAGGGCTTCGACACTAGCGAAAATCGGTCCACATGTTATGTGGACCTTGCTACATATACCTACATGTGTACCCTTGTGAACCCCAGCACGTGAACTACGTACCTTCGACATGTGAACCCGTGTGACTTTCATGTCACGTAACACAACGCATCATCCAAACGCGTCCCGTCACATCTGTCGTGTCGCGTCGCGGTTCACAACCTTGCCTCGTCCTCAACGCGTCGAGGAGGCAACTTCTTCGTGACAATGGCCACCACAGCGATGTTGAAAATCCCCCTTCTCTTTCCCCCTTTCTTGCTCTTAACCATAACACCAACACGACTACTCCTACACTCACGATCGGCAGTTGCCATGAACGGCGGGATCATTGGCATCACAGATGCGCTGTCTAACGCTTTACCCCCTTCCACCTATCCAGGCGCGCTTTCGACCCTCCGCTTTGAGGACGTCGACCACTTCATCCGGTTTTGCCATCATCTGAAGCCCGAGATTGAACTTAACATGGTTCAATTCGACCTTGGACCACCTGGTCGTCTCCCAGCCTACATCTACGACTTTCTTTCCGACGCGCTCAAGCTCAGTCAAACAGTCATTCTCAGATGTTGGGAAGCGCTCCGCTACCTTGTTTGGACTGATGGACCCTCACATCTTCTCGACAATGAAGCTAGGCTATTTCAGCAGTGTGGCCGGGCACCGGAAACCCGAGAATGTATCTGTGCGTAGCCGATCTGTACTATTAAACAGAGCCAATGCTCACATAAGCCACCAATAGCATCCATCATGTTTTATCCTCCTGTTCACCACTGCACAAAATGCCAATCACTTCTCAAGCTTCCTTCCCGTGTACCAATCGTATTTTTTTCCAAGCATGGGGGTGCTCGTGCTGGATACTCGACGTCTCTATCTTGCCCAGGTGTGTCCATATCCCGGATTTATCACACGTCCGCCGACTAATGTTCTTCAAAGTTTGCAAGATACGGTACTATCATAACTATTACACTGAGGACAAGGCACGGTGTTATTACGGAGGGCTTCCAGATGTCATACAAATTGAAGACCACGCGTTTCTTGAGACCACCTTGTGCGAGCTGTTCACAACATTGACGCTGTTAGCATGGTATATTGTTATGTCCGTTTTGTTATTATATCTTCTTACATACACTTCACAGGGTATCTAGCCAGAACTGTGCCCACATCTTCAACGATGCTCTCGTGTTTGCTGGCGTCGACCCTCCTGCGTCATGGCCCCAGACATTTCGTCTTAGCGGCGAAGAAGTCTTGCGTGGATTTTTCCTGAACGCCTTGCTGAGAGACCGTGCAGAGAGGGGCGAGTATCTTTCCGTACCAAATGGTGGGGATCACGACGCTCGTCTTCAGTATGCTATGGAGCTTCGCAACAATAGGATAATTAAGGAGGGTCAGCCGGCACGTATGCACGCTTGTAAAGTGTGCGAACGTTTTCTGCCTGGTGATGGGCATATGAATCTTCGTACGTCTAATTCATAAGTTCTATCTTTTCTCTCATTCACCTTGCGTTCTGTGGAGGCTCTTTCCGTGCCGTCGTCACTGACGGGATCAGTATCGGCCACCCGTGCTGCAAAATGCACAACTGCACCAAACCCCTTGTCAACAACCGTCATCACTATTGCATTGACCATCAATCTGAAGCCACCATCTGCTGCATCAATAACTGTCGATCCAAAGCGCGTCCTGGACATCGTACTTGCAACAACAACGACCATGCCAAGCTGGAAGAAGAGCGGAAGGCGCGGGACACAGCTTTCTTCCAGCTTCGAAGGCGTCTGGAACGCGCAAAGATCAGTCAACCCGTTAACTCTATGCCTACGGACGAAGATGACAATAGCTCGGGGGACGACGACGACGCGGACGATGCGGATCCAGGGGTCAAAAAGTCTAGCAATGGTAACCGCAAGTTCAAGGCACAGTTCAGTTGTCGACGGACTCACAACGAACAACTCGTTGTTTGCTGCTGTGGGGTGATCTCCGCACGGGGTACAATGTTTGGTGCTGAATCTATATCTGGTGTCAAGGTGTGTTTCTCTATCTGCCAGTCTCGACAAGCAAGCATGTTCTAACACGTTCGCGCCCCAGGACTTTCTGAAGTCTGTGTACCCAGACCCTAGCGAGCTTCCGGATGTCTTCAACTATGACTCCATGTGCCAATTCCAGCAGCACTTGAAAGCACAGAAGGATATGTATTTCCGTCAGGTTATCATGCCCGTCGATGTTTTCCACTTCAAATCCAAGCACAAAGTTACCGACAAGTTTTTGCCAGAAGCATTGTAATCCCGCACTGTGGCCAGAGCTCCGCGACGGGGATGGCAAGTGGCTGTTCAATTCATCGGCTGCTGAGCAAGCCAACGCATGGATGGGTGGCTATCTTGCCATGGTACGGGACATGTTAGCCTATCGGTTCGAATTTTTCTTGGACGAACTTATCAAGCGTAGGAATGAGAGGCTCATAGCGCGGCTCGACGAGCAGGGCAAGGTCCCTTACATTATTCCTACAGGCAGTAACATACATGTGCAGTAATATGTTATGCTAACGACATTGAATATCCATCTGCCCAACGGCCCCTTCATCGCTTCGAGCAAATGAAGTTGTCCAAGGATTTTACATGGGGAAGGGATGCGCGACGGCGCCGTGAAGTCGCTCCCGTGCTACTGGGGGCTCAAAACGCTGCCCCAGCGCATGCGTAGCCACAAAGTGAACCATGGCTTCGGCGAGTACGTGCCCCCCTCTTCTCCTTGCGCTCTCCCACGGAGATTGACGTCGATGCGTCCCACAAAACAGCTAAGTACTGGATGATGCACTTCGACGCGTCGCCCACGAACCAGCGGGACCTGTTCAAACTGCTTCGAAAAGACCCGCGCGTGATCCGCGCGACGATGCTCAAGATGGGCGAGCGCATCGAGGACGTCGCACTCGTGGAGCGCAAGCCGGAGCAAACGCTCGTTTTTGACTGGTACGGCAACACGTTCAGCGCCTACATCTTCCGCATGTTGCCCTCGGGCGCGCGCAGGAGCTCCGAGTGGAGTTTATCCTGGACGCCTTGGTGTGTGTTTGGCGAGGGTGAAGAGCACCCAGGTGACGGCCGTGCTGGTGGTTTCATGGCCCACGATGAGGAAGGTGGGTACCTCTGCATGCGTCGGAACAAGGAAAAGCCATCAGTCGCTGGAGAGAAGCGCACACGAGGAGCGCACGCACGCGCACGCACGCGCAAGGACCTCGTCATCCGACAGCCGTCCGCTCTCAGGCAGGTCCGTCGCCATGTTGGCCTTCACGAGGTATAGAAGGTCTACGTTTCCGACGCAGACCCCCCGTTTTCAGCGGCTCGCCAAAGAAACCCGTGTTGGGCTGCCTCGTTCCGCACCCAATTGACCACCCAACTCAAGCTCGTCACCACGCGGACCTGCGACAAATCTTCCTCCGGCTCCTTCGGCTGGTCTTTTCCCTCCTCGCCCGGCCTTCACAACAGATACGAGTGCATCAACGCGCTCTCTGCACCAACATAATCCCTGCGCGATCCCGCAGGTTTAGGGAGGGTTCAAAGAGAAATAGGGGGAAACGCACTCATTGTAGTCGTCCCCGAGGTGCACGGTCTCAGCAGGCATCACGAGCGCACGTTCAGCGTCGAGGAGGAACATGTGCGGGGCGGGCAAAGGGGAGTAGGTGTATTTCAGCGAGGGTACAGGCCGTGTTCGCGCCATGGAGAGCCTGTTTGTAGCTGAAGAACAATTGGGTTTCCGTCCAAGGTAGTGACGGGTCAAATTTGATGGTGTCGTGAATGTGCTCCCAGTGCAATCTAGAGAGCAAAAATTAAACAGAGACTAGCGAAGGATGAAATAAGTAGCACGCACTTTGTTGTTGATCTCTATCTTTTGTCGGGGAACGGCGTCGGACAATGGACATGACGCCGCGACGCGCATGACGGACTCGACCTTATCCGCTGCGACGTCCTCCTCATTTTCCTCCTCATCGTTCGCTCCCCTCCAAACTCTCATCCTCTCCACTGGCTCCATCACTCTCATCTCCAGATTCGTCTCCAGAAAGAGCTTGCCTGGCCAACCTCGTCCAGCCTGTCTTCCCCAAGGAGTTTCACGAGCCTTTGCATGCGCTCTTCGTTGATGTTCGACATTGAATGTTGAACGTTGAAGGTGGAACATTGAGTACTTGGAGTACGTGGGGTACGAGGGGTACGAGGGGTACGTGGAGTACGATGGGTACGTGGAGTACGATGGGTACGTCGGGGCTTGAAGCTTGAAGCTTGAAGTTGAGCGCTGAAGCAGCAACTTTTGGGACAGGCTGTCCCAAACTCAAAGCTCTGATTGGCCGACGGTGCGCCAGCGCCATCTTGACTTTCCTCGCCGGGACTCCTTGCTCTAGCTAACCTCTCATTTCGCCTCTCCTGTCCTGTCCGTCCTTCCCCCCAGCTGCGACCTGTCTCAAGCTGTCCAGGATCAGTTGTCGAGGGCGCCACTCCACGTGACGGTCGACTTGACCTCTTCGGAGACATCAAGAGGGCGTACTTATCTGGTTACAGGGCGTGTACACGCTACACGTTCAGGTGGGGCTTCAAAGGTGCGTACGATCCTGCTCATAGGATCCCCGACATTCGCCTATGTCCCACCTGACTCCGTCTGTGGGCAGACTATCGGCGACGGCGACTCGTACAAATGCTCGTCAACGCGACGGGCGCCGCCGGGACCATCAGCACACATACCCACATGACAAACGGCAGCTACTACGGTCGAAAGAAAGACGTGTAAACAGACGAATGGACCTACTCACTCCTAGCGCCAAACCACGTTCAAGGTCTACCGTTCGGGCGCAAATCTTCCCGATCATACCCGGCATGGTCGACGAACTCACACAGGGAAAGATGGCGACAATGTTGAACCAAGTACATGATCAATGGCTCGTGAGGGTAGACGAGCAATGTTGCGGGTGTGGGTGTTTATAATCAAACAAAACGAGTTCTATTGAGTTAAGTAGATCATGTATTCGGTTATTCGTCCTCAATCAGTATTACTTTGTGCCCATCTTCCATGGTCACTGCGAGCGAGGGAGTGTGCAGGGGACCGTTCCAATCGTCGCGGTCCTCGGTCTTCACGGGTGTCGGCTCTACCACGTCAGTACATGCAAGACCCCAAGTATGGCTGGCATGTATGACCTCCAATGCATCTGTGGGATCCATGTCCATGTCAGCTTGACATAGGAGGACGGCCACTTCAGGTATCATCACGCGGCGGAGGAAGTCATTGTAGGAGACGCCGTGACAGTCCGACACTGGTGGGTACATGGTCCGCAAAGCCTCCATGAAGATGCCCGCACCACGGTCACCAAAACTGGAGTTGTAATGTCAGATATCAAGAAGTACTAGTTGAGGAATATTGGTACGTACTATCCAGTGGAGCACTTTCTCTCTGTGCTTGCCTCGTACTCGCCAAGAAGGCTGAAAGCATGCTGCCGGCCGAGAGTGCCAATCTGTAGCTGTATGGTCGTGGGGATCAATCCATAACTCGTCAAGTTCGGGTCTGAGGGCGAGGATGCGAGTGGTAAGCGAGGAGAAATAAACGGCGATGGGCCATTTCTTTGCTGTAGGCTGAGATGCGTAGTCGTCTTCGGCCCGATGACGCTCGCAAACGCTGGTGTACACTTCAAAGAGAGGACGTCCAGAATTCTGTAATACGAGCTGCTCCGCAACTCGTCGCAAACTCAGCAGCGGTTCGGAAGGGTAGGCCGACCACCGTTTACCACAGCAAGGACAGTGTGTTGCCGGATCGTTATCGTCCTCGAGGAGCGAAGGATCAATAATGGGCTCTGGTTTGATGATTGGAGGGACGGGGAGAGGAAGGGGGGGTGGAGGCTTGGCAGCGCATGCTTGTGAAGTCAACATGCGAGAGGTTTTGCTAGTCTTGCCAGTCGCTGATCCTCGATCACCTACTGCTTCAGCCCTGAACTTTGACCACAGACCGTCGGGTGTTCGGCCTGCGTCGATGTATTCATTCTTGAGGGCATCTGAAGCTATGGCCCATCCGTGGTTGTAGTGCTTGTTCCAGGTGGCCTTTCGGTACTCGCCGCAGCTGGGGAAAGCGATCTCGAACTTCTGCTCTAATGATGTCTTGAGCATTGTCACACCATCGAAGTCTGCAAATCCTTTGGCCATATCGCAGACATACTTCAGCGGCCAGGGACCTCTAGCGGAACCTGCTTCGTTGACGATGTGAAGGGCATGAGCCCTCCGCTTTGGATGTTGAGGCAGTACAGGGATGCTGCTCCGCACCGAGCGGGCAGAGGTCTTTAGACCTGAAGAGAGGAGTGATGTTGATGGCTCCTCAGACTTGATCGTGCGAGACTGTGTTTCGGGAGGGGATTTGACCACAGTAGTGACAGGGGGGAGGGGACGGGGAGAGGGGGACGGGGGGGATGGCGGACCTGTGAGGTCGTCTACTAGAGGAGAACGCTGTTGAATAAATGTAGACCGTCCAGATGCAACTGAAGACCCATGAGCTTGGAGTTGCTCACTGCGTGAGTGGTGGGATGGGGTCGTAGTACCACTCGCAAACCACGAAGCATCATCACGGTCAAATTTGCTTGGAGAAAGGAGACATGTGCGTTTTGCGCGACGTGGAGTGTTGACGGGCGATATGTTGATCTCATCAGTGGTAGCCGCGGAACGTTTCTGGCCACGAGCTGGAGCCACAGGCGTATTGAACCCAGAGTCGCCACCAAACCGGTGCTTGGAACGGGTGACCTCGAGCTCCATATGTTGTCCACGTTCAACGCCACAAGCACGAAGCAAAAGAAACGAACCCTCGGTAACTTGGTGAGGAGCCATGATTGACTCGAACATCCAAGTGTTGCGTGCCGGGTTGTAAACCTGAACGAGCGAATCGGAACCAAGGCGCATAGCAGCCAAGTACGCCTGATTTGCATCTGCAAGAACAAACATCGGCCATGTTGGGGCAAATACGTTGAATTCAAGGGCATTGGAATTGTCCTAGGAGAAAAAACATGAGCTCCAGGTCTTTGCGAACCACAGGGAAACGACTTACACTTGGCCAGAAGAGTATGTGCACGGAACGCTTTATCTGCATCTCACGCACTTGGCGTTGTGCGACGGTGTTGACATGTGCATTGTGCTTGCGTTGTGCTGCATGCTGCGCCTCATAATGTGCTTCTCGCAAGGGGTTCTGAGGACGGTAGATATCTGCGTCGACGGCGGGGTTGGCCTGCGTCGCAGGTGGTGCTAGGGGACACTTTGCTGGTTGGTTTCGACGGACATGCGTCTGGGAAGCGAGAGAGACGGGTCCAGCTCGGGTCGCGGGCAGTGCTGGGGGACGTGTTGGTGGTTCGTGCGTCTGGGAAGCGAGAGGGATGGGTTCGGCCTGGGTTGCGGGCGGTGCTGGAGGATGCATTGCTGGTTGGTTTCGATGGAAGTGTGTCTGGGAGGCGAGAGGAACGGCGGGAGATTCAGGAACTTGGGACTGGGACTCCATGGTGCCAAGTGTTTGCAGAGATTGAACCGGCTCAGGGGATGGAGAATGAGAAGTTTGTCGACCGGCACTAGTCTCGATGGGAGGTGAGATGGAATGTGAGGGTATAACCGAGCCGTACATTGATCCGGCTTCAGCGTCTTGAGTTTGGGAGAATGAAGTGGATTCAGGAAATGAAACCGCTAGTGCCGTGCCCTCGATAGCCAGGGTTTCGTGAGCTTTTCGGTGAGGACGAGACACACAAGCATTGCCCAGGATTTTCTGATGCTCAACGCAGCACGGCTGGCATAAATGCCACTCTTTACACTGCTGTGACCGTTTACGAGAGCAGCCTGGCTGACTACATCGATCGTCGATGCGGGGTTGTGGAGGAGCAGGAGCCGGGATATTGGATGCCGCTGCAGAAGGTGCTGGGGCGGTGAAGGACTCGGAACGACGAGCAGGCAGGGGTCTCTCCGGTGTTGGAAATCCATCATAAGGAGGAGGAGGACCTCCAAACGGTGTCTGACCAGGTGGTAGCTCAGGTCTCCACCGGACCCAATGAGACACTTCACTGGGCATGGTAATACACTGTCCATGGCAGTGATTGATTATAAGACCGCTGATTTTACAGAAAGAAAAATGACACACCAGGTCATACCATCTTCCATAATTCTCCGGTTTCTTCTTTCCAAAACACATACGCGTCGAAAGGAAGCCGTTTGGGCAACCAAAAGGACAGGGCGGTCCAACAGGAAGCGGTGGAAGCGGTGGAAGCGGTGGAAGGGATGTTGGGTTTGGGGGAAACTCGAACAATGGCATCTGAGACGAGAGCGTTGATTGGAGTGGCATTGTGTCGACAGCGCGAGGGGGGGGATGGGAGGAGGTGATAGGGAAAGGGGGAGAGAAGGAAGGGACGCGGGCATGGCCATGGTAAAGATATATATGTGCGTAGAGCATTTGAGGCCACCATGGGCCTCTGTTGCTTTTCGGGGCCATGAGAGGTGCAAGGTTGAAAATGAACGTGACACGACGTGAACCACGATTCCGAACGCGACGCGACACGCGTATACCACGTGATGTCCTTGGATCGTGAACCGGTCACATACTGTGACACTGGTTCACATGTCTGGTCTACATGAACAGTTCACGAGTGGGTTCACGTTGAGGTTCACATCATAGGTTCACAAGCGTTGTGAACCGATTCTCTCTAGTGTCGAAGTTTTGAAAGTGTCGGGCTCGAAAGTGATGTACTGCTTATAATATGAATCCAAATGATTAGCTGTTCCATATGCAATCAGTGTATGTGCAGATTAGCGTGAACTGAGAGCTATTGGGACAGGTAATTAGAGCAAATTAGTGGGCTTGGCCCATGGCTGGGGACGGGTGTAATTTGGACCAATTAGTCCTAATTATTAAGGGGGGGGAATCTAATCAACCCTAATGGTAATTAGAGCGGTTTAGCTCTATTTACTGCTAATTTGGAGGGGGGCAATTCCCTGATGATTGTCCCGATTAGGCAACTCACTGCAGGTAACTGACCTTGTGCTGCAGTGCTACAGGCTCGCTAATTTTTGCCATTTAAACTGCACAAAACGCTTGCTATGCATGCTATTCGACGACATGTAATGTGTTGTATTCTGATATACGCTATGGAAGACGCTAATGAGACCGCACTCCAGACGAACTCAACTTGTGTTTGTGCACGCTTAGTCCGCCGTGTCGTGGCCAAATTGAGAAATGGTTACCTAAGATTACTAGGGGGGGTTCCCTGATGCAGATATCCATGCGATCGACACCGTGCATGCGCGTATCGCACCCAGTGACAATGTCAGTCCTGGGAGGAACTAATGGGGTCCCGGCCGGCGTAGTGGGGGGACTTGTCATGTGCACAAAGACTCGCCACCCCGAGGTTAGGATCAATTCTATCCACAGCGTGGGCAGGCATGCGCGCCTGCACCCCTCCCCCAATACATATATCCGTCATCTGTTCAGCCTAAAGGGCCAAGTAAGTCCCTTGCTAACCAATGATGAAGTGGAAGATGAACTATAACCGTTTTCGTCCAGGTATCAGTCATCTTGCTCCATCACGAACAATGATTCGCTCTGGGGGGGTTGAACCCCCCATGCACCCACTGCAAAGCGACGCTCCGATCTGCCGGGTTTCGCGGATAAGTGGCAGGATATGCTTTAACGGGTATTTGGCTGATCTTTGGCGGGAAGTTTGAGTCCCACTTTGAATCCTGGATGGCGTAGCTGGCGGTCCTGCAATCAAACTTGGAAGTGGCAGACGACGTGTTGGCGTTATTGTCCTCATGTACTAGGAGTCTATGCCAAGCCTTCGACGGTACTGTCGGCACCTTGTCTTCAAAGGTTCGCGGGCATTGAGACCCGATGACGCTGGGCCAGAAAATCGAGAGCTGAAGATGTTCGCGAGGTCGCTTATAGAGGAGTATCAAAGTAACTAATCGGTAAGCAATGCACGGTCGTTGAATTCAGTCACGTGCCCTCAGCATTCAGTTTGTGATCACGCATCAACTTTTTCACGAGCCCTCATACTTATATATAAGTGTCCGGTAATTCTGGGCCTTGCGCTTACTGCTCTGTTAGGAACAAGCTTTGACCACGCGCATCGTGTCGGGCAGTCTCGCGATGTCCACATTTATAAACTTATCATTCGTGACACCATCAAAGAACACATTCTTGAGGTCTGTGATGCTTTCCCTGTAGGTTTCGCAACTGACGGTCTCGAGACACTTAGCTCCAGGATCGCAAGCGTGATCTCGCCACGGATACCTTGAATGAAGGCGGCTGGAGGAATGTACAAATGTTGAGGGGTGAGATCGCCGAGCTCTTCAAGCTGCCTTCAGTGGCAACAAAGAAGTCAATATTTGACATAAGTAACATGTCGATCGCTTGACTTGTACAGATTCCTTTTGTTTCATTACGAGTTTCGGAATCATACTCAATACGCTTCTTTCTGTGCACAAGAGAGTGTGCGCCAATTGGCTCCCGGGGCTTCCACTGCGTTTTCCGGCATGATGCATGAATGAATGCATGAGGGCCTATGTATACTCTGTGTGTACACATAAATACATGAAATGGTTGGAGCCTTAGTAAGCGGCGGAAGAAGCCAACTGTGTTAATTACTGTCCAACCCAAATGTGTCACGGTGGACGCCTGACGACCAAAGTCAATTCCGGCTCCGTCGCCCTTCTCGAGGGACGTGGCCCGGGGCAAAGGCTTGCAAGCTACTTAGTCGCACTCCACAGTTCTCGTGTCGGAGATTATGTAAATTCAACGCGGGAGGACATGGGAAGGACTATATATAATGAGAATAAGTGGTAGTACATATCAGGCGACTTCAGGGGATTGAAAGCTATTGAAAGCGACACCGAGAGTGCCTGAACTCCGACCGGGATCCGCAAGGTGTCTGACGCTTAGCGCTTGGCCCTCACCTTATTAAGTACCCCCGCCCTCGACTTCTTCATGCCGCCCTCCCCCTTATCCCGCCACAACGTCCACCTCGTGGTTTCCCATGTCGTTCTCACGCCCTGTCGCAGCCCCCGCCCAGTCCTCCAATCCTGTTTGCAGTAGCCCCGCCCAGATGAACGAGCCCACCAACCTCCACAAGCCCATTGCTATGAACTCCTCCACTGCGCCTTCCCCAGAATCTGTGCGCGAATTAATCGCTGACCTCCAGGCATGCAGCCGAGAAGATCACGCCAAGTGCATCGAGGCCGAGAACAGTCTGCGCGCGTGGGTCGACGGGTGGAAAGAGCTTGAACGGCATTTTCACCTTATCGACTTACTGACTGCCAACGCCCGTGCAACGTTCTCACTAGCGGTCCAGAATTCGTACAACGTCGTAGTCAAGCAGCTTGCCCTCGCCAGGACCCAAGTGACTCCTTTCCCACGATGTGATCCTCCAAGGCCCCTTCAGGCGCTGGCCACTCTGCCGCTCCCTCCGCCACCCAGTAATCGTGTCCGCCATCAGCCCGAAGGTGGCGGTGAAGACTTGCCCCCGGCCAAACGTTTGCGCATTGATGAGCATCGTTCCGCGAATGTACGTGCTCCTCTTCCTCCCTTTTTCCCTGCCTACCCTCTTACACTACGCTACAGCTCGCCCGACCGCCGCCACCACCTACGCATGCCGAATACTCCGAACCCAATTGCAGCTACTCTTACTCCCGTGGTCATGGCGTTGTACGTTCATCCGGCTCATCGGACCATCCTTCCTGGATACACACCAAGCCCAAGATAGGGATTTCGCCTCTTCCCATCCCCCCTGCGCTACCTTCACATTCCCGAAGTTCATCACCATCCATTGATGATTTACTTCTTCAGCTCGTCGCCGACGAGTCTCCCACTCTATCCCAAAGTACATGTTCCACCGCTGGCCCGGCGGACCCATCTCCCCTACGTGATTGTGCCACTTCACCGCGCAGCGCGCGCGCACCCCATATCCAGCGACCACGCGGCTCCGTGAAGCAGCTCGAAATGCACGGCTTTGTGCCCAAGAAAACAAATGTCCTCATTAAACCCATCAATGGTTCGTCTCCGGGTTTCGCCAACGCCGCCGCAAGCCTGTCTCCAGACTCAGACGGCTTTCCACCAACCAATGATAAGGGCCAACGCATCTGCCGCAAGTGCGGGTACCCCGGGCACTACCGAAATGACAAGTGCATCGAGAAGTGGGGTCCTGGTCCTTGGGGCCCGGGGACTGTGTGCGACCGCTGCCGCAAGAAGGCGAAACGTCGCATGACCAACGTGTCTTTCACGTCCCCCGGCTCCCATCTTAACGAGTCTCCCCTCACCCGCCCCTCCGATAATCTCCCACGCGATGCAAGCGAGGGCCTTGCGCGCGGCGCAACACACAAGCTGAAGTCTGCCCGCGTCTCGTCGCCACACCCTCCGCCTCTGCGCCGGTCGTCGGGCGAGGATCACGATGTCCAGACGGAGGATTTGGATGGAGATGCAGAAGACGATGTCAGTATGGATGGCGATCTGATACTGTTCATGTTCAATATCTAACTGTCCCGATAGACTCGCTACAGTGGTATGCCGCCCGTCTCTCACCTGTGCTACCGCCTTCCGCTGCCTGGCGAGACTACGTGTGTTGTGCGCATCTCTCCTGCCGCCATATAGTCTCGTCGTTAGGTCCGCCGTGTTCTGTGTCACGCAAGGGTCTAGGGGCGTCGGGATCTGTTCACTGGGTGGAATTGGAGGCTGTTGGGATGTGGTAGGGTGTATACACTGTGATCTTGTAAACATATAGATTATGCAGATACCATATCATCTTTGAAGAACATACAATTTTGAGCCCAACGGGCCATGTATATGGCGGTCAAAGTGCCGCAAAAATAAAAACGGAAAACATTTTCCGCGCGCGTCGTGAAAGTACGATATCCGGAACACCTCGCTACACCGACAGAGCGACCCGACTCCGCGTTGTTGAAACGTCGGAACGACGCACCATTCGCGTTCGCGCTCACGCGCAGCCTCGCCTTGTCGCGTCGGCGTGTCGCAGCGCCAAAACGACAGAATGCCAGAACGACACGCCCTCCATATATATACACCCCCCCAGTGTTTACCCTTTCCCTTCGTCCCCGGTACTTATGTCTCTTGCCGCCGTCATATCATCCTTTATCTCCCGCCCTGACCTCGCCGACGCTCTAACTATCAACTCATTCCTTCTTTTTTTCCGCCTCGTTGCTCACCTCAAGGATCATCTATCGTGGCACCGAGCACCTTCATTTCCCGGTCCTCCTCTCCATCTTCCGTCTGAAGTTGCTGACTTTCTGTCTTCCGCTCTCTCTGCACTCCCCTGATGTAGTTGGCGCATGTTGGTCGACCCTCCGCAACCTTGCATGGGACCATGCTCCCCCGTCTGGTAGCGGTGGCGACTTGCTTGATTTGTTCATACAGCATGGAGTACCTCTGGGCCTTGGTGCGTAGCAGATTTACTCGCCTTTCTTATCCATTGTTGACCCTGACCATATACTATACAGGATTCTATAACCTTCATCCCCCTACTCGTACATGCCTCGACCCGCGTTGTGTGCACATTCGGCAAGGACGCCCTCCCGATCCTCAAGACTTGTCACATGTCATCGCTATCCGTGTCACCTACTTCTCGAAGGAGTTTGGACCCGTGCCCGCCGTGTCATATTCAGCAAACTGTCGTAGTATGTATATCCTATCTCGTTCTCCGCAAAGTACGTGATTCTGACCAAATAGAATGTTACGCACGCTATTATCCAACATATTACATCCATGAGCATCGCAACTTGCGTGTTCACTACGCAGGCGTTCCACCCGCTATCCACGTTGCAATGCACGCATATCTGGAGACGTCTCTATGCGACCACTTCACATGGTCTATGGTATTTGCATGGTGCGTCTATGATTTTGCTTTCATTCACAACTGTGCTCACGGTAGCCGATACTAGGGTATCAGCTACAAATAATGGGCAGATCTACGATCTCGAACACGCGCATTCTTCGAGCCGCTTTCCCGCCGAATGGACAATCGCCCCGACTCTCACACCTGTTCTTGTTTGGGACGCATTTTTCCTCTACGCATTACTTCGGGAATACGACGAGCGAGGGTATCCGCTGGTGCTGGAGAATAAAGGCGATCAAGCTGAGCGCTTGAATCCTGTTCTACAGGAGCGGAACAAGGCCATGGTAGGCCCGGGTCGTGAGCACTGGGGTCATGTATGCGACCGATGCTGTGCTACAAAAGACGACGGCGATCAGCTTTGTACGTCCGTAATTTCCTCCACATGGCTTGTCTGCTGACGTCTTCTCTTTTCATTTCTTGCAGCTTTCATCCGTGCTGTGGTGATGGATGGTGTCACGGTGGGCCGGCCCTGCTGTCAGGTTCACGATTGCCAGGGTGATCTCCCGAGCCAGAGAGCACGGTTCTGCAGCGAGCATTCCGACATGGACGGGCTTTGTGCTGTTGATGGCTGTGACATATCTGCCGACCCCGGTTGGCGTACGTGCACCGAGCCGTCCCATCGTAAACTCGAAGATGTGGCTGGGCATTCCGCTCTCTTCCAGCTCCAGCGACGTCCTCAAGCTTGTCTGTGTGGAGGATGAGGGTGAGAACGTTACGGAGGAGCTGCTCCAAGTCAACGAGGATGGGGAAGTTGATGAGGATGATGGCAGCGGGTGCCCAACCAAGCCTGATTCGGGCAATTCCAAACCTCGCGCACGTTTCGGTCGACGCCGCACGCATAACGAGCAGCTTTGTGTTGCCACTTGCGGTGTCATGCTTGCCCGTGCTACTTTCTTTGGGTCGGAGGCCATCAATGGTGCACGGGTAAGTTGTATCTTCAACTACCAACTCGTCTCGCTGACAGGGCTCTCGTTTGCAGATGTTTTTGCGCGCGGTTTTCCCAACGCCTGCTTCCCTTCCTCGTTGCATCTTTTACGACAATGCGTGCAGTCTTCTGAAGCACCTTCTATCTGTGCATGATGATTACTTTGACAAGTGCGCACTTCCCGTGGACGTCTTTCACATGAAGACCAAGCACAAAGATTCTGATGACTTTTGCGGTCAGTATTGCAACCCGGCCATGTTTCCAGACTTGGTGGAGAACAACCGCTGGCGCTTCAACTCTGCCGCAGCGGAGATGACAAATGCGTGGTTTGGTGGCTACCAGGCGATTGTGCGCGAGATGCGGAAGGAGCGTTTTGATTTCTTTTTGGACGAGATGATCAAGCTACGAAACCGTGCGACTATCAAGGACCTTGAAGCAAGCGGAGCTCATCCTTACGACGTTCCTCTGCATTATTTTGGCCTATAATATCCCAACAGCGAGGCTGGACACGAGCGCGCTGTGCGCCTAGTTGGTATCACTTGTCTTTCTTCATTGGTGTGCCCTCTCTCTGTGCCCTCTCTCACCCCAGGCTGATTCCCCGAACCCCCCCAGCCCCACCCCACAGCCTTCTCCATACCGTCCCTCATATTCTTCACGTTCTACCTCGCCTTCCCACTCCGAATCCTCGACACTATGGACAGCGAAGACGTGTACGGGACCTTCACGCGCAAGGAGGCGGAGGTGGAGCGCACACGCGAGTGCGGAAGGCTTGGAGTCGGTGTCGGTCTAGAGGATCACCGTCGATGTGAAGGACGCACTACAGAAGGTGGCGTTTGAAGCTCATGGTTTGGGAGCTCGGGATTCTTCTCGCGCGGGTTTCACTCGTGTCTGCGCGTTGGGTTACGATCGTGATACTATCTCTTTTACACTTTTATAATACAAATTCTGTGGTACAACTTATCGCATGTGCGTATGATCCATTAACGTGTTTCTGCGATCCAGGAACTTCGACAGGGCCGACATGCATGCTCGTCGTGTCTCACGGCATCGACACGTTCACCAGCCAATCAGATTCGAATGGAATCTGTTTCCAATTCCGCGACGCCGTCCGTTCCGCTCGTCGTCCCCTCCTTTAATTTCCCTCCCTCCTCCCTCCTCACGCTCTCAAGGGTACAAATGTGCGGGGTTTCTCAGTGTGAAATATCCTGGATCAACCGCAATTTGTAGCCTCGAGAGCGCGAGAATGGTTGTCAATTTGCTATCATTTGGAAGATTGACACCTTGACCTGCGTGTGCTGGACGTGGTGCTGGACGTGATGCACAGTGGTACAGTGCTTGTGGGCGGGACGGAGATGGAGAGCATGAGGGAGATGAGGGAGGGGGACAGGCCGATGCGGACAAGCAAGAGGCTCGGTGTGTTGTTCTCCGGTCAGTTGCGAGAGGGGAGGCTGACAACTCGGACGTGGGCAGATGGGGATCGAAGAGTATATATTCAAACTCGAAGATGGGTCGATCTCGTTCTTAACAGGTTGGAAGTGCTCACCAAACACAAACTCACGAGAGAACGAGAGAACACGTCCCGCCGTCTCATCCACGCGTGAAGTACGTGCTGCGAACACAATTTATGGGCCCAACATACCTCGAAAGCTCAAGGCTCCAACCCCGCGGCGAGCAACCTCAATGGCAAATGATGACGAGATTGATGTTTGCCTTAACGTGAGGTGGAGGCGGGGGAGGGGGAGTGCGGCGCAGTCACGCGGGCTGCATCCTCATCGGTGAGCATTTTCTTTCAGAACGGGGTAGTTCGTACTCACGTTTGCCCAAGTGTTATCCCACCACTCATAACCCTCACCATCACCTTTCCGACTCGTCGAGTATGTGACGCTAATCTATCCTGTTCAGTTCTGCATCCCTTTTCTTCGAAGATAGAGGTGGCGGCGGCAAGCAAAACCTTTCCGCCCAGGGCAGGCCTTGGTGTGTGTGGACATGGCGATGTATGGGGGCCAGGCGCGCCTGCACAGGTGGTCAGTGTCTTTTTTCTGTGTTCGCTTACTGCGCTCACGTCTGTTCCAGGGGGGATCATGTTGCGCTCACCTTCACACGAGAACGCGACAGACGCAGTCTCCACCGTTGCCGCGCGGGTGGACGACCTTGGTCACGTAGGGCGGGGGAACCGTTGGTGCGCGAAGGCCGTACTCGAAGAGAAGGGTCGATAAATAGACAAAGGGTTAGTCCACGTTAGTATGCCCGAATTTGACGAGTACTTACCTTCACCCCGCTAGCCGCCATGCCTTCGGTCGTCTCACTATCCTCCTTACTGCTGCCATGTGCCGTGATCGAGCAGAGGATGTGGGTCGGGATGCGGGACATTGAGGGCGTTCAGGGGGGGCGAGGGCACCTCTGCCCACTACCGCGCTCACGACGTCGTCAGGACGCTGGACGTCGTACTGTGAGGCTCTCCCGTCAAGACGAGGGTGAAATCGGTAAGTGACAATTGAGCGCATCGATATGGATTGCACTCACCCGTTTTCATTCAGTCACCCCGCCACCTTTGCCTTCCCCCGAGATGCCGTCGTTCGATCAATGTCGCGCGTGTTCACAGCACCCTCGCGCGATCGGATACGTGTTTCGTGCGGAGATGTTGATGGAGGGCAGGCGGATCAGTTGCGAAAAATGCAACTACTGCCAGGCAACATACTCACAGCATCAAATACACATTCTGAGGCCTCTGACATACCTGTGAGCATCTTTTCTGCGGCGGGGCTATGGCTGTCATCGATCTCCATTCACTGACTTTTTGACCCTTAGACGAGGTGTGCTCGAGTCGCTGTCTACAAGGACGAAAACACCAATGCTCGCTCTAGAGCTCTCCGTACTAAACCCCCTTCTACCAACGGCACCCTGCAGGAAAGCGCAAGTGCTCTGCTTTTGGAGAGGTCGTCGTCAACAAACCCAAGGCATCCAAGCTCAAGGGGAAAGATAAGGACGACACCCCCACTGGTCCCGTCAAGAAATTCGACGGTGTAGTTCTTAAAACCCGAGTTACCACAACCACGACCACCACCGCGACTGCGACGACCAGGGCCCCACCATGTTTTGCTGCAGCCCCTGCCGCCACAAAGCGCATGAACCGCTCGACCGGAGATGTCAAGAGGCGGATATTCCCGCGGTCGTCGACGATGCCATGTTGATCGACTCGCCTGCGCTGGTTGTTCCCCGCCCGCCGTGTCTCCCCGCAGCGGTCGTGCAAGTCTAACTTAATTGGACGTAGACCCTCCGTCAAGCATGAGGCGGTGGAAGAAGACGAGGCGGAGGCGCACCGGGTAATCAAGAAGCGACCAACGTCATCCGAAACCCCGGAGGAGTTTGACCCCCGCACAACGAAGGTGGAGGGGGTTGACGAGGTTCAGCAAGCGCAAGTTGAGTTGCAGAAACGTATCAAGGACATCAAAGTTTAGGCCAAGGCCGACCCGGAAGGCCAAGAATCGGTCGACCTCGACGAGGAAGATGCGGATGATCCTTTGATGGTCAATGAGTACGTCGGTGAGGTTTTTGAGTATCTCAAAGAAGTCTAGGTGAGTTTTTTCACCCATTATATCTTCATCCACTTTGCTCATCGGGTTTCACAGCAAGCCACCCTGCCCAACCAGAACTACATAGAGAACCAGAAAGACCTCGCCTGAAAATGCACGATATCCTGACGGACTGGATCATTCAGGTTCACATGTGCTTCCGTCTACTCCCAGAGACACTTTTCCTGGCGACCAACATCATTGATCGATTCCTTTCAGCCCATGCTGTTTCCCTGGCCAAGCTTCAACTCGTCGGCATCACCTGTATGTTCATCGCTGCCAAGGTTGAGGAGATCGTCGCGCCATCGGCGGCCAACTTCCTCTACTGTGTGGACACTAGCTAGAGTAGCTACACAGAGGTCGTGATGACCGGGTACGTTTCTTCTTCTTACTGTCTTTCGTGTCTCATCACCTTCCTCAGACGGCAAACTTGGCGCATTATTCCTCTTACCCGGAAAGCGCGCCCATCCCTACCGCCAACCTCATTACATCCTCAAGCATATTCGCCACCCTTCATTCTACAAGAAGTACGCGTCGAAAAAGTACATGAAGGTTCGTGATGTATAGTTCGGGCTGTTTGCTTTGCATCTCACATACTATCGTTTACAGGCCAGCGTCTTCGCGCGGTGGTGGGCGTTGAACCACTGGACTGAAAATATACCAGTTCCTTCGGAGACTGAGTTTGCCTCCACCAAGGCCCTCATTCGTGTGGTTCATGAGCGCGCGGTAGAGGCGGGTTTGGACCCTGATCAATGATGCTACGAAGAGTTGACCATGGATCTTCATGGCGCATCACCTCGCTCTTGAGCACCACCCCCTCCAGCACGACGGTCATACTATCTGCATCGGCTCATCCGCATTCACTCCATTTGTTTATTCGTCATATAATATACGGTTACTTAACCCCCCCAATGTTCCCACCTTGCCATTTTCATCATCTCGTTGAACCTCCCCAATCTCATGTGCTCACCTTTTCACTCGTAGTGTTCCCTTCCGTTCCCCGCTGCCAACAACTTCAAGCCTTCTCGCGGGACCAACATTCGTTCTGTCGCATGTCCACATCAAAACGAGAGCAACGAGCGGAGTGTTCAAAGGCGCATGGAGAAGGGACGCGCCTTCCGAAGACAGCAGGAGAAGCAAGAGCAGAAAAGCTTGGACAGGTGAGCACCCCAGCTATCTGTATGAGCAAAAGTGCTCACCTTTTCGTGGTATGCACCCAATGGCCACGCAACAGCACCTCCGCACTTTTCTCGCTCGCACTCTGCAGCACGCGATGCTATTGTCGTCGACACACGCGACCCCCCATGTACATTTGTGCGTCGCACAATGCAACACGGAGGGCCGCGTCGGATGTGACATGGGAAGATGGGATCTATGTTGATCGTCTGGGGCTGAGGTATGGCATCACTCGATCCCGCTGCTGCTATGTGCTCCAGACGGGGTCGCTGCGTGCCGACTGCGACGCGCAACGGGATGCGCCTTGAACGCGATGTAATGTGTCATGTCCGAACATGTTGACGGTTTCCCATGCCACACTCGCCATGCCACGAAGTCCCCGCCTCTTACCTCGCGTCCTTACCCGTGAGGCAAGCATCCGCCTTAACCCCTAAAAATTGCCATGGCGTGAACCCCAGTGCACGCTGTCGCCTGTCATACATTCTGTACTCACATTTCAACCCTTAGGTTAGGCTCGTCGCTCGGGGGGGCGCACCAGACCCTGTGTGTCTCGTGTCGTCGATGCTCGCCTCCGCCACTTGCATCGCTGCCCATGCACCTGCACCTGCACCTACCTGCCCACACGCTCATCCACCCGCACACCTGCACATACCCGCTCGCACGCGTGCGCACAGCCCCATTCACACAGCGTGTACATGCGTAGCGCAGTGACGTGCCCGCATGATGCGCAAGCAGTAGCGGCCTAGTGTGAGTCGGATGGCACTCGAGGCGGGAGGTTGACGAGTCTGACTCGAACATGGATGGGAGAAAACTGGATGATTGCAGGGGTTGTGTACAGTCTAGTACAGAATAGGATGTGCGTTAAGTAGTAGTAGTAAGTGGATTATGAACATTATTCTACAGTGATATGGTACACGTCATGAATGATACCGGTGGGTGAATGGGTGATAACAACTATGTATCACCAGAGAGCGGTGGCAGGCAGCTTGAGAGTGCACGCTTCGTCTGGGGAGTGAGAACAGATGCAAGTTCATTGGGGGTCAAGGGAGGCATGTTGTAAGTGTCAGTGGAAATCATTTGGAAAGTGTTAGGATGTTCATGAGGAGACAAGGGACCAATGTAAAAGGAAGGAGGGGGGTCAATGGGTAATGGAGGCGGTAAAGATCTGATAAACTCAGAAAACTCATCAGAGCCATGAATATCGGTGTTTGGCTTGACCGTGTTCCCAGGGAAAGGACCTGACATAACAGGTTCTGGGAGAACCAAACCGGAGGAAGTGTCAACGAGGGGTGTGGACGAGATGAAAGGATCGTCAACAATGCTATTGCATCAGCAAATTGTTGAATTTTGTTTCACCTTGTTAAGCCGTGTTTTTGCTTGTTGCAGTGTTGCACAACGTGCAAAACAGCACAAAACAGTCAAAACATGCCAACGTGACAACATGTCCCCAGGCCATGTCTGATTGCTCAACACGCATGGGTTGGCCAATGAACAGCCAATGTATACCCAATGAACACACAACTTAGGATCTTCAACAGTTATACAGGTTAGCTGGCAACTTGGTACAACAGCTCAACTCAGTTTGAATACAATTCAAAACATCATGCATCATCTATCAGGATCAAAACAAATTCCATTTGAAACAATGTAGCTACTCAGTACTCAATCCATAGGTAATGTAGATATTGTAAAGGCAGTAGGGTACGGAATGACGAGGGTGCAGGTATGGACACGGGCGCACATGACGAGACAACAGGGGCAGGGGCGTCGGGAGCCGAGTGTTGGCGATGAGGCCATCGGCACTGGGGGCGATGGGCGCGTTGGCGTTGGGAGGTGATGAGGGCGTGGGCGTTGGGGGGCGACGCGCGCGTGGGCGTTGGGGGGTGACGAGGCCGTAGGGGGTGACGAGGGCGTTAGGAGGTACGAGGGTGTGGGGGGTGATGAAGCTGTTGGCGGTGACGAGGCCGTTGGCGGTGACGAGGCCGTCAGCGGCGGGGACGATGCACATCACCATGGGGGCAACGGGCGCGTTGACATTGAGGGCGACGGGTGTGGGCGTTGACAGCGATGAGCATGGGCCTTGCGGGTGATGAGGGCGTGGGGGTGACAAAGGCGCGGGGGGTGACAAAGGCGCGGGGGGTGACGTGGCCGTGGGGGGTGGGGGCGACAGGGACAACACGCGTCACCGTGGGGGCGACAAAGGTGTTCACGTTGAGGGCGACACGTGTCGGCGTTGGGGGTGACGTGCGCAGTGGCGTTGAGCCTGAGGGCGACGGGCATGGGCGTTGAGGGCAACGGGCGTGGGCGTCGAGTGCGGCGATGAGGTTGTTGGGGGGGGGTGACGAGGCCGTGGGCCTTGCGGGCGATGAGGGCCTTGTGGGTGACGAGGGCGTGGGGGGTGACGAGGGCGTGGGGGTGACGAGGGCGTGGGGGGTGGGGGCGACGCGCGTCGCCGTGGGGTGACAAAGGCGTTGGCATTGGGGGCGACGCGCGTGTTGGCGTTGAGGGCGACAAGTGTGAGCATTGAGGACGAGCGTAGGTGTTGAAGGTGGCGGCGAGGTCGTTGAAGGCGACGGCGAGGTCGACAAAGGCGGCGGCAACGACCAGGCCGGGTCCCCAACAACGACGGATTGTCGTGGTTGAAGACAAAGAGACGACACGGCGTCGAGCATCAACATAACTGGAGAGTCACGTGACTATATGTATCCGAAATCCACTAAGTCGTGATTTCACAAGTAATTGAACAGTTAACCAAATTACCTACTAAATTTACCAAGTATGAAAGTAAACTACTATATACCCAAGAGAACTTCCAAGTCACACTTGTTTCAACAAGCTAGCCAGGAATTTTGTCCCCAAGTGTAAATACTAAGGTATTGCCTATGCTGTTGGTGGAGATGGGAAGCCTGTTGCACGGAATTCTTGTATTGTGTTCAAACTGGGTAGTTTATGAGATATTGGTGTATTGTTGAGTACTCATCCCAGTTGGCATGTGTTTAGCCAACTTCACAACTGGTGACAACATCTCAACACCTCAAATCATCAGGAAAAACGGGACCCTACATCGTGATATGCCAACCTACACAGTACTACATTGGTCTGGTGGTGACTGCACTGTATCATGTAGCATACATAGCAACAAGACTTACTCTATAGTACACTGTAGGATATGAAGGTGCTCGCAGAGCCCTGTAGTACTCCAGTGTCGCCACTAGAACAATGTAGCACTACATTGAAGGCACACCTACACCTACGCCTACATGAACTATATAAAAGGTGACTCGTCCAAGTCGAGATCACCAGTATCATCACTTCCCACATCGCTTCTTGCATCGCTTCCCGCATCGTCAATCCCCACCGCATCAGCACTCCCTGGATCGTCGACATCCGTATCCGTCGGGAGCACCTGACTCTCCAGTCCTAGTATCGCCATCATCGAACGGCGGGTGCGGCGGCGGCGTGCAGGGGGAGAAGCTGCTCCTGGAATTGTGAACGTGCTGCCCACAGGTGAGGGTGAGCATCCAGGAGTCCCTGATCTTGGTGAGGACGAACTTGCCGTCACTGGTAACGGCTTCACTGGCGACGACGGGGGAGTCACAGTCCTGCGGCGCTTTGGCGACGACGGTACCTGGGTCGAGTTCGTTGGCGAAGGCAGTGCTCTATTTTCTACGGAATCGATGTTAGTAGATGGTCCCGAGACCGCTGGAACATCATGCGAGACAACATACCTTTGTCTTCACATACGGCGGGAGAGGATTGAGCGGGAGGAACAATGTTGAGCGAGGAGCCGTTGCACGCGGGGGTAGGCATAAGTGGCTCTGGAACCACAGGGTCTCACTGTCAGAAGCTCCCTCAGTCATGAGAGCCACTATCACGCACCTTTTTTTTGCTCTAAAGCCTGTCTAGTCAATTTTGAGTCGCCACTGGGAGTCAGCAGCGCACTGACCGGGGTGGAGGATCCTGAATTCATGGCGAGCTTTTTTGGAGCTGGGAGGGACCGCAGGTAATCTTCCTCTATCATCATACGAACCCTCTGTATCAAGACAATAAGTATTCTATGTGCGCCGAAGTATGATTGACGACTTACAATTGGCTGAGGTTTTTCACCGGGGTGTACCACAAACTCCGAGATCGTGATGGTGGGATCCAGGATCATGGTCACCTCTGCCTCAAGGACAGGGGAGGGTGTTGCCATACCACGACGCAGTGGATCTGTCTAAGATCGAGAGCGATGAGAGTGGGTGGGGACACAGGAGACACGGCGGAGGAGCTGGTCGGAACAAATGTACGACGCCCCAAGTCGGAATCGGAAACGTCCGGTGGTCACGTGCTCCTGCTCTGACGGCCGCACACGATATTATTACTTTGAAACGGCTCAATACTGGTACTAGCGGACCTCAATGGGCGTTGGCTATGCTTCGTAAGTATTCACTGTTCAAATTTCAGACCTTAACGGCTGACGCCCCGAGCAGGAGATTTGAGCGCTGGAGTTCACCCGTGACACTGTCATCAGTAACATGTTTAGGGTTCGTCACGGCCGCGTCCACTCGCTTGGTCACAGCCGCGTCCACTCGCTCGCGTTTTCTATCGCCACCTCTTCCCTTCCTTATTTCCTTATTGACTACCAACATTCAATGCACCCCAGGGTACCAAGCCACGCAACGAGATGCGAACAGATCTCTCGTCCATACCTCGAAGAAGGACACAGACTGGGCGATGGCAGTGGTTTGGGGGTTGTGATCTCGTCGACACCGTTCGGTTCCCTGTCTTTTTGAACAAGGTGCATAATGTAGTGTCTCTGCACACATTTGGATAAGTGATACTGACTATGGGTCATTGCTTTTACATCTTCCCCTCGCGATTATCGACCACGCAGCCAACACGCCATCCCTCCCATGACCCCCTCCCCCCCCCCCCCCCCATCAGCAACATCCACACCGACCCGTCGCTCGGGCCTCTCAAAACCAATACCCCCCGAACGCATGCACGACCGTCGCGGATGCGATGCGGTGTGGATCGGCATCAGCCTCTGCCGACAGCCTCGCTCCAACCGCATATGCTCCCCCACCGACAGCCAGCGTTGTGGCATGCTGCCTCACGTCAAAGTGATCAACGCGCTGTCACGGCCATATTTGGATATGACCGCAACAGGGATATAGTCAGGAAGGAAAATGGAAGACTAGAGGAGAGGAGCAGAAAGGCAAAGAGACAGTAAGCCACACCAGAGACGGAACATAGTATGTCCAAGCCGGCCATCAAAGAAGAGCAAGCTGGACAAAGGAGGGGCCGGGAGAGAAGGAAAGCCGATGATCGGCGGCACCAAAGGAAGTAGGATGGACGGGCCAGACACTGTCGATCTTGAAGGTTAATTCAGCCGCATATAAAGATGCGGCAGGAAGAGAAAGGCATCTTGGCTCCTTGCTTCACTTTTCGCACCGACACACCATGAATAACAACTCCCTCCCCACCAATCGCCTCGGTGCCTCTGACCATTCCACGAAGTCCAGCGGCATGCAACTCGCCGACGGTGTACGCCTTGCCCAGTCACGTTCTCCCTCTACCCCTCTGGCCACATCCCTCACGAGCGACCCCGACCCTTACGCACCAGCGCGCATCCTCGACACCCGCATACGCTTGAACAACCCGCCGACTAGCGACATCATCTACAACCCTATCGTCACCCTGCGGTTAGCCCGTCGCCCCAACGCTACCCCCTCTATGCCGCAATACGACCTACAGGATGCCCGAGCGCCCATCCGTGCCGCGACGATCGCCAGGTTGGTCAAGGACAATGTCTCCCACCCACACTGGTTGGCGGCCAACGGGATCCTGATCCAAGGGTGGGCCCCTGACCCATTCAAGGGTCCCTCGGAGGTGAATGGGGTATGGATCGTGGAAGGGAAGGCGCAACAGGTCGGCCCCTCAATGCTGGTGGAGGCAGCAACGGAGACGGGATATCGCTACTACGCGACGGTGGGTGAGTGTCTAGGGAGCGACGGCCAGAGCGCCATCTACGTGGGATGGGTACGCAACCACGCCTACGCCCGTACGTTACCCCTCCCCTTGTGCCAAACTCGTGCTGACCCGCAAACAGCAATGATAGTCTTTATTATCTGCAACGTCAACTGGGCCATCCCGCTTAGCCCAAAACTTCCTACTTCTTACTCCATCGCTGCGGACTGGTATTGGGCGTTCAACCTCCGCCTCGGCACCCTCATCGCCCCTCCCTCTCTCGTCGCCAAGAACATCGCTCGCATTGTGGACGCCCACCTTCCTGCGATGCTGCACCACGTTGTAGGGCATGAAGGTTACTCCGTCTTTGTATTCCCCGAGTGGGGAAACCTGGCGCCCGTGCTGACAGAGGACCCCTGGGCACCGCTTAGCGACGTGGTGGAGTATCTGGCCCACGCGCGCCATGCCATCTATCCGTTCTCCTACTCAGCAGTAGAGCAGTCGCTCTACAAACTGATCGCGGAGGTGCACGAGGTGTCGGCTCACCAGATCTCGCACGAGGTACAGGAAAGGGCCGCAGCCATAGAGAAATGGCGGAGGGAAGGGTTATACTTACGCCAGTAAGTGAGAGCAGCTAGGCTAGTGGGAAGATGGTCGTCTTCCTGCTGTTGCCTGCACGTTCTCCACTTCACTTTTCCTACCGCCCTCCACGTTGTCACACGTTATCTCGTATCGCCCCGTCGAAATGACCCGTTACCTTTGCCCGACCTATGCCGCTTGTCTCCTGTTCCCCACGTTGCTTACTGTTGTCTTCCCGTTCTGATATCCCTTGGTCTCCGCTATCGCTACTATCGCCACCCCCCGTCTCCATGTCATGTTCCTAAACGCCCGCCTGTACGTATACCTGCATGATGATTGTTGATCCCCCTCTTTACCTGTTATCTCTACCTATTCTATCCAGAGCTACAGCAATCCGTCCCTCAAGTCCTCCTAGCCCAAAGTGACACAGTCGTGCTGACTGTGCGCTCAGTCATCCGATCAATGCACAGTCAAGTGACTGTGCACTCAGTCATCCATGACAGAATGCACAGTCACTAGACAGAATGCACAGTTCATTGACTGTGCGCACAGTCCATTGCACAGTCGATCCAACACATGAACAAACAAAGGGCAAAGAGGTATTTAAGGAGAGCTGAGTGGGAGAGAAAGGAGGGAGACTGCCACCGAGACAGACCCCACACGCACGCCCTACTGTAAAGCTTACTGTAGCTTACTCTAGAAACCCCAGCCCACTGTTCTCATACACCTTGTAGCTACTTACTGTAGTACCTACTCCGTGTCACGAATAAACGCATAACCCCAACGCTTCTCTCATAAGTTTCGTTTAGACCACCCAGAGCGGTGTCTAGCGTTGCTCCTCCTACCTCCCCCCCCCTCACACACACCCCTGAAGGCGTAGTACCCAGGCTTCTGACGTTGTGCGAGCAACCACGAACCTTGTAGACGCTTACAACAACCTCACTCGAACACCTAGGAAAATCCGGGAAAGAGGAAAACCCGATTGACTTAGTTTCGAAAAGACCTTAACCCCCTTTTCGCTTGACAGCGCGCGTTCCATGTAGCGGCGACCGCGGTTGCACCCCGACCCTGCACTGATGGACCTCTATGGATGGATGGCCCCTGCTCACTGATCACGCACATCCCGCCTCGCCCCCTCGTTATTCGCCCGAGCTGTATTTGTACTACTGTATACACATTGAAACCACTGTAATATATGTGAATTGCTGCACAAATCAATCAGGGGGTATGGAGAGAATTTCACAGTAAAGGGAGAACTCGTAATGGCGAAGGAAGGGATTAACGTGGAATGCTTTTGCTTTCTTGTACACGTCGTCGGCAGTCCAGTCAGTGGATACAGACCCTGGCGAGGATACTTCAGGAAAAGGTGCGCCGACTGCATAATGGAGGTAACGGGGATGATAGAGGCTCGTCGCCGCTGTGACCGTGTTGAGCGCGAGACTTGGAACATGCGTAGATCAGGGACGGGGGTGGTGAATTTTGTGAACCATTCAATGTAGGCAAGGACTGGGTGGGTGCTGTCAGGGTCGTACCTTGGTGGTAGGCAGAAAATCGTGCGGACTTGGCCAACAGTTAGCTCTGCAGAAGGGGTGAAAATGGGCGCCGAACGAGCAGGGTGTCAGATCATACCATGGACAGAAGACCAACCACGGCCATGCGAGCTATCCTCCTTGGCCAAAACGACATCGTGGATAGCGGGTGCACGCCTTTTACGACCGTTCGGTGGTACTACTGGTGTTGCACGGACCTTGTCCTTGAGGAGACGGCGAGATGTGGTGACGGAGCGAGGCTGTGGAATAACCAGGCCCATCTGTTTGTAGACATTGAAGTGTTCGTTTTCGTCCGTGAATGTAGTGTGTTTGCATGTCGAGTGGTCGCGGAGATACTTGTCCAGACAGGCCACAAAGTCGACCGCTCCAAACTGTTCGACTAGAGTGGTGACAGGCAGAAAAGGGAAGGATGGACGTTTTGGAAACATCCGGGAGATGCTGCATGCGTCCAAGGTACGCGATTCTTCGTGCTCCTCTTCGTCGTCCGTGTCGTCTTCGTCCGACGAGTAACCATCAGTATCGGAGTCGGTCCAAGGCTTCGAAGGGCGCTCGCGAGAAGAAATCCACTCTTGGAAGGCTGCAAAGGTGTGTACCGCGTCTCGTCGACGAAGCCAAGTGGTCATTTGTTCTGTGTAATTCTTTTTGTTGGTGCCCCGGTACGCCTCCAGATTGACGGGACATACAAATGCATTGAGTGGATTTTGGGGATGTTGAAGTGTTGCTGGATGCCCTTTTCGATGAACACATCCTTGTTGTCGTGGAAAGTTTGCCATGCGCGCTCCATACGGGCCAGAGACGCCTCTGTGTGGGATTCAAAGTGAGCATAATAGATAAAATCTAATATGGCTCGCACAGCGCGAATGATACGAGGGTCGTTCGTTGTACCCGACATCACACCCGCGAAAACCTTCTCCATGTTCTTGTACTCGGTGCCCGTCCATTGGGAGATCATTGAAACACCCTTGGAGAAATGTCGAAGTGACGGGTGGTGCGGCATGCCCTTGAACCGGAGGTCGATTTCCTCCTCGAGTCCATCTTCGAGCGCAACACACCAGCTCATAAGGTGGTCTTTGAAGACACCCTTGTGCAGCTGGTGCAAGATGTCCGGTGTGAAGCACTGAAAAATGTCAGCATGGGTGTTAAGGACGGTCCTTATCACGTGACAAGCGGCTCAGGCTACAGTACTCGTGTAGATGAGAGGTGGGATCAGGTGATCCAGACGTCTCGATTATACGAAGGTTGAGGTCGATAAGCGAAGCAGTAAGTCTTCCCGGAAGACTCAGGCGAGCTTTCGACTTAGTTACTTTGGGCTCTCTTTAGTATACTTAAGAGGAGGTTCTTTAGTTAGAACAGTCCTGTATTTACAAAGAGAACGAGCTGAGGAATGGCTCGTTCGATGAGCCTCCTTTTATAAGAAAGGAGGTCGAGTAAATATATGTACATTGAGCAACGGTTGTATCAAGTATCTACGGGAACGAGACTGTGGCACCGTCGCGGCTATGCCGTTGAGACGGCGACGATCTGTGGCACTGTCGTGGTCGCGTCGTTGAGACGGTTACGAACTGGGGCACAGTCGTAATCCGTCGTTTAGCGACGTCCTTCCGAATAAGGCAATGGAAATGGAATACCTTATCGAAGTTGTAACAATGGGGGAGATCGGCCCAGAACGGATTGATCTTGCGCAAGCCTTGAGCTTTAAAATCAGCGGGTGCCTCACCTCGGGATTCTTGAGCGAGCAGGACCAGTGTCTCCCAAGGATCGCGACGTGCGGATTCGATCAGGTCGCCGCGCTCGTTGGGGATCCACCTGGCAAGCGGGGCAGCGGTTCTCCTTGCATCCCGCTACGAGGCATTGCTCCGGGTAGTCGGCAATGTATGCTGCAAGGATGGGGAAAACAAGACGGACAGCACCATCCGCACAGGTCATTTCAACACCTTCGACACCCGCGCGAATGAGAGGCTTGAGGATCTCGTGCATGGCGGTATGAAAGAGCTGGTGGGATTCTTGAGAACGTCTCGCATCCGTGAAGCACTCGAGCTTTGACACAGGAAGGTAGCCCAATCAGGATCATGGCCCTCGCCGAGGTTTCGCGTCGTTTCTCTGCCGAAATGTTGCCTAGCGAAAGGTAGACGGGCCATGCCGCCTTGTCTCCACTAAACAACGACAACCGTGTTTTGTCGGTTGAGATGATGACAGCCCCAAGTGTTCCCCCGATTGGTATCGCCACCTTTCCCTGCACCGTCACGGTAAGTTCTCATAGCTACGTACGAGTGAGTGTACTCACCTGCATGTTCCACCACCAATTCCCTGACGACATCTCCTCGTACACTCGCTTCTCGCGAGCCAGGTCCTCATATAGCTTTTCAGGTGCGTACACCATATGCTCTCGAAATGTTGGGTTGCCGATGAGTTCCTCGATACATTTGACCGGGTCACAATTCCAAATCTCGACATACTCCTCCATCGGCTTGCCGTTCTTGTCAACACGGTCGCCGGTTACCCGCATCGTCTCGCATACCCACTCTGGACCTGTTGGTAAGGTATCAACGGCTTTCATGAATGATCGATTATTGTGGAAGGTGAGTCCAAGGTCGCGAATCTGGTACACGAGGTCAGTGTGAGAGTTTAGGAAGCGCCATCTGATGATGCACAGACCTGTTCAAGTTTTAAAAACTCGTCGGTCTCCTTCTGTCCCAGCACCTTTACAACCCACTCAGCCAACTTCCATTCCTTCTCGTCACGAAACGGGGCCCAGCGTGTGTTCTTCCGCTCATCCTCCCATTTCTCGAACTTTGTCTGGCCCATCTTGATTTTGACGCCTGCAGGTTGCGGATACGACTCACGAAACCGACAATCTGCATAATCCAGCTCAGGTGTCTCGGTTCGTAAATGTTTGTTGTGTTGTGGGCCAGGCATCTCAGAGCGCACGCGAGGGATAGGATCCTCAGGTTTGTCAACCCTCATCTCCGCACCATCCGCATCATCGTCTCTGAAAGCATCTTCCTGTCCAGGCGAGTCCGGCGTTTGATGCATTGCTGGAGGAGTCGGACTCCGTGGTTGTCGACTAGCGAGATGCTCGGATGCTGTGCGGCACTCTTCCTTCTGGGTGATGTGAGAGCGACGAGCAGATTCCGAGAGGAAGGCTTTTGGACAGAAGCCACAGATGTAAGTGCCCGTTCCTTTTGCCATAGTGGAGGATGAGTGGGGCACGGGGGGCAAGCTGAACGGGGCCTTCAATAGAATGTGGCGGCGCGACGGCTGATTGGACTTTGCAGCTCAACAAACTTTACCAAACACGGATTTTTTTCGCCCGCACACGACATTCCTCTCAGTTGTTGTCTCCTTCCCCCCCACCTTTACGCGTGCGCGCGCACCACCTGTCTATCATGAAGAGGAAGGCAATTCCGACAAGCCCTCAATCATCAGACCAGGATCACCCTGGCTCTGCACCGACAGCACCTCCCAGCAAGAAAACACTCAAGACAACACAGACAGCCGAGGCGCGCCGGCCATCAGCTCGCAAAAAAGTCTCGTCAGCAGCACAAGCTCATATTGGTGCGGACAGATCCCTATCACATCCCCCTCTCCATGCAGTGTACTAAATATTCTGCGTGACTAGATGAGGCAGCTTGCGATGAGCTTCGGCGACAGATCAAGCGCTATGAGAACGAGCTTCGCAGGCTGCAAAAGCGTACAATTCTCTTGTTCTCTTTTCATGTCCTTCTCTGATTTTATTCAAGGTGATACGGCTCACGAGAGCGAAGATGTGTATAGGAAAAAGGAGGTGCGAGCTGAAAAACTCGAGGCGGCCGTACCCCTCCTCTACCACAAGCTCGGTACGTCTCCATAATATGACATGCCATGCCATCAAGTGATGATGTCCGTCTGTCCTTATAGAGTCCTTGATGCCACCAGCTGAGCCAAGCCCTAATGAACCTGTCGAGCCCAACTTCGCTCCAGACATCGAAAGCAAAGACAAACTCGACGTGCTGCTCTCAAGAGACTACACACTCCCTAGCAAGACAATCAAGTTCTCCACTTCGGTACTGTGTATCGCTTATACCTCCTTTTGTCGCTAACTTGGCCTCCAAACATCACTAGACCCAAGTAGTCCACGATACCAGTCAGCACTCATCAAGCTCGCATCCTGTGCAAACGCAAACACCACATAAGGACAAGCAGCCTACAAAATCGACCGCTTCAACACCTAAACCGTCCCAACCTCACCCGTCAGTCTCACGATTGGTTGTTACGCCCGAAGAACCAGAGCTGTTGACTTCGACGCGCACCCCATCAAGCCGCACGGAACGGGCACAAGCATCCGGCACTTCTCGCTCGTCAAAACATTTGAAGTATTTCTATCCTTGTGTACAGTCTCCGGTCCCTCATTCTCGCTGTCCTATATAGGACACGCCCTCGTACCCCTCCACGCCGTGTACCGCCACAAGACTCGGGTACTCAGTCCCAAGATCTTGTTACCTCCTCAGCAAGGTCGACACCTCCTAGCCCAATCACCCCACCACTTCGTCACCCAGACAAGGCTCTCGGGCGTTCCAAAGCACGCGACTATGATACCAATGTCTACAACGTAATCCAGGCAGCCATCCGGCACTACGAAAGCAAGATTGTCAATAGGGATCCCTACCCGGCAACCATGGACCAAATCAAGTGGGCAAACGAGGCATGGAAAAAGGCGAATGAGCACCTCCAAAAACCGTACAGAGTTGACGATCGCATTCTTGGCTTGGTAAAATCTCTCCGTTCTTCTACTAGCCTGTGCTGAGCGACTTTTAGATTAAATCTTCAGGCTCCAATATCCGTAGCAATCTTAAGACCACAATGCAGGCTGTTATTGCTCAGGCGTACGGACTTACAAATGACAGCAAGCCGAAGGATATCGCCCAAAACAAAAGGCGCGTAGAACAGCTTCTAAAAAACTATGTGTTCATGTATCGCGTAAGGATTCCATTTGCGACAGACTGGTTCATGCTCATGGTTCCGTTACTTCAAGTGCAGGAGACTCTTCAAGGTTATGCGGAGTCTCCCGTTGTTTCGCTGGTGCTCAGGGAAGCCTGGTTTCAACACCTGAACGACCGCAGCAATGTGTTTGCCGAGTATTTCAATCCTGTTGGTACCACCATGTTTGCGCTCATCTTCACAACGGCATGTACACTCTTCTCTCATCTCCACATAGTATACATTGGCTGATTCTTGTCTAGGCGGAGTACTGCCTAACAATGGAATGGAAAGATGGTACATGGAAGGAGGGCCCACCGTTCACCAAAGCCTCTTATAAGGCCCCCTTCGTCAGCCATCTTGAAGCTATCCGCGATTGGTCCAAGGATAACAGCGAGTTTTTTGTTAACCTTGGTCATAAGCTGTATCGACGTGCCCGGTGACATTTTCTCGACCTGTTTCTTCTGAACGAGAACTGATCATACCACAGTCAGAAGTCTGGTGCCGTTGCTTTGGATAAAGACAACACCAACCGCATATCTGTCGCTGCCATGCAAGCGGCAAAGGAGGCGTTAGCGGGCATACTGGTAACACGGACAGTGAAGCATCCGGCTCCGAGAGCACTTCCACCATTAAACACACATCTCAGTGTGGTCGCCCGTGCCACGCGGAAGTTGGAGGTGTGTCACAGTTCCATTGTCTACTACCTCGGACTAACTTAGAACTCCTTAACGCTTAGTAGATGATGATGAGCTCCCAGTGGAAGGTGTGTCACAGCCGAGGATCGTTCCCGCCGACCCAAGGGAGGGTGGCAGGTCAGGCTCGCCGGCAGGCAGTGGTACAAGTGGCGGCGGAGGCCCGGGGCAACGCGAGTATGATCATCGGTCGGATGGGGATGAAGACGGTGTTGTTGGGGGGAGCGCAGGTGATGCTTCCGAGGTTTCTGACAATGATGATTCAGACTCTAACAGTAACTAGACTTGTAATGTGTTGGTTGTGGCTAATGGCATCTATTGCACCAAGAAATATCCGCATGGGGTGATGGTAGTAGTAGAATAAGGGTCTACATGGGCTACCAAGTACTAGGTAGGCAATAAACCTTCAGATCTTCTATGGCTATGTAGGGCAATAGTGTCCCATGTGATCTACAGCGTGCTATATGGCTCATATGATGTCTACAGCGTACGATGTAAAGGGGTACCTTGCGATAGTACTACCGGAGCGATGTAGCCTACAGCGTACAGTGTAGATATGTCCATTTTCCCTGATGATTCAGTCTCAACCCTTCAAAACAACAAAACAAAATTCGACAAATTGCTGATGTGGGAGCTATCATGCACTCAGCATCAGCACTGAGACCATTGAGAGGTGAGATCAATTGGAAGAGATTATAATCATGCCAGTCGGTGGTACCGCTGCCAAAAACAGGGAATGAGGTAGAATTGTTGCCATCGGGGGCGCCGAAAGGCGCGTCTTCAACATGAATAGGTGTAGTGGTTTCATTGGTTACTGGAGTGATGGGTTCCTCAATGTTGGGACTCGGAGTATTGACGTGTAAATCTACCTCAGGGAGAGAACTGGTCAGTGTCATGATGTATGACAATCGAACAATAACAGACCTTCTGCGCGAGGGGTTTTCCCCATCGACACATAATGCGATAAAAGAGACGGATATGTGTGGAAATATTGTGCTGCCTTGTTATAGCTCGAGTCGGAGCATCTCAAACCAGGGAATGCGATAGCCTTCTTTTGCGCAATGGAGACATTCTTTTCCTGCGCCTTTGCGGCCTCACCCCGGTCGATACCCTCTTTGATAAAAGAAACAAACCACTATGACGGAAACTACGGTTTCTGAGTGTCAGGGTTATTATGCACACCAGGTACTTCACCCTCCCGAACATGATTCTCGTCAGGTCCATACGCTGGTGAAGCAGTGCGGCGTGGAACCGAGAGTGTTGTAGACAGGGAGGGGAGAGGGAAGGGCGATGATTCTTCAACCTCCGCAACTGGGGGGAGTTTTGCTGGGGTGGACCGAATTGTTGAAATGCTCCGACATGTGGAAGGCGACATGTGGTGGGGATTTACACGGAGAAATGATGTTCGACTGCTTGATTCGTCGCCGACAACAGTGAGGAGGCCCGGTGATGATCTCGAACAAACAAAGCGTCGTGTCACCTCATTTGGTTCCAGATCAACAATAACAGGAGAATCCGTAGCCAGAGAAGTGGACACTTGCTTCCGCTTTGCAGGGTGCTCATCCGAGGTGTTATCTTCATCGTTGTGAGATCAGATGCACTTGAATGTGGGCGTTGCAGTGGGGGTGCAACACTCCGAGGAAGATGGAATGGATGGAGTGGTCATCGATGACGACAACACATATTTCGGAAGGTCAGGGCAATCCTCATCACGTAGGAAAGGTCCAGCCAGCTGATTGTGAGCGATGAAGCGAACCAGGAGCTCCTTTTAAGATGTGTCAATTCATCGCTCTGTCGTAAACAACGTGAGGACCCATCCTTTTTGCTGCGAGGAATTGGAGTAGAACTGGGAGAACAGCTTCTCGAAGGGTGCAGAGGGAGGAGACATCAGGAAAAAATCTCAGCTACATAGTTTGGGGGGATACTACATGGGCCTATGAATCAGCAGCCGGGGCTTTGAAGACCAATGGAGGATCCATAGTTATCGCAGTAGGTCTGTAGTGCTCCGTAGTTCATGTAGTGGTGCCGGCTACCTTGAAGATCTACGGATCATCAATGGCTTCGATACAGAACACCATATAACCTACCTATGCATTATTGTCATCAGAGGGCCATATTGCCTTCTGTGCTATACTCTGTGTGGTCATTCCTCCAGTCAAAATGTTATTCATTTGTGCGCAGGCCGTGCTAGCATACCCAGTACATCAATCTGAAGCTTTGCATTTACTACTAGAGCCTCGTATACCGTACATAATCCACTCCTAGGATGCGTCAAAATCATTGGGATCTAACCATTCTGGAAGCCGGCCAGTGCGGCTGCAACGAGGAGATGTTGGATGTGATAGAGGAGATGGCAAAGGGAGTAGAGATAATATAAGACTTGGACATAAGGGTTTGGGGGTCGCGGTATTCAGTTAAGAAACAATCAGGCCTGAAGCGTGCGTGGAAGAAGTGCTGGCAGTGGGAGTTGAGCGGGTACGTAGAGGCGTGTTCAAAAGGGCGGGTAGACGTGAAAGTAACGGAACAAAGGCGTCTTTGCGAGATGGAGATGCTGGCCGGCGGTTGGGAGGGAATGGATAATCTGGATCTATAGACTCTGGAGACGACCTGTGATTGTATTAGACAGATGTTACGGCAAGCGGTATGGTGAAACGTACCACACATGACCGGCACGGGGTTCAGTTGGAGGCGGAGTGGTAGGACTCCGCTCGGACAGCTGTTTTGAGGAGTGCGGCCGAGAGATTGGAACGTGTGAGACGCGCTGGACATGGTTTGAATTCATGGGGGTGGAGCGTGGGCGGTGAACGGGGTTAACAGGGGTGGCTCGCAGGCAGTGACCGAGATTAGGAGCTGGAGGTGACCAGGAAAGATGAGAGTGCCGTGCTAAGAAACATCACTATGGAGCCGCTCGAGGACAATGGAACACTGTACCTTTTTTATTTGAGACCAATTCTTTGGCTGCCTCTATCTCTCGCCTCACTCGAGCGGTGGTGCGTGCGGCATACTCGAAATCATTGTCTATTCGATCGTTGGACTCAAGGGACAGATAGACGTGGCCGGCTTGTGAGTCATGGGCAACCGAGGAAGATTGGGAGGGAGGGGACGCTGACGGCGCCAAGGGAGTAGAAGCGGGAGCGGGTGTATTGGAGTGTGAAGCTGTTTCTGACTGAACGAGCCCAGACAGGCTCGAGTTGAATATTTGGATGCGCTGTGAGGGTGAGTTAGCAAGAGATTGCGAGGGATGAGAGCTGATGGACATATCAAAGGACGGGGGGATGGACCTGGGTTGAACTGAAGATCACATACTCCTGGACCGACGAACTTCATGGTGATGCCTTCTATTAGGGGTGAGTCAGACTCGGACTCATTACCCGCATGTTTGGTGGTTTGATCGGTGATCTAGTCAATTTTTAGTGAGTGCACAACACATATTAGGAGGATTTACCTCCCAGGAAGTCCCCAGTTTCAGGGAGTACGACACTGGGTCAATTGAATGCGAAGGCCAACAGCGTAGAGGAGGACGAAGTCTTCGTGCACAATGGGTGACGCATGCACTCCCAGCGGTCACGTGCCCACGAGCACACCCCACCGAGCAGAGTCGGTTTTGTCCAATTCTCTCGGATGATCGCCGAGTTTGTAATTTTGTATTATTCTATACCGTTATAAAGAGCTAATTATGCACATACAACAGATTTGGATTAGTTTAATTGACCTTCAGAATTCAAATAAGGTCGGTGCTTAAGCTTGCGCCTGCCGCGGCACGTCCTCTTTGATCATTGACTCCTGTCAGAAACGCAGTTTATGAGACCAATGGAACCACCTAAGTTGCGACAATGAGAGGAGCAAGAGAGAACAGATGGATTCGAGAGTGTCAGGCCTAGGGTAGTGCAACGTGCGCTACAGTACCGTATGACGAGATGGACAGTCTAAGGAAAAGAGAAAAGAGACACTGCCCTTATATACAAGTGGGAACAATGATGTGATGTGATGCAATAGTGGTGCGAGCAGGGGGAACAATAAGAAAGGAGTCATGGGGCGGAGGACAGAAGTCCGGAGCAATGATGTCATAGATAAGAATGCGGAACCCCATTCGGAAGTCCGGGCAGTGACGTCGTTGGAGCATGTGATGCAAAAGAAAGTCATGTGCCGTGACACGTCACGTGTACGAGGTCTGCAAATGAAGAGAGAAATGGAGCGATCCGTGACAGCACGGGAATGAGGATCATCACACTTCAGGTGTGTATCCTCTGCATTTCTTTTCATACTACGCCGTCATCTGGACTCGCTATCCCCCTTCCTATCCAGCCACGCCCTTTACAATCATTTTCTCTTTCCTTTGTCTCTCCTCCCTGGTGCTATGCTAGGTGACTGCGTGTTGAAGCGCGCTTGTGTCACGTGACTTGTACTCTTGTTCAACTACTCTTTCATACCGGTCTCCGTCTCTGCTCCCGCAACACTGTAGTCTGTACCATCTGTACCATCCAATACCATGAGTTTATTATGTTGGGGATGTAAAATCTAGGAGTCTTAGTCTAATGGACATCGGGAGGAAGAGCCAACAATGATTCAAACTGAGAAAAATCGAAGTTACGAAGGAATGGGTTTATGTAGAATGTTTTTGCCTTCTCGTAAACATTTTCCGTCGGTGGTAAGAATGCCACGGCGAGGGGTTTGGGGGAAGAGATGACAAGACTGCCTGATGTTCTCGAGGGGGATGATAGATGCGCAACGACACTGAGATCGGGTTGATCTGGAAACCTGATACATACGAAGGTCGGGAACTGGGTTTTTCATTGATGTGAACCATTCGACGTAGGCGAGCGGGGGGTGTGATTGGACCTCGTCGTATCACTGAGGGAGGTGAAAGATAGCGCGTACTTGGCCCACTGTGAAATCTGTGTAGAGTAGACACACTCGCACACGGGAAGCGGATACCCACCTGTGACACTACTGCTGTTGTTCGGAAGCCCCTGGTGCGGTTGCTCCGTGGCAAGTACCATGTCATGTACAGCCGGAGAGCACTTCTTGCGACCGCAGGGCGGGACTGCACTTGTTGCGCGAATCGTGTCCTTGAGGAAGCGGCGGGAGGCAGAGACTGTGCGTGGCAGGGGAATTGTGAGATTGACCTGCTTATAAAGGTGGAAGCGGTCAGACTGGTTGGGATATAGAGACAGCAGGAAAATTTCAGGGTGTGCACACAGATATTTGTGACGACGGAGTCGATCACGTGCCGACAACGACAACAACACACAACAAAAATAAGAAAGAAACTCGAAGTCAACCTCCTCGAGCGCAACTACACAGGTCAGCGCGTGAAGCCGCAGGGGCACTACTTAGGCACTGCAAACGACTAGTCCAAAGACCAAGTTTAGCATTAGTCACAGCTCTAAGATACAGTAGAAACACTGCTTACCTAGTCCAAAGACTAAGAGGTCGAGATGAGGACTAGGCTTGCTACATGCACTCCTTTTATACTACTAGGGTGACCCACTTCAGAGCCCCTTGACCCACATAATATCCTAAGTACAGTAATCATATTCTACCAATCCTGTGCGCTGATTCTATGCTGTGCGTGTAAGCGGAGTTCCAAAGTCCGAAATCAGGTGATACGTCATGTGAAGAGAAACACGTGCTTAGTCACGTGACCAACCCAGCCATAATCCCCAGTCCCAAACAATGTCCTTCCATCGTCGTCACAAAATGAAAAGGGCGTAAGTCCCTTTGAGGAAAAAGATAGGGGCTATTGACGCGTGTTATCACAGTATTTGTCCAGGCATTCCAGGAAGTCGGGAGCACCAAACTCGTTAATAATATCGTGGATTGTGGTGTGTGGATAGGACAGGTGTTTGGTAGGGTCCAAACAATGGCGTACGGGTTGGTAAGGTCCAGTGGGTCCTGCGCATCGTCGTCTTCATCGGCTTCATTGTCACCCAAATCCCCCGGATCGGACTCACCATCCTCGTCTGCAATGATGTGACTGTGCGTGCATGTGCGCTCTGATATCCAGGTCTGGTACGCAGCAAGCAGCAAACGTATGGACAGAATCCCATTGCCGAAGCCACGTCATCATTTGCTCTGTGTAGTTCTTCTTGTTCATGCTCCGATAAGCATCCTTTGCAAAGTCAATATGGTACCGCTCAGTCCCCTCCGTGTTGTAGCCTGGCGCTACACCCAGAGCACGGATGGAGGGGATATACATGTGCATGTTGTGTATTTTTGGTATGTTGAAGTCTTGTCAGATGCCCTTGTTGACGAACACTTGCTTATTATCGTGAAAAACATCCCAGGCCTTCTCCATCTTGGCAAGTGAATCCTCGGTGTGCGTTTCAAAGTGGGCGTAGTAAATGAAGTCCAGGATGGCGCGGACAGTGCAGATGACATGAGGATCCATTGCTGCGCCGGCCATGACACTGGCGAAAACTTTCTCCATGTTCTTAAACTCTGTCCCTGTCCATTGGGAGATGAGTGAGACGCCCCGGGAGAAATGGTGGAGAGACAGGTGGCGGGGCATGGTTTGAAAGCGAAGGTCGATCTCTTCTTCACCTCCGTTGGCCGTGGCAATAGACCAGCTCATGAGATGGTCTTTGAAGACACCTTTATGCATTTGGTGGAGGATGTCGGGGGTGAAGCACTGGAAGATGTTTGTGTGCGGTAGGCCCGCCCCTAGTAGCGAAGTCCGAGGTGTCGACCTCAACGAGGTAGGGTTTCCTTGGATCAGGCATAACTAAGACAGGGAAGGAGGTGAACACAGCTTTAAGTGTGTTAAATGCCGTCTGGCATTCCGCCAACCAATTCCATGTGCAGTCCTTCTTTGTTAGGTCGAACAGAGGTCGTGCAATTTTGGAGAAGTCCTTGATGAAGCGTCGGTAGAAATTACCAGACCCGAGGAAGGATTGCACGTCCTTGACCGTCCGGGGTGTCGGCCAGTCCTGGATACCAGCTACCTTGACGGGGTCCATGGCGATCTTGTCGTGTGAGATAATGAGTCCCAGGTATTCAACGGAGTCCTACTCGAAGACACATTTCTCTGGCTTAAGGAATAGGTCATTGTCTTGTAGGCGTTGGAGAACCTGTCGCACTATGGTGCGATGTTCTTCCATAGTTCAAGTGAATACGAGGATGTCGTCCATGTATATGATGACTTTGCCTGAGTCGATAAGGTCCTTGAAAAGTTTGTTCATCATTACCTGGATTGAACATCGCGGGGGAGTTTATAAGCCCGAAAAACATCACCGTAGGTTCAAAGAGGCCACAATTCGTCTTGAACGCAGCCTTCTACTTGTCGCCTTCCTTGATGCAGACATTGTTGTATCCCCAGCGGACGTCCATCTTGGAGAAGATCTTTGCACCTTTGAGGCGGTTGACAATTTCTGAGATCAGCGGCAAGGGATACTCATCCTTGATGGTACCCTTGTTCAGCTCTCAATAGTCCTGTACAGGCCGCAGCTTCCCATCCTTCTTTTTGACAAAGAAGAACGGACTTGCCTGTGGCGACTTCGACGGGCGGATATAGCCCTTCTTCAGGTGGTCGTTGTCACGGATCGCCTCAATCCTTTCCCTTTTTGTTGCATCATGTTCAGTCACATGATTACATTTCCCATCATATGACGTTGTCAGCCTGACTCCTCTTATCTTTCCATCTATGACATCATCGCTCCGGACCACATCCTCCCCCTTCCTTTTCCTTATTGTTCTCTCCCGCTCGCACCATTCTCGCATCATCGATCCTGTACATATATAAGGCTCTCCTCTGCGTCCCTTTTCCTTAGATCATCCTCTTTGTTCCCCACGTACTGCTTCGGCCCTACGCCTGGACTTGGACCCTCTCCTGTCAATCCATCCTCTTTTCTCTCTCTCTTTGGGTGACTTGGGTGATCTGCCAGTCGCTGGACCGATCCCTAACACTAGGACGATCTTCCCCACACCCACTCCACCACATCCCTTGCCATCTTTACGACGTTAAATCCCCCATCCTAGAACCACTCGATCAACCGATCTTCATCGCATTCAACCTCCAAACCTTCAACTCCAACCGTGACGCTCCCTTCCCTTGGCCTCGAGAAGACGCCGTCACTGTCGATCGCCTACGCACCCTTGAGCTCCTCTGCAAAGAGCACATCTGGAAAGTCCACGGTGTCAACTGCCGCATTTACGAGTGGCGCTGGAACCACGGTCACGGTAGGCAGACGATTCTCTGCCTCTATGCTCGCGTTGTTGTGCGCTTCGATATAGATCAGAACCGCTTCGAGTTTTCCATCCATTCCCCCACCTGGCACACCTGTTCCAACACCCATCTGCCACCATCACTCGTCCGTCAAAGCTTCCCCACTGTCTATAACTTTGCCCTCCCTACGCCCGAATCTACTCCGCCACCACCACTTCGTCGAACGATCACCAGCCGCAAGGAGCTGCAACAGCGTCGTCATCAGCACAAGATCCGCCAGGCTCTCAAAGCCTCCTATCTCACCGCTCTCCTCTTAGGCCGTCGCCCCATCGCGGTGGACTTTTTCTAGACACCAACATTGCTTCCGAATCCTCCCCCCATGCCACCACTCCAGACTTCCCTCTCGGCTTCACTCGTGGAGCTAACCCAGGCGAGTACTACGCCCTCACCCTCCTACGCCCTCACCCTCGGTGGACAACGAACCGTACATTGGACACACAACAACGGAGTCACTGCCCAGTGGTACTTCAACGACGAGGAAGGTTTCCCTTATGTCGAACAGACTGATATCGATGTTGCGGCACAGGAGCACGACCGTATCTATAACCCCCAGACCCCCAAACGAGAAGAAGTCACCACTGCTCCTCAAGAAGAAGGCTCCCCTCCACCTCCACTGCGACGAGACCAGCCTTGGTCTGTTCCCCTTGGTATCAGATTCGACGAGCGTACAAAGAAGTGGTACGCCTACAAGAAGAACGGACGCGCAGTCGTAGAGTGGTATCCCAGCTTCTACGACGCAGACGTTGATCGTTGGACCTGGGCCACAGGTGAAAAACCATTCCTCTTAGACAAAGAACTCGAGGTCGCTGCAGAAACATTCTACAGGATCACTCTTGCACACAACGAACATGTCGCATCCTTCCGCAACGCACTCGCAGTTCCCCTACCCCCCTCTATCCCAGGCTCTCCAGCCGTTCAAAGTCCCCATCAGTCCCCTGCTGCCCCTGTTAACCCTCTTCCCCCATTTCAACCGCCCGCAACCACCATGTCTCAACCAGCCTCGACCACCCCCACCCCCTCCACTGGCGAGATAGGCGTTAAGCCTAAGCCATTCACTGGCGATCGCAAAGAGTCGCGTCACTTCAAAAATGCCGTCTGCATGTTCCTTAGGGCAAACAGCAAGAAGTACGCAAGCGACGATGACCAGATACAGCTGATGCTTTCCCTGATGGAAGGCTCAGTCGCCGGCGTATAGGCAGAGCTGCACCAGGAGGAGATCCTCGATGCCGAGGATAACAAGCCAGTGGGTACGACCACTCGTGCAAAGTGGCTCACCCTCAAGGAGGTCCTCGCCCAGTTCGACAAGGACTTCAAGCAGTTTGATGAGACCATCACCTCTCAGAATGCCCTTGCAGACCTCAGGCAGGGCGACCGCCCCGTGCAGCAGTACATCACCAAATTCAAGTCCCTCCTCCCACGCTAGAGCTCTTCACAAGTGCACTCTTACAGGTACCTGCAACCTTGAGACAGGTACCTGTGGCTCCAGATCTTATACTCCCACTCTCACGAGTATCAGGCACACAGGTACCTGTGGCACAGATACTCCCACACGCGGATACACAGGTATGACAAGTACCTGTCATTCCTAGAAAATATGATACAAGCAGTAGTAGTGGCCTTCTTGGAAGCTCTGTTAGGCATATTGACACTCCATCTTTAAGGCAAGGATAATGCTAGTAACATTTGAGTACAGGTAAACATGTATCAGAGTATGATACAGCATACCGCACAAGGCTTTCAACTATATATGTGAGGGGAGGAGAGGAAATAGATGAGAAAGGGGCCACAATAGAAACAACAGTACATAAGGATCTACAAGAGAGAATGTGTATATCAATCCAACAGCCATTATCTGTAATTATATCAAGATCAACCCTGTCAAAGTACCTGACAGGTATTTGACAGGTACTTGCACAGGTAACCTGTGAGCTCAAAAGTCATACCTGTACTCTCACGAGTATCAGGCACACGAGTACTCGTATCCACGGATGGCAATACCCACGGATGTGCCTTACAGATACTCATACAGGTACTCACGAGTATAGCCACTCGTGAAGAGCTCTATCCCACGCTCAGGATTCCAAGGCAAGTCCGTTCTTTACTTCTTCAAAGAAGGATTGAACAGTGGCCTTCGCAAGGAATGCGAGAGGACTTGGCCGCTCCCTACCACTATTGACGACTGGAAGGTTCATGCATGTGCGCTCAATGAAGCCTTTCTCCGCAACCGCTGGCTCGCATCGCCTGCAGACCGGAAGCAGAAAACCTCGCCATCGACCACTAGCGCACGACCCTCATCCTCCACCAGCAGTGGACCGCGCGTTGGAGCAGTCAGCACCCAAGGAGGGCGTCCAGGACGTCTCACTGATGCTGAGCGCGAGCGCCTGCGCAAGGAAGGTGGTTGTTTCCTCTGTCGCCAACCAGGTCACATGCTGCGCGACTGCCCGAACAAGGACTCGAGCAGTGGAAGACGTGTAGGAGCGTTGGAAACTGACTCAAACTCAGGAGTACCCTCCGTGCATGCTCCCTCGTCCCCTCAAGCGGCAACAACCTCAAATGCGGATCCAGTCAAGGAGATGTCGGTCCTGATCAACAAGATGAAGAAGTTGGGCAAGGAGGAGCGTGAGGAGGCCGCGGCAATGTTGAAGGATCTCGCTGGTGGTTTGGATTTTTAGAACGCCCCCCAGTCGCATTGTCTGTGGGTGGCAAAGGTTTTTCTATGGTGTTGTCAAATTGTTTCTCTGTACTATCATCCATGCAATCCAGTGAGCGTATCCTTCCAACCTGCTTGAAACTGTCAACGGTCACAGAGAATAGGCACATGCCCTCAATACTGCTAGATGTCAAACTGATTGGATGAGTCACTGGAAGAAAAATCGACGCTGAAGCGCTGCTGGATAGCGGTGCTGAAGGCATTATCATTAACCAAAGATTTGCAGAAAAGAAAGGGCTCTTGTTAGATACCCTCGACTGCCCGTTCACTGTCCACAATGTAGATGGGACGGAGAACATAATAGGATGGGTACGTCATTCGACTACCCAGCATGTTCGCATCTACGCGCAATCCACAGAATCATATCATGAAGAAACAGCCGAATTCTTTGTCACGGACATCGGTGATCACAACATGATCCTAGGAAATGACTGGTTGAAGGAGCATAACCCAGAAATCAACAGGGCGAGGGCCAAGGAGGGGGTGCCAGAGCCTGAGGGGGAACTGGGAGGTGGTGTTGATGCAAGGTGAGATCATAAGAAAGTGGTTGTTGATGTTGGGGGTAGACAGGGGAGCAGCGAGATCCATGAAGGGAGAATCATGGAATACTGGGTGAACACTGCTGGTCCTGCTCACTTGCCTGAGCTTAAGTTATATGGCAGGCAGGACCCCGGATACTTTGCTTTCCCTTAATCTGGCCTGCTTGTACGTACGGGTGCTTGGATCCTGCTCTCATGTTAATGTGGCACTCTAGTGGGTAGTGCCTTTCCCTTCTTTGTCTTGTCCAGAATCTTCCTTGTTATGTGTCAAACATTTTTGGGGCGTGACAGAGGGGGGGACATTATGAAGACGAGATGGAACTACTGGGAGTGAGAGGGTCTCGTTAGGTACTGTCAGTGGCATGCACAGGTCTCCTACATAGATTCTGTACTGGTATATAGTGTTTAGTACACTTCTTTGTAGCAGGATTACCCATAATGCCATGTATCTGTTTATGAATGCGTGAAGTGCTGAATACTGCCAAGTGTTTTGAGGATGAAAGCTGCTGTATATCACCATGCGGTGTTGATTTTCACTGCTTTTTGTGCTGAGATCCACGTGTCAGTGTTACGAGACAGTGTGAATCAGTGACAAAAACATGCTCAAATGTTACTTTTTTCCAGTGATTTTCACATTACAAAATCACCTCATGCAGGACTTAAATTCACTCCATAGTAGTGGAAAGAAGTCCTTTGAATCGTGAAATTCACTACATAAAGAGATGAATAGGGGGTGAAAATCAGCTTGCGGTACCCTCTTAGTGCTATCTATAATCAAGGACAATGTTGAACGACCTAGCATCACAGAGGCTAGTTCTCATCATATCCTGATATCTATTACTCCAAGTGAGCAAGTTTTATGGAGTTCTTTTTCTCCTATAAAAGGGCCTACTATCTTTGCTATGGCAGCAGACAGCTAGAACTATAACTAGAATTAGACCTATTGGTTTATTTCAGTCTGTTTGAGTTCAGACCTACTAGAGGGCAAGAATACTCTCTGTCTTCTGTTTGCCAAAGAAGTCCCTCATTATGCATAGCCGGCATCAATCACAACTCTCTGTAAAAAGAATTTGGTATTCAAAGAAGGCCTTGATAAGAAAGTTAGGAATAGATGCTGGGGGATTATCTTCAGGCCTCTTCTCAAAGAACATCTCCACAGTTAGGTATAAGAGACTAGGAATATAAGAGACTAGAGGAGATGAAGGCAAGCAGAGCTATGCTCAGATATATGGCCTATCTCCCAACACTGGCCCCCAACAAAAATTTGGACACTCAAAGACCCTTCCTATCAAGGTTTTCTTTGAATACCAAATCCTTTTTACAGAGAGTTGTGATTGATGCCGGCTATGTATAATGAGGGACTTCTTCAGTAACAGATTCTATTGTTAAATTTGATAGTTAAAGTCATGTATTTTCAAGTGTGTTATGAATTATAAAGACTTATGAGTATATGAAAAATGTGGTGATAGCCATCTCATGCCACACATAGTGGAGATAAGCCTCACTGGCATGTCCACTCCACTAACATGTTAGAAAATACACATGTACAACTTAACAATGAGAAAGACTCTAGTCTCGGTCTTAATTCATTTGTTGGACAAGTTTGTTGATGTTCTCCTCACAGTTCCCAAAAGTTGCATCCCTTAATGTAGTGCTTGAACCTACAGATTCTCTAGCTGCTAGCGAGGTTAGAAAGCCTAAATGGCCAGAGGAAGTTGGATGCCTATGATTTATATCATAGTTCAGAAACGAGAATAGACAAGATCATAGGTCACAAACCTGCTTAAATCTGGGGACAATGTGAAGATCTTATTTATAGATGAGATTCTTGATGGAGAAAATTTTGTGCTTGCTAAGGGATATTTTAACAAGTGAGCTGTTAGAAAGGGGGGGGCACTACATGTTGACCCTGTTATTTTGGTGCACTTATCCACACTTGTAGATAAGTTTGCAAACAGGCTTCAGATTAGGTTTACTGTGATATGGCAAGCAAAAAGGTTACACTGTGAGGGAGAATAGAAGATTATCTTGCCTGCCAAGGTACTTCATCAGCAATCTAACATATTGAGTTGACACTAGAGACAAGGGATCCTCATTTTTGTGATCACATGCTAATTCTATGCTAATCTCCTCTTTTCAATATCTGTGATTGACATGAGATCAGAATGTGTTCACAGGATACGGTATTCCTTGTCTCTAGTATAAGTAGTGTTGCTGAAGTTCACTTCATCAGCAATTTAACACAATTTGTTGGGGTTTGTTTAAGCCTATTCAGATGTTGGTGAGCTGCCGAAACACCCGGAACAACTCAACCTACCAACCTTCTCCCAGGGTATGTCCTATTGGGGGGTTGGGCCAACCCATAGCCAACTCAAGCCTAACTAGACCCCAGCTAAACTCCAACCCAATGAACTGTCATCCAACTCTTCCACAATAGGGGGATTCCCAGTAGCGCTGAACGAGCAAATTATTGCTCTGATGAACGGCCAGATGAATCCACTCAGCTTGGCTTGTGATCGCTGAACTGGCTACCTTGCCGCATCTCCGGATGGGAAATTTCAAACCCCGCTATCTGTGCCTTCTGTGTACCACTGCAGCCTGCAATGATTATAGTGTATTTTTTTCCCTTTCTCTTTCTACCCCCACCATCATACCATGTCAGACGGAGCAGCAACAGCTCTCCAATGGGATTATATAGGTTTATTTAGCCCAGTTCATTGCAGAGACAGAGGCAGCGTGCGACAATGGCTCTGATGATGTCATTGAGTCTTTGACGTCATCGGGTACTACTGAGCAGGCATCCACGTCCACTTCCTCCTCCTCCTACTCCAGTCAAAATACGGGCTTCAAGAACCCTGGCTTCATCCACATTCTTGAGGCATTTGGACTTCAAAGCGGAGGACAAAGGAGAGTGCGGTTGTCACGGATCACTCCATTTCTCTCTTCATTTGCAGACCTCGTACACGCGACGTGTCACGGCACATGACTTTCCTTCGCATCACATGCTCCAATGACGTCATTGCCCGGACTTCCAAGTGGGGTTCCGCATTCTTATCTATGACATCATTGCTCCGGACCTTCGTCCTCCGCCCCATGACTCCTTTCTTATTGTCTTCCCCCGCTCGCACCACTATCATATCACATCACACCATTGCTCCCACCCATATATAAGGACAGTGTTTCTCTCCTCTTTTACCCAGACTGTCCATCTCGTCATACGGTACTGTAGCTCGTGTTGCACTACCCTAGACCCCGGCACTCTCGAATCCATTTGTTCTCTCTTGCTCCTCCCATCGTCACGACTTAGGTGGTTCCATTGGTCTCATAAACTGCATTTCTGACACCTGGACAGTCTACCCCTACGCCTACCTCGCACCTCTCTCCCCATCTACCCCTGCCATCTCTACGACATTAAAACCCCTACACCACGGATCTCCCAAACGCACCGGTCTTCCTCCCGATTGACGGTAAACCAATCACCCCCCAAGACGACGCACCTCTACCCTACCCCTGGTCCGACGCTGTCACCGTCAACTGCCTCGTCCCCGTCCAGAACCTCTGCAAGAAAGACCCGTGGACTGCACACGGTCTCAGCTTCCGCATCTTTGAGTGGAGGTGGCATAAGGATCACGGTACGGTTGTCCTCGCCCTTTACACCTGGATCACTACATGCATCAACGTAGATCTCGAACGCCTCGAGTTTACCCTCCACGCCCCCACCTACCACACCTACCTCATCCAGAACGCTCCCAACCCGATCCTCAAGACAAGCTTCACCACCATCTCCCAGTTTAATCGCTGGACCCCTGAATCTACCCCGCCACCAGTTCTCCGTCCCACCATCAAGGGTAGGACCCTTCGTCGCCACCACCATGAACACAAGATCTGCCAGGCAGTAAAAGCCGGCAACCTCACCCAGAAACTCCTCGGTCGTCACCCCGTCGCGGACGACTTCTTCTAGAACCATCGCTTCCCAAACCTTCACCCATCCCCCCACCCCCGCATTTCCCCCGGGTATCTTCCGTGACTATTGTCCGTACGAGTACTCCGTCCTCACCTCCCTAGACACTAAGAGACCGGTACATTGGGCCCACAACCCTCCCGAAGAAAGCAGACAAGACTGGTACTTTCAAGGAGGCAACTATCTCACAGACGAAGACTTCAATCTCGCAACCGACATCCTTACCGCCTTCCTCGACCCACCCGCATCCTCTTCCCCACCGCCCCACCGATCCACTGTCCTCTCCTCCCCCAGGGGATTCAAGTTCGACAGTGTCACCAAGAAGTGGTACGTGTATCGACGAAACCGGCAAGGAACACCAGGGCGCACAGTAGTTGAGTGGCAGCCCTCTAGTACAAACCCTGTTCAGGATCTCTGGTTTTGGAGACACAACCAGGAACTTGTCACACCCCTCAACTTCCAAGTTGCACGTGAAGTCCAAATCGAGCTTGACGAAGCTGAAGAATATCGTAAGGAACTCCGATGCCAACAAGAAGCAGCCTTCACCCGATCCCTCGACGTCGCCCTCCCCGCTGACAAAATGCCCAATGAAGAAACCAAACCCTCGACCGCCTCCAAGCGTGAGCTCGGCCCCAAGCCGAAGCCCTTCAAGGGCGATAGACGCGACACCCTCCGATTCGCCCTAGAGCTCCGCATGTTCCTTCGTGTTAACAAAGATGTTTACACTACAGATGATGCCAAGATGATGCTCCTCCTCAGCCTGATGGAGGGAGACACAGCAAACTCCTGGGCCACGCACCGCCGCATGGAGCTCTTTGCCGACGAGGACAAGAAGGAAGAAGCCGAGGACTCCGGCGAAACACCCCCAAAGCTCCACTACAGCACCTACAAGGAGCTTTCGGATAGGTTTGGTCGGGACTTCGTACCCATTGAACCGAAGATGGAGGCCCAGCGTAAGATCAACGAGCTCACAGTGACTACTCGGGACGTCACTGACTTCATCACCGAGTTTGAACTGCTGGCGACTATGACGGAATACGACGAGGAAGCGCTGATCCACTTCTTCAAGAAAGGACTGCAGCAAGAACTCGGCAAGCAGGTGGCCCGGTTGTACCCATTCCCCACTGACCTCGCGGAGTGGAAGGAGCGCGCCCGCCACATCAACCACCAATGGCTCGAAGAGAACCCGGAGAGGAAGAGTAGTCAGTCCAAGGGGGCTGTCGCGCTCACCTCGAACAGTTCGGCCAACGACTCCTCGTCACGTCGAGTCGGCGCCTTCACCAACACCTCGACCCGCCCTGCAAAGCTGACAGATGACGAGCGCGCAAAGATGATGCGTGAGGGCAGGTGCTTCATGTGTCGATAGGCTGGTCACGTCTCCCGCGACTGCCCCAACCGCGACTCGAGTGCGCGACGGGTGGGCGCAGTGGAGACTGGATCTAAGGCCCCTCCATCAACGAGCACAGCTCCACCCACCGCGAAAGCAGCTCCTGACCCGTCCAAAACCATCGCGGCGATCACTCGCCAGCTAAAGGATCTGGACGCGGAAGGCAAGGAGCAGGCAGTAGCGCTGTTGAAGGACATCCTGGAATCGCAGGATTTTTGAAACGCCCCCCAGTCGTGTCGTCTGGTGGAGGCAAAGGACTTTTGGTATCATTGTCAAATCGTTTTGCTGTGTTATCATCCATGCATACCTGTGAGCAATCGTATCCCTCGTGTTTGTATCTGTCTACCGTCACCAAGAACAGGCAAATGCCATCGATCACGCTCCAGGTCAAGCTGATCGGACAAGTTACCAAAAGAGAAATCAACGCAGACGCACTGCTTGATAGCGGTGCAGAACGAATTATCCTGAACCGAAGCTTTGTTGAACGCAAAAAGCTTACCACAAGAAGACTAGAAAACCCGTTCCCCTTGCGTAATGTGGACGGCACCGAGAACATCATGGGCTGGGTACGCGACACAATGACCCAGCAGATCCGGATATACTCGCAAGATTCAAAGGCATACCATGAGGAAGAAGCTGAGTTCTTCATCACCGACATCGGCGATCATGATATGATCCTTGGAACAGACTGGCTCGATGAGCACAATCCCACCATAGACTGGCAACAGGATCGTGTTGACATGCTCCGCTGCCCTCCCTCATGCACTCTGTCCGAACCTCCTGTGACAAACCTCGCAACCAAGCCACGGAAACCATCATCGGCCCAATCACAGCATAAGGTCAAAGCAGGTAAAACCCCGAGGACACCTCTCGTTCTGGACGATCCCTTCCCAGAGCCAACATATGTCTCCTGGACCCCAGTCCCCACTTATGTCATTCCTGCATGCAGAGTCAAAGGTGTTCACGTTCGTATGGTCCATCGCTCCCCTCTACCTGCACAACTCTTCATTGAAGATGACGACAAGTGGCCCATGGTATTCCGAGACTGGGAGATCAATGGACTACACCACGCTGGAATCCTCCCTGAAATTGATGGTCCTAATCCAGATGCAGTACCCATCCGTGCGGGCTTTACAAAAGTGCAGGAGCTTGCAGAGCATTCAAAAGAGAATGCACGCCCGCAAACCTTCGACAACTTAGTCCCCCCTCCCTACCGCGACTTGGCGCCTGTATTTGACAAGAAAACCTCCGAGCGACTTCCTGACCAACGACCATGGGACCATGTTATCGACATGAAAGACAGCTTTGAACCCAAACCATGCAAAATCTACCCCCTCTCACCTTCCGAGCAGATCGAACTCGACACCTCCCTCAACGACCACCTGAAGAAGGGCTATATCCGCCCATCGAAGTCACCTCAGGCGAGTCCGTTCTTCTTTGTGAAGAAAAAGGATGGAAAGCTGTGTCCTGTACAGGACTATCGAGAATTAAACAAGGGCACTGTCAAGAATGAATACCCCTTGCCACTGATCTCTGAAATTGTCGACCGTCTCAAAGGTGCAAAGATCTTCTCAAAGATGGATGTTCGCTGGGGCTGGAACAATGTCTGCATCAAGGAAGGCGACGAGTAGAAGGCTGCATTCAAGACGAATCACGGTCTCTTTGAACCTACGGTGATGTTTTTCGGACTTATGAACTCCCCTGCGACGTTTCAGGCAATGATGAATGAACTGTTCAAGGATCTCATCGACTCAGGCAAGGTCATTATCTACATGGATGACATCTTGGTGTTCACTCGCACTATGGATGAACACCGTGCTATAGTGCGGCAGGTTCTGCAATGTTTGCAAGACAACAACCTCTTCCTCAAACCGGAGAAATGCGTCTTTGAGCAAGACTGAGTTGAATACCTTGGACTCATCATCTCGCACGACAAGATCACTATAGACCCCATCAAGGTAGCGGGTATTCAGGACTGGCCGACACCACGAATGGTCAAAGACATGCAATCCTTCCTCGGATTTGGCAACTTCTACCGACGTTTCATCAAGGACTTCTCCAAGGTTGCACAACCCCTATTTGACCTGACAAAGAAGGACTGCACATGGGACTGGTCGACGGACTGCCAAACTGCGTTTGACGCACTGAAAGCTGCATTTACTTCCTCCCCCGTCTTGGTCATGCCTGACCCAAAGAAGCCTTACCTCGTTGAAGTTGACGCCTCGGACTTTGCTACTGGAGGTATACTCTTGCAGAAAGGCGACGACGGCCACTGGCATCCAGTGGCATATCTGTCCAAGGCCCTATTGTAACCGGAACACAACTACGACATCTACGACAAGGAGCTACTTGCAATCATCCATGCACTCGAAGCCTGGCACCACTACCTCGAAGGCGCCCCCAACATCGTCGAAATCTGGACAGATCACAAGAACCTGGAGCACTTCAAGATGGCACAGAAGCTGAGCCACCGGCAGGCACGTTGGGCTCTATTCCTCACTTGATTTGACTTCTCGCTCATTCATAAACCAGAAGTATCCCACCGCCCAGACCCAATGTCTCGATGACCCAATCACAAGGATGGTGTTGAAAACGACAACAAGGAGCACATCTTGCTTGACCCCAAGTACTTCCAGGTACGCGCAACAAGGCCAGGAGCAGTAACCTCCCTTGGCGATGTCAAACTCCGATGACGTATCTGCGACTGCAAAACCAAGGACATTGAGGTTGTTCAAGCCCTGGACGCCATCTTACGAAACGGACCACGTACGCTCGTCAAGAATCTCCAGGAATGGAACTACAAAGAAGGCCTAGTCTTGTTCAGGGGGAAGGTATATGTCCCTGCAGATGACGAGTTGCGACACGACATTGTCAAAATGTACCATGAATCGCCCCTGGCTGGACACCCTGGTCATTTTAAGACCTACAAACTTGTGAGTCGCGAATACTGGTGGCCCGGCATGTCTGTCTTTGTCCGCGACTTCGTAGCAGGATGCGCAACCTGTCAGTTGACAAAGACACAGAGCAGCCGACCCCACATTGACATGATCCCGAACAAGGTACCCGATCGACCATTCGGCATCATCTCCACCGACTTCATTGTCAAACTCCCTGACTGCGAAGGCTATAACACCGTCAATGTTGTAGTTGATTGCCTCACCAAGATGTTGGTTACCACCCCATGCATGACAAAGATCACCAGTGATGGCACGGCCGACATCCTCTTCGACAAGGTATATCGACACTACGGCTTAGCAGACAAGATTATCTCAGATTGTGGACCCCAATTCGCTGGACAGGTGATGCGTACACTCAATGAGAAGCTCGGGATCAAGTCCGCTCTCAGCACGGCGTATCACCCCCAGACAGATGGCCAGACTGAACGTGAAAACCAGAACCTCGAACAGTTCCTGCGAGTATTCTGCAACTACCGACAAGATGACTGGGTGAAGTGGTTGCCCTTCTTCGAGTTTTCTCACAACTCTCGCACCCATGCAGCTACTGGAAGAGCTCCCTTTGAAGTCCTCTATGGTTTCCTCCTGAAGATGTACCCATCTGTAAACCCGTCCTCAAAGGTTCCTGCAGTCGAAGAACGCCTCCGTCAACTCGAAGAAGTCTGACAGGAGATCAAGGCCAGCCTCGCCCTCGCATCAGACTTGATGAAGCACTACAATGGCGACACGGTCAGCAAATCAACGCAGTTTGCCGTCGGAGACAAAGTATGGCTAGAAGGCAAGAATCTGAAGACGACGAGACCAAAAGCTAAGCTCGCCGCCAAACGATTTGGACCCTTCGAAATCATTGATGTCATCAGCCCAGTCAACTACCGCTTGAAGCTGCCGAAGACGTGGCGAATCCATCCAGTCTTCCATGCCTCGTTGCTCACCGCGTACAAGGAGACAGCTGCTCACGGGCCAAATTATGAACAGCCGCCACCAGACCTCATTGACGATGAAGAAGAATACGATATTGAAGACATTGTCGACTCTAAGCCAACTCGTAACAAGAAAGGTATTCAGTACCTCGTCAAGTGGGCCGGCTATCCCGACTCCGAAAACACCTGGCTCCCGCGTTTGTCGCTCTCAAAGGTTACCGACATGATTGACGCCTTCCACAAGCGCCATCCAAATGTGCCCCGCCCTGTGCATTCCCTTGGCATCTCCTTCGACGATTTTCTCGCATCCACCCTTGCAGATGACATGGCGCTCCAGGCGAAAGCACGTCTTAAAGGGGGGGGTAATGTCACGGATCGCTCCATTTCTCTCTTCATTTGCAGACCTTGTACACGCGACGTGTCACGGCACATGACTTTCCTTCGCATCACATGCTCCAACGACGTCATTGCCCGGACTTCCGAACGGGGTTCCGCATTCTTATCTATGACATCACTGCTCCGGACTTCCGTCCTCCGCCCCATGACTCCTTTCTTATTGTTCCCCCCGCTCGCACCACTATCGCATCACATCGCATCATCGTTCCCACTTGTATACTTGGTGGGGAGTGGGCCATTGCGAGCATGGCAGTACGATTCCTCACATTTTTAGGTCCTGAGGTCAAATTTTTTAAACCCTGGTGTTCAAGTCTTTTGTAGGCAGAGTCCAAATTCTTTCAACCTGGGTGTTCACATTTTTGTAGGCAGGGTTCAACACTCATGCCATTTCTATTGGGTGTGGGAACACACAAGTGCAGGGCTGTGGGAGCGTGCAAGCGCTCACACCATTTGTGTTGAGTGTAGGAGCGCGCGAGCGCTCACACCATTTTGTGCTGGGCTGTAGGAGCGCGTAAGCGCTCACACTCTTTGTGTTGAGTGTGGGAGCGCGCGAGCGCTCACACCATTTTGTGCTGGGCTGTGGGAGTGCGCAAGCGCTCACACCATTTGTGTTGAGTGTGGGAGCGCGCAAGCGCTCACACCATTTTGTGCTGGGCTGTGGGAGCGCGTAAGCGCTCACACCATTTGTGTTGAGTGTGGGAGCACGCAACCGCTCATGCAGTTTTATATTTTCCAATTGGTCATCACATGACTGACAGCAGAAATGATGTAGTTGACATCCGGTTAGCCTCGGTCCAGGCATTCGACACATGACCCTCTACCCACCATACACCCAGTTCTGAAGATCTGATTACTAAGAGTCGGAGATTAGGTGGAGAACGAAAGGGGGTCACTTTGTCAAACGCCTGGGCAGACTGGTCGTGGTTTTGGCAGGCCTGCCAAAGATATGGTTTGACTTAGCGAAATTTCGCTTCGCACGTCACCATCGGACTGCCGCCGCTTCCTCCTGGTTTCACTTCCTCTTTGCACACACTTTCACGGCTCAAGAACAAGTATTGGTGGCAAGCACATGAAAAACGGCCTGTGGGCAATGGGCTTGGAGGCACTGAAGGAAGAGGGGGCTCGTAACCACGCTGAAATGGAGAACGTGATGCTGTCGGGTACGTGTCCTTGTTTCCTCCGTCCTCGTCACCCATCCCAGCCCCTATACGTACCCAACATGATGATAGCCGCCCTCCATAAAACCACGGCCGTCTATTCTGCCCATCTCTGCATCTCCACCATCATCTTCATTGATCCGCCCCCGCCCCTGCTCCCGCCAACAACAACAATAACAATGTCCTTCGTCACCTTCGAACACATCCAAGCCAATGGCGTAGACGTCTTCTACTGCGCAGCGGGAAAGCCCTCGTTCTCGATGCTCCTCCTCCTGCACCGCTTCCCCCTCTTCCTTCCAATTCCGCACAGACCGCACCCTACTTCTGCTCCTTGCCGCTGACTACTGCATCATCGCGCCCTCCCCGCCCGGGTTCGGCTTCACGGAGGTTCCTGCCGAGCGCCAGTACGGCGTACACGTTCGACGGCCTGTCGATGACCATTGAAGCCTTTGTTGATGCGCTCGGCCTGACCAAGTTCACGCCATATGTGTTCGACTACAGTGTAAGTCCTTCTTCCCGTCCACCCGCGCGAACCATTTTCTCACTTTTGCTTTGGCAGGTGCCCACCAGCCTGCGCATCGTGCTACGCCACCCCGACCATGTCACCGCCATCATCACCTAAAACGGCAATGCCTGCGACGAAGGGCTGGCCTCGCCTGTCATGAACACCTCCTAAATATATACATCGGACCTACTTTTATTGTAGTTTACCATCAGACCTTGCATCGGACTTCGCATCGGCTTTGCCTCGCATCCGGCCCTTCGGGCATACCGGTCTTCTCGGCTTCCTTGGTCACGGTCTAGACCTTGGAGTCATACTTACCCCGCCTCGTGTAGAGACCCACATCGTACTCCGTGCACAGTCCGTGCGCAGTCTGTAGTGACCCACTCCTACTCCGGCCTCATTTGTTCTTGTTTGGGTCCTTATCCTCATGTATATAAGGGCTAACTAATCTATGAGGAGAGGGTCATCTCGACCTTTTCTATTCTCCGGCTACCTGGGGTATCCTCCTAAGTACTGTAGGGATAGATACACACTCTCGCTTATCACCCGCCCCCCTCGATCTCATCCTCATCTCCTCTCGCCTTGGACCTCGTCGCGACGTCCTGATCCTGCGCCGCAGGTAGACCGTTGCTGACATCGCCCTTCTGGGCGCCACTCCGCGCCTACTGGGCCCTGCCCGCCATCTTCACGCGACGACCCAGTGGCAGTACACGGATGGCGTGCCGGCCGCGCTGCTCCCGTGTGTCGACCCTGCGGCCAACACACTCCTCATGCATCATGGCCTGCCCCAGCCAGTGCGAGGCGCAAAGGCGTACAAATGTTTGTGTATTCTACCAAGCTGGCATGCCGCAACAGGCCGTGTATTCTGTGCATGCAAATGGCGGTCACTCGAACAGCTTGAATACACCATCTCGCGCAAACAATATGCCTTTTTCTGGTCCCGGAGGTGGCTGAGGTGACAAGCAGGACCCAATTATCTCGGTTATTGTCTCATTTCGCTTTTTCCCCCCTTACTTCTTTTTATTGTCACTTCCTTTATCACTATATAATTGAATGACACACACAATTAGAGAGACAGAGGTGATGAGCAATGAGAGGGAGGAAATCTCGTCGCGGCCAGCTGCCTCGCGAGAGCAAAATTTGGCTAAGTCAGATCATATCTTTGGCGGGCCTGCCAAAATGGCCACCAGTCAGCCCAGCCGTTTCTGAACGGAGGTTGCGGAGTTTGAAAGAAACAGCTGTGTCCGAGCCTACTGTTTTGAAGCCAACTCAGTTCAGTTTTTCTCAGACCGTTCAATTCATGGAATTCGTCTGTTTTAATTTAATTTATTGCCGTTTGCAGTAAAGTTGGCGCGCGACGCGCGCCGCAACTTTTTGCGCTTCTTGAGTCCCCCCAAAGATGTACCTCTAGCTCCTTCAATTCCTACACGATTCCCGTAAATAATAGTGCGTTTTGATCGTACAGTCGAGGCGATTTGCGCCCCGTGGTTTTTGTTCCGAAAATGTGAATGTTATGTGATGTCAGAAACACCCCCTCCCCAGAGGAAGATGTCCCTCCTGCATCAGAAGGAGTGCACCTCCCTTTGAACTGAGCACACAGAAAACATTTTATATATTACAGTTTGTGAGCCCCATGGTTTTTGGGTCCATATATATGTGATAAGAACTGGAGTTGCTTGAAAGAGAACCATAAGGTTGTATGTACAAGAGCTTGAGGATAGAACAATGTTCACTTATAATCTGGAATGAATAACCATGGGGCTCACACACTGTGATATATAAAATGTTTTCTGTGTGCTCAGTTCAAAGGGAGGTGCACTCCTTCTGATGCAGGAGGGACATCTTCCTCTGGGGAGGGGGTGTTTCTGACATCACATAACATTCACATTTTCGGAACAAAAACCACGGGGCGCAAATCGCCTCGACTGTACGATCAAAACGCACTATTATTTACGGGAATCGTGTAGGAATTGAAGGAGCTAGAGGTACATCTTTGGGGGGACTCAAGAAGCGCAAAAAGTTGCGGCGCGCGTCGCGCGCCAACTTTACTGCAAACGGCAATAATTTAATTTAATGTATTACATGCTTATTTTATCTACACTACATCTACCCGCACCCGTACAAAAGCACGAGCAGGTGCAGGCGAGTTGAGGGCAGGGACATGGGAGGGGATACGTGCGCGTTGAGGGTGCGTCAAGGGCGAGGAGGGCAGGTGTCGAGGGCGACGATGCAGGTATGTCGCGGGCGAGAATGAGGGCCAGATGTTGAGGGCGTGCGGGGGCGGCAAGGGTGGGTACGCCTGGGAGTTAAAGGCGAATGCACGCGGGCGTCGAGCGCGCCGATGAGGGCGAGGACGCGGGAAGGAACGCAAGCGCATTGAGAACGAGGAGGCCGGGGTGTCGAGGGCGGACGCGCACGGGCGTTGACGGCGGACGCGCGCTGGCTTTGACAGCGGACGCGCGTGGGTGTTGAGGGCATGCGGGCGTGACGAGGGCAGGTATGCACGCATCGAGGACGGATGCACGTGCACGGACACGCAACAACGGTGCGGGAGCTGGTGCGGGTGCAGGCGAGGATGTGTTGTGGGCGGGGACGGGTGCGCGTTGAGGGCCGGGGGCGCGCATTTGAAGCCGTAGGCGTATGCGCAGGCGCGGGCCTGTTGAGGGCGAGGGAGTGGGTGCAGGCATATGAATGACCCATTGAGGGCGCAGACGAGGGTCGGGCGTGCGCGAGGGCAGGGCGCGCGGGCGCGGTTGTTAGGGGCGCGTGGGCGTGGTTGTTAGGGGTGCGCGGGCGCCGCAGGTCATGGGCGCGCGGTTGTGAGCGGGGTGTGGGTAGGCGTGCGCATCGAGGGTGCGCGGGCGTGGCCGTGTTGAGGGCGTGGCCATGTTGAGGGCATAGCCGTGTTGAGGGCGTGGGTGCGGGCACCGAGAGCGCGCGGGGGCTGGCGTTGCAGGAACGCAGGCGCGGCAGCTTGAGCGCATGGACATTGAGGGCGCATGGGCGGGGATGCCGAGGGCACGCGGGCGCGCCTGGCTTGTGGGCGGGCGGGCGTGGTGGTTGAGGGCGAGGACGTGGATGCTGAGGGCGCGGGGGTTGGTCTGGAGGGCGCAGGCGCACGGGAGAGGGCTGTTGAAGGCGAGCGGGAGCACGAGCGTTGAAGGCACACGCGTGGGCTGAGACAGCGTGGCTTAGAGCTCTTCACGAGTGCACTCTTACAGGGACCTGCAACCTTGAGACAGGTACCTGTGGCTCCAGATCTTATACTCCCACTCTCACGAGTATCAGGCACACAGGTATCTGTGGCACGGATACTCCCACTCGCGGATACACAGGTATGACAAGTACCTGTCGTTCCTAGAAAATATGATACAAGCAGCAGTAGTGGCCTTCTTAGACTCATCTTGGAAGCTCTGTTAGGCATATTGACACTCCATCTTCAAGGCAAGGATAATGCTAGTAACATTTAAGTACAGGTAAACATGTATCAGAGTATGATACAGCATACCGCACAGAGCTTTCAGCTATATATGTGAGGGGAGGAGAGGAAATAGATGAGAAAGGGGCCACAATAGAAACAACAGTACATAAGGATCTACAAGAGAGAATGCTTATATCAATCCAACAGCCATTATCTGTAATTATATCAAGATCAACCCTGCCAAAGTACCTGACAGGTATTTGACAGGTACTTGCACAGGTAACCTGTGAGCTCAAAAGTCATACCTGTACTCTCACGAGTATCAGGCACACGAGTACTCGTATCCGCGGATGGCAATACCCACGGATGTGCCTTACAGGTACTCATACAGGTACTCACGAGTATAGCCACTCGTGAAGAGCTCTAGCGTGGCTGTCGGTGTGGGCGGGGAGCGTGTGGGCGCGGGCGAGCGCGTCGACGGTGATGGGTCCACGTGGGCATCGAGGGCGCGGACGCGCGGGCGTCGAGGGTGCGGGTGCGCGGGCGTCGAGTGCGCGGGCGTGGGCGTGTTGAAGGTGCGGGCACGCAGGTGTCGAGGGCGCGGGCGTGCGGGCGTTGAGCTCTTGAGAGCGCGTGAGCATCGAGGGCGCGGGCGCGTCGACGGAGGGGGAGCAAGGAGACGAGGACTCAGGCCTTCAAGTCCAGGAGGAGGAGGAAAAGGCGGAGGAGACGCCGTATCGCGTCTCGGCAGTTGCCAACTTGCCACGTCGCGAGCGCACGTGGATTGGTGGGATCATGACGTATTTTCGGGTCGTGTTTCAAAACACGACCGGAAAATATGTCATGATCTCCTCTTCTTCTCCCTCACCCTTTCCCCCTCCTTCCCCCGTCTCCCCTCTACTTACACCTCTCGCCATCGCCCTCGCCCTCGATGCGCACCGCACTCACCCTCGATGCGCGGTCACAGCCACGCGCCGTCGCCCTCGTCGCCCTCACCGCCACACGCCTGTTGCCGTCTTCCACAGGCAGGCAAGGATGCCATCACTCGTGTGATGGCTTCCTCACCCGCACGTGTTATGACATTTTTCGGAGTCCATTCCTGAGAATGGACTCCGAAAAACGTCATACTGTGTTCCGTCCTCGCCTCAACATTTCAACCTGCTCCAAACGCGCTCGCCCGCTTGTCCCCCTCCCCCGCCGTCACTCCCGTTCTCGTGCCGCCTCCTCTCTCAACGCATCAACAACGCGCTTCAACAGCCGCCGTCGCCACCTTTGACACCATCCCCCCGCGTCCAAAGACGGCTTTTGGAGCGCCAGCGCACGAGCCGCACCTGAGGTACGTCCGTCTCCTATCCTCTCCTCTCTTGTCCTCGCCCCTCCTCCTCACCTTCTCTGCCACCTGCTCACGCCGCCACTCGTCCACGCCGCCACCTGCCCTTGCCGGCACCCACCCGTCACCGTCCCCGCCCTCGACGCCGATGTCCCTCCCTCAATGCACGCCTCCTCTCCCGCACGCCCCGGCCCCTCAAGCACACGCCCGCCCCCTCGACGTGCACGCCTGCGTCCCCACCCTCACCACACACACACACCCCCGCCTTCTATGCACGCACGACTCACGCCCACAACGCACCCGCCCGCCCGCCATCCACGCACACGCCCGCCACGCGCCCGTCTGCACATCTGCATGTCTGCACATCTGCACGTCTGCATGTCCACACGTCCGCACGTCCGCATGTCCGCATGTCTGCACGCTCCATGCATGCCTGCACGTCCGCATGTCCGCACGCTCCGTGCACACCCGCATGCCTGCACGCCTGCCGCACGCCCGCAGCGCATGCCCACATGCCGCATGCCCAGCCCTTGACACGCACGCACCCCGCCGTCAACGCGCACCCTCCACCTGGCCCTCGCTGCACATGGCCCCCTCGCCTTCAGCACGCCCGCACCCGCACCTGCGACACGCGCGCGCGCGCACTCGACCTGTACGCGCGCACTCGACCTGTACGCGCGCCCCCCTCGTGCTCGACGTGCGCGACCCCCGCGCTTGACGCGTCCCTTGGCTTCACGCCCGGCTGGTGCTACTCGTGCAGCGCACAAGTACATAGGCCGAGCGTGTATATGCCATAAGAGGGTTCGAGGATTGGGATGAGGGTCTTGGTGTGTGCAGGGGGGCAGCATCAAAGAAAATCGGCAGTTTCCAAGCCGAGGTGAGTGTCGAGACGAGCGATATTAGTGTAACTCGAAAAAAATCAGACAAGACTGTAGAATAGAAGAATAGAAGTGTAGAAGTGTTGCCATCTATTCAAAAGTTTGTATTGAGACAATATGAGATGCAGAGGAAAGAACCTGGAATGGTTGTGAGATCAACTATCAATGGTTATACAAAGAATTGAAGAGAGCCTTCATGGAAAATGTAGCCGCGGTTGTATGGTAGTGTACAAGTTAATAGAAATCAGATTGTATCGGATTAACCCTAACCTTAACCGTCTGAGCGTCACAAATCGTCGCGCCTCTCCCAAAAAATGATGACATAATAAATGTTCCTAAAGGAATCGTAATAAGGACAGTATCTCTTTTCCCTTTCCCTTAGACTGTCTGTCATGAACGTTACCATTCCGGACATCTCGGACACCTCGGGGACCTCGGGGATAATATCCCAATTCATTTTTATTTTCATTTCTATCTGACTACTCATCACTTAGTAACACTCCGTCACTCCGGTGGAGACTCGGCTTATCCTTGCTCCTTCCTGACGTCATGACTCCAGGCTCGTCTTATCATCGCTTCTCTTGACTCCACATGACATCATAATGCTGCGCATGACATCATGCCGCTCCGGACCCGGCTCATCCTTATTGTCTCGCTTACTGATCCTGCTGCGCATGTATCTATACTTAGCTCTGCTTACTGACCGCCGTGTGTCGTAGCTTACTAAGTGACTCTGCCTCGTAGTATATAAGGGCTCCGTTCCTCCTGTACATATTCCCCATCTCGACCTGGTCAATACTACCGACCTTACTCCCCATCGCCCCTCTTCACTTGTGTCACACGTCGTCGCCTAGTGCTCGTCACTAAGGCCGTTGCTGACATAAGGTCGAGATCTACTTTACCATCGCACTACCCGACGACCATCGTAGCGTAGCATACCTGTCTGTAGTAGACGCCTTATTGCGCTACTAACTCCACTTTTCCTTTGTGCCGCCTCGGATCATTGCCCCCAGCGTACGCGACTAGTCACCCCGATTCTGTGGTCGTGTGCACGCATCAGCGGCGCCGGCTTGACGTAACCGCGTTACGTTACACGTACTCGGGGCCCCTCGAACACCACGAGAACCCAGACGTGACAGTTGAAGGTGCACCTAACGGTGTAGGAGGCTAGTAAAAGCGACAAAGGGAAAGTGACCCGAGAAGTTCTTGGGCTCGTGACCCTTGAACGAAGAGACAGCCAACAGGCCGAGAAGGCTGAGGCAGACCGTCTTGCGATTGGAAAGACCAGTGACATATCCCTCGACACCCGATCCCCTTGCCGTACTAGTAACCGTCCTCGACTCGGGGGCTAGTACATGGGAGAGGAACACCAAGCCTTGGAAGAAGAAAACTTCCATTTCCCCGACTTCGACTTCGTGTATGAACGCGAAGAATTCACAGCCGTCACCGAAATCGAACGTGACACCGCCATCACCGCCTACTTTGGCGACAACCTCTTCGACGCCCACAACTGGGTCTACGCCTCTGCGAGCAACCCTGATTGGGGATTTCGGGTTCGAGTTGACTGGACTCGGATCATCGTATCAATTGAACAGGGCCATCCCCAGCTTGAGTTCCGGCCCTATTTCTCTGCAATCTACCGGAACGAACAACTACCAAATCAGTGGTACGGGCCCCACACCCCCATCCCCCTCTACACCACGACCAGCCCAGAAGGTGGGAGGCCAACGCCAACGCCAAGTCCGCCACCGCAAGAAGAAGGTTTCTGGACAGCCCCCAGCAGTCCCATCCCCTCAACCCACGAGGATTCAGATTCCAGCAGGTCCGCACCCAGTAGCTTGCGATCCCTGGACGGATCCCCGCGGATTTATCCACTTGGGCCTTGGACCATCGGAGACGGAGGAAGGAATTGGAAGCGAAACTAGACGAAGTCGACGACATCCTCGACCTATACCTCTCCGACACTACTACCCTCAGTCGACGACGACTCCTTTGAATACGACCCCGACAACCTCGAGTGGGGAGAACCAGAAAACCTCAATAACAACGACTGGGATCAGATCCCCGTCCCCTACATCGCAACCCCGCCCCAGATCCCTCGCCCGCTCTAAACCGTGTCGTCCACTTACGGCTTACGCCCCCGTAGTCCCCATCCCCTCCCCCGAGGAATCACCGAAGAATACCTCCGAAGGGAACGGAGATTTCTTTACTTCATCCACTTAGAAGGAGACGAAGAAGAAGACCAAGTCTACTTTGTTGACGGAGAGTGGTGTGCCGACGAAGAAGGAAATCAAGCCTTCACTGAAGCCGACCTCGCACTCATCGCCCTAGACTACGACCGACGCCAAGAACGTCTGAGGAACCAACCTCCCCCCGCACCACCCCCACCCCCACCATATAACCCACCACCTCGAACCTTCCAAGTCCAAACCCACACCGGACCCCTACGACCCCGCTCCCCCCCCTCATCCGCCTGGAACAGAAGACGAGCCATGGCCGCCACTGTCCTCAACCTGCCGCGCGGCCGATCAAACCAACTGCCCCGCCAACATCGCCGCATTCGCCCCCGTCATCGGAAACACCCGCTACGCGTTCCTTAATGGGATAGCGTACGAAGTCGCCAAATTCGAATTCACCGACGACCCGTTAAATGGAACACAATGGGCCTATGTCGACGCCGGAAACTGGCACGCCTTCAGTGGCCTAATCATCGCCGCATTCACTCCCGCCGCCCCAGGAGCGCCTGCAGCCGCCACCGCTAAACGAAAAATCCACGCCGCCAAACCGCGGGAGTATAGCGGAAAACGTTCTGAATACGCGGACTTCAAACATGAAGTCACTAGTTACATCGAAGCGGCCCCCCAAGACTTCATCAGTGAAATCGATCAAGTCCGCTTCATCCTCAGTTACATGAGGGAAGGCGCCGCCAAGGAATGGGCGCGCAACTTCAAAGACGCCAATGTCCTCACCGCCGGAACCACGGTCACGATGGCCAACTTCATCACTGCCCTCGACGCCTCCTTCGTCAGCACCTCGGATCAGCAGGACGCGCTCAATGAACTGGATCAGTTCAAAATGGGGAGCAAATCAGCCGATGAATTCTTCGTCAAATTCGAACAAATTGCGCGACGCGCTAACGTCATCCCCACCAACGACGACGCCTGGTTCCTTCGTATTCTCAAAGCCAACATCAAGATAGAGATACTGAAGAACATCTTCCGCAGCCCGCCGGTCCCCACCACATACACCGATTGGAAGAAACGCGTCACTGAGATGGACAATGCCTGGCGCGAAATCTCCGAAATGCACCGCGGACACCCCTCCTCCTCCACCCATACCACCTCCAAACCCAAAGACGTCAAAGATGCCACGGGTACCATTCATGGAGGCGGTGGACAAGCCATGGACATAGGCGCCGTCGACACCAAGGGACGCTGCTTCAAATGTGGAATGACCAACCACATCTCCAAGGACTGCAAGGCGTCGGTCGAATACATCCGGAAAAAGTGGGGACGTGATCGCTACAGCACGTCTCCCAACTACAAAGGACCCCGCTCCTCGAACACCCCGCGACCACCTCCCTTCAAACGCAACCCCAACCAGCAAGCACGGTCCCAGACCACGGAAGAATTCGCTTCGCCCAAAGAATGGATTAACACTCTGGACGACGAGCAGCGAAAGATGATCCTCCGCGCTCTGGTGGAAACCGACGGCAAAACCACGCCGACGCCCAAAACAGAAGCAAAGAAGAAGAAGAAGGACAAGGACAAGGTAGTCGACGACAGGAGCACCAAGAGCGGTGGATCAGATGCCGACGCAGAGTCGGATTTTTAGAGGGGCGAAGGATGAACACGGCATCCAACGCCTCGAAACCAGTTTCTCGATGGCCTCTTTCTCGCATTCTATCATCAGGACTCTCTGTACCCTCTCGTTTCCCTGACCCGGATTTCTTCAATCGTTGGCCCCATTCTCGTTTACGATCACATGTACATCCCTCGCTGGAAAAGGACTCGGTGAAGACCGAGACTACGACGCGCGATGGCTGGGGCGCGTCGCTGGACACAATTAAATCCCCTCCTCCCCCGTATATGTCGCTCCGCACGTCCAACACGACGATAAACTGTAGCCCAGGTGAGAAGCCTGCCCTCAAGAAGGACGAAGAAAGGAAGAAATTCCCGGTCGGATGGACGGCCTTCAACACCGTCGACTGGGCCGCCCTGAAAATCCTGGATCCAATCAAGCCGCGGACCTTCACATGGCCCGCGTTCAACCCCTTCCTCCGAGTGCCACCGGTGAAACTCCCTAAGACATCGCGCGCTCATGTGGGCACCATCCATGAGGAGGATACGGATGTCACCCAACCACCTCCCCGAGAGGAAAAGGGCATAGTTCGACCTCCTCAGGGCGGATACACGCCAGATCCTTCTTGCAAGGTCAGGGACACGAAGCCGGAAAACGGAGACGGGGGTTGCATTGACAGGGAAATCCCGGTAGGACCCGAGTTTAGCTCGGGACAGGGGAGGCGCGATGGCAGGGGCGCCCCCCACAGGTGTAGATACGTCACGAAAATATGCGTTACCAAGAACTGCGCAATGGACCTTGAAACGCTTAAGGGAAAACAAACCTGAAAGCGCGATCGCAGAACTACGGATATGGACTCATCATAAGCGACGAGAAGAAGCCACCCACGAAGCCGTTCAAGAGATCGGCCGAATGGGAGACGAACAAGCGATCCAAGCCTTGCACGAGCTTCACTCACCCATGAGGTTCATACGATCAAACGGACGACGAGAGCAGATCAACGTCCCCATCCGGCTCCAGTTCGGTCCAAAGACAGTAAACGCCCAGGCCCTAATCGATAGCGGATGTACGGGGTCGTGCATTGACGAAGCCTTCGTCAAAAAACACGACATCCCTACTAAGAAAACCGCACGACCGATTCCGGTTAAAAACGCAGACGGAACCCACAACTCAGGAGGACCAATAACCGAGTACGTTACGGCGCATGTAACCATTCACGGACACGAAGAAGACCTTGACTTGGCGGTTTCACACCTCGGAATGAACGTCTACATCGGTCACGAATGGCTTCGACAGCACAACCCGTCGATCAATTGGACAGAAGGGACTATCACGTTCGACAGGTGCCCCCAGGAATGCCAACCCACGAAATTCAACATCAATGAGAAAGATGAGGAAACACCTGACGAAGTCTACCCTCTAGAAGAAGGCGAACAATTATACGCCTTTGACTGGGAAGGTTACCAATCATCGACCTCGCTATACGTCAGGACACTTGCTTCGGACATCGCCATTGCGGAAAACGCGAAGAAAAAGGCTCAAACCTTCGCGGAACGCGTCCCCTCGGATTATCACGAATTTAAGGACATCTTCGACAAAGACGACTTTGATAAACTCCCAAAAAGACGACCTTGGGACCACGCCATCGAACTCAAGCCCGATTTCACACCCGTAGATTGCAAAGTCTACCCATTGACGCTTGACGAGCAAGGGAAACTAGACGACTTTCTCGAAGAAAACCTACGCTCCGGACGCATCCGCAACTCAAAATCCCCGATGGCCTCACCGTTTTTCTTCATTAAAAAGAAAGACGGATCCCTCCGACCGGTGCAAGACTACAGACGGCTTAACGACATGACCATAAAAAATCGTTATCCACTCCCACTCGTACAGGAACTCCTCGACAAGTTAAAAGGAGCCAAGGTATTCACCAAACTCGACGTACGATGGGGATACAACAACGTCCGCATCAAGGAAGGAGACGAATGGAAAGCCGCATTCCGCACCAACAAGGGACTCTTTGAACCAACGGTCATGTTTTTCGGCCTCACGAACTCGCCCGCCACCTTCCAAGCCATGATGAACGACCTCTTCCGAGACCTGATCCATGAAGGCATTGTAGTTGTCTACCTCGATGACATCCTGATCTTTACGGAAACGCTTGAACAACACCGGCAGGCCGTCAAACAGGTACTCCAAATCCTACGCGACAACAACCTGTACCTAAAACCGGAAAAATGCGACTTCGAGCAGGAAGAAATCGAATACCTAGGAATGATCGTAGGACACGGCAAGGTCCGAATGGACCCCGCCAAAGTCACAGCTATTACCAACTGGACCGCCCCCACGACAAAAAAACAATTACAATCGTTCCTCGGATTCTGCAACTTCTACAGACGCTTCGTACCGGGTTTCAGTCGAATCGCGCATGATCTAACCAAGCTCACGGGTCATACGGACTGGGAATGGACAGACGCTCAACAAGTGGCCTTCGAAGAACTCAAACGGCGAATCACATCACAACCAGTCCTAGCCATTCCCACGGATAATGAAAAGTTCCGTGTCGAAGCCGATTCATCCGACTACGCCACCGGAGCAGTACTATCGCAGAAGCAAGCCAACGGCCACTGGCACCCCATTGCCTACTTTTCCAAAGCACTGAGCCCAGCCGAACGCAACTACGAAATCTACGATAAGGAACTGCTAGCGATCATGTCGGCCCTAGACGAATGGCGACAATACCTTATGGGCGCCCGACAACCATTCGACATATGGACCGATCACCGTAACCTGACCTACTTCCGGAAGGTGCAGAAACTCAACCGACGACAAGCAAGATGGTTAATGGAGTTACAAGAGTACAACTTCACCCTGACGCATAAAGCCGGCAACCAAATGGGCAAGCCCGACGCCATTTCACGACAGGCGGGGCTTAAAAAGGGGGAAAATGACAACAAAGACGTCGTCCTCCTTAAAACCGAGCTATTCCGTGCACTCAGGACACCCGAAGGATCAGGAATAATGGTGGATGGACCGGAAAACGCCTTCATCACGCGCATAAAAGGGACAACCAAGCAGGATGACTCAGTAAAAAGAGCGCTAGCCATGAAAGTCAAGGGATGGAAGGAACAAGAAAACAATCTTTTTACGTTCCAACAACGAATCTACGTACCCCGCGACAAAAAGCTACGCGCAGACATCATCCAGGCTCACCATGACGGACCACTCAATGGACACCCAGGACGCTACAAAACACACGAACTCATCACGCGCAACTATTGGTGGCCGGCAATACGAGACGACGTACGAAAGTACGTCGAAGGCTGCGAAACGTGCCAACGGAACAAAATACGCCACGACCAAATAGCCGCCCCGCTGCATCCACACGAGCCTCCCAAGGGACCATGGGAGCACGTCTCAATCGACTTTGTCATGCCGTTACCCGTCTCAGAAGGATACGACGCCATCTGTAATGTCAACTGCATGGGCACCAAGCAAGTCGTATTCTGGGCCACAACCAAAGACCTCACCGAAGACGAATTAGCCAAAGAATTCTTACGCAATGTCGTGCCCCATCATGGTGTCCCGCGAAAGATCGTCAGCGACCGAGGCAGCGTATTCGTCTCCAAATTCACGAAGGCCTTGTGCGAACAACTAGGAATTGAAGCCAACCCCTCCACGGCGTACCACCCCCAAACCGATGGACAAACCGAACGCTCCAATATGACGATGGAAAACTACCTCCGCATCTATGTAAACCATCGTCAGGACGACTGGGCCCATTTCCTACCCCTGGCCATGACCGCGTTCAACAATATAACCCATTCATCCATCGGCATGTCCCCCAACTTCGCCAATTACGGTCGCGAACTCTACCTCGGAACAAATCCCCGCCGCGAAACAACCAACCCCACGGCCAACGAACTCGCCCAACGAATGCGAGACATCTACACCGAAGCACGCTCCGCCCTCAAGGCCGCTCAAAATGATCAGAAGCGGTTCTATGATCGTAACAAAGCCGACCCCGTGGACTACCATGTCGGGGACTTCGTATGGTTGGAAGCCAAAACTCGCGACGGACAGACGGTGATCCATACCGTACGACCAATGCAGAAGCTAGACGCCAAACGATTCGGGCCGTTCAAAGTTCTGAAAAAGGTTGGGGCATCGGCGTACCATCTTCAACTCCCGAAGACGTGGGGACGTAAACACCCAGTGTTCAACGAATCCCTCTTATCACCGCACAACGGTCCTGCCTTCGACCAACAGAAAAAAGCACCACCTCCGCCCCCTGACCTTATCCAAGGAGAAGAATTCTACGAAGTAGAATCCATCGTCGACGTCCGTAGAAAGTCGAAACGCCTCGAATTCCTGGTCCATTGGAAAGGGTACGATCAAAGTGAAGATACCTGGGAACCAAAGACAAATCTGGGGAAAGCCAAGAAACCCCTAGACGACTTCTACCGCCGCCACCCCACCGCCTTAAGACTGCTCAAATGGCTCCTCATACGCCGATTACGATCGAAGCCAACCATACGATCATGAAGGCTGCCCATGAGCGTCTGGACAAACATCTTGTGCGCCGAAGGGTTTATCATCGGGATTCAACGAGGACGTTGAATCTAACGGGAAGGTGATGTCATGAACGTTACCATTCCGGACATCTCGGACACCTCGGGGACCTCGGGGATAATATCCCAATTCATTTTTATTTTCATTTCTATCTGACTACTCATCACTTAGTAACACTCCGTCACTCCGGTGGAGACTCGGCTTATCCTTGCTCCTTCCTGACGTCATGACTCCAGGCTCGTCTTATCATCGCTTCTCTTGACTCCACATGACATCATAATGCTGCGCATGACATCATGCCGCTCCGGACCCGGCTCATCCTTATTGTCTCGCTTACTGATCCTGCTGCGCATGTATCTATACTTAGCTCTGCTTACTGACCGCCGTGTGTCGTAGCTTACTAAGTGACTCTGCCTCGTAGTATATAAGGGCTCCGTTCCTCCTGTACATATTCCCCATCTCGACCTGGTCAATACTACCGACCTTACTCCCCATCGCCCCTCTTCACTTGTGTCACACGTCGTCGCCTAGTGCTCATCACTAAGGCCGTTGCTGACACTGTCCATCTCGTCATACGGTACTGTAGTGCACGTTGCACTACCCTAGGCCTGACACTCTCGAATCCATCTGTTCTCTCTTGCTCCTCTCATCGTCACGACTTAGGCGGCTCCATCGGTCTCATAAACTGTGTTTCTGACAGTGTGAGCGCTGGCACGCTCCCACACCCAACATGAATGGCACGAGTGTTGCACTCTGCCTACAAAAATGTGAACACCTGGGTTCAAAAAATTTGAACTCTGCCAATAAAAGACTTGAATGCTAGGGTTCAAAAATTTGACCTTAGAACCTAAAATTGTGAGGAACCGTACTGCCATACTCACAATGGCCCACTCCCCACCAAGTATTTAGAGTAGTTGTCCTGTCCGTTCAAAGTCCTACATTAAATCAGCAGTGATTTCTTAGCATTTGAAGCAAGGTCCTCACTCGGATTAGTCCTACATATATCTGTTCTGCACCTGTTGTGCCTATCTGATTCACACAGAATCTCATAGGACCCCCATCTATCTACCCGTTGTCTCATCAGTTTACCCATCACCCCACAAGTCTTCATTAGGTCCCCCTCGTCCCATCAGTTACACACATTGCACATCTACGGTCGTCATATCAGGATTGGACACCAAGCTAATTTGATACACCCCTCATCGGTCACATTTATGGTACATCATCATCAAGCTGGAGAATTCGCCTAATGTCCCCTCAAGTAAAGTGAACTTCATAATCCCCAAACAAACAGGTAAGCCTGGGAAAGAGGAAAAGCCGGCAAGCCTGAAAGTGAAAGAACCATCTTTTCACCTGACACTGCATGCCCTGGGCCCAAATGTGAACGGCCAAAGTGTAAAGGGCACCATCAACACGAGGACATGGCCTGTCTAGGCAGTCAGTGTCTCTCCCAGGCGTGTCAAGGGAGAGGAAGACAGAATGCTCACCTTGTTCTCCTCCCCGTCTAATATCCCTGCATCTCCTGCTTTGCATCCACCAATAAGAATGACTACTAGCCATGCTCTATATAGATAAAGGTCAGTAACAGGAGCTATCACCATCACCAAAGAGCAATGAGATGGAGCAAGAGCATCGGCAACAGCAGTGGAAAGCTGCTGTCACCGATGCACAGCTCATAAAAGGCTACAAGGCCTAGGATGATGTTATGGGAACTGGAAATGAGCTGCCTCATGCTATGAAGCATGTGTGGAACGAGCCAGAGGAAGATAGAAGGAGAAACTAGGTCAATATGAGGATGTACTCATCCAAAGGCTGTGCCAGCCTTATGACCTATGTTGTGCATCCCTATGAGAAGAAAGGGGAGGATAGAAAAGGAGGGCAAACAATGACTGAATCCGTCACTGAGGCGCCATGGTCATTGAGGAAGAAGTTGAAGTTGACGTGTTGAACCCGATGCAGCACGTGAGCTGGCAACATCATGGATACATGACTAATTCGTGAGGACTGTTACGAGTCCGTGACCAAGGAGCCAATGATGGAAATTGCAGTTCCTCTAGGAACATTTATTATGTCATCCTTTTCCTTCCCATCCACGCACAATTTGTGACACTAAGACGGGCTAGGTTAGGGTTAGTCACGTGACCAGTCTGACCCATACCAAACCTGTCCTGTACACTTTGTTTGAGCTCTAGACATGTAAACACATACATGTTCAGATTTTTATTGGACTCTATAATGCATATACTGACTTGTACAATTTTTCCAAGCCATATTGATCACGTATGGCCCACTTGAACTCAATGTTTCGGCAACTGCCGAATTTTGTTCAGCACAGGTCGTAAGTACGTCTTTTCTGAATTCCTTCCTCCCATCCTGCATCTACCCTACCCATCCATCCCATACATCTGCCTGCCTACACATCCTCTACACCCACCTATGTGCCCTCTGTATATGCTTTCCTGAACACTGGATGCCATTTTTCTAACCTCGGACACAATGGGATGGGTGGGACGGAATCTGGATGAGAGCAGAAAAGGTGAGTGCCCCTGAATCTGTTTGGAAACTTACCCCCCATCGTGCACCTGATTGCACTCCTACCGCCAACAATGTCGCACGGCATATGCCACGTTCCAGTGCACACCGTCCCTCAACCCCGCATATTATCACAGAGGAAAAGTGGGCGTAAGATGGTGAACTTTGGGACATGAAGTCCCAAAGCCCTGATTGGCTGGCACTCGCCAACTGCGAGCTCATCGTCACTGTTAGCAAGTGATGCCAACAGCGACGAGCACACACGCCCTAGCCAATCATGACTGAGGAGGAAATCATTTCCTCTTTGTTCGTGATTATCGGGCCTGCCCCAGTCTTCGCCATGTGAGGACGTGTCTCTCTGATGTCCGCACCCAACGCACTTGCGCCTAGCCTCCTCACCCATGTCAGCAATGCTCATACGGTGTATACACACCAGGCCCATGTGCTCATGCGACGCGCGAGCAATGGCAGCCAGGCATGAGGCCAGGACTTGAGAAGAGACTCAGGGGGCAGAGGGTGTTGCATGGAGCAGCAGGCGCAAGCGTGTGCAGGTGAAAATGTCATCCTATGTCATCCTCACCTGGGTGTGCTTGATGGCAGATGACATGAGTGGGCAGAAGGTGCGTGTGAGGGCAAGGGCGGTGGGGGGCAAGGACAGCAGGTGCGGTTGTGGGCAAGGGTGGGGTTCGACATGTGTGTTGTCCTTGAGGCACAAAGTCCCAGCGACAAGTATGCACACCGTGGCCAACTGGCCTGCTTCCCCCTCCGCCCCCTACAAACGCAAACACGACACCCCCGCTGTTGTGCTCGTCTCCATACCCAACGTGTATATGTCTCCACCCCTGCCTTCACCTCTGCACCCCGCCTCGACTCCTGACATTGTCCGCACCCTATCCTCCCGCATGCCCGCTCATCCGCACCACTGTCCACCCCCGCCCTTGACATTGCTCTAAACGCACATGCATGTGCGTTGCCTTGTCTTCTATACCCTCGCCCACCATCGCTGCACTCACACTCACATGTGCGCCTGCCCATGTACAACTTGCGTGCACCCACCTGCTGCACACACTCCCTCACGTGCTCCCACTCACCACCGCATGGCGCATACACGCCTGACCCACATGCTCGCACGTTGTGCGGGCAATGGCGGCCAGGCGTGAGGCCAAGGAGCGCAATAGGAGGGGGAGAGCGGCAGACTGAGGACAGTGCAGACGTGTTATGATGATTTTCGGAGCCCATTTCTGAGCATGGGCTCCAAAAAGTGTCATAGCACTCGCCCAGTGTGCTCAACGGCAGGGGTGGAGGTGCGGGCGAGGGCATGTGGGTGAGGGCGGATTGTAGAATTGGGTGTGCGGGCGAGAGCGAGGGCGGAGGAGATGAAGAGGAGCTGAGAAAGACGAACCTGTGTGCAAAAAAGTGTCGTTGGATACGTGAGAAGGGCTTGAAGAGCAAGATGAGATGGAGGTGGCGCTTGAGTGGCGTTGGACGTGTTGGCGACGAGCGGGAAGGGGGAACTGGTACCAGTGGTGGAAGGAACAAAGCAAAGTAAGTAATGTGTTGGCACACGCGTCTCGGCATGTCCCGGCTAGTTGGCAAGTGCCGAGATGCTTTCCCAATCGGTAAGTTGTGTCCTCGGTGCCAGGCTCACTTCTTTACTTCCTTCCTCCTGCTCTCCCCCTCCCCTTTCTCCTTCCATCATCAACCCACAGCGCCTCTCAAGTGTCGCCACAGCCTTCCCTTCCGCCGTTGAACCGGTCTCCCGCATACAAAGATGCCCTTTTGGTGCCACCTCTTCCCAGGTAAGCCCCCCGCCCTCACCTCCAACAAACTCCTTATCACCTCCAAGCACTCCATTGGGCCAATCAAGGGCGTCGAGGAGAGCCACGCGCAGGTCGGAGAGCGATGGCTAAAGCGCCACCTCGAGATAGCGGGCAAGACAACGGAGGAGCTGGCGGTGAGGCTGTGGGCCGAGTGCTGGACGGCCGTGGCAGAGGTACGTGTGCTCGGTCTACCCTCTCCGGGATGCACCCGCCCAACCAATTCCCAGCTCTCCAACGATGAATTTGAGGAGCATGTCCTGCCCTACGCTCGCGGCAAGAGCAGGCTCCACCTCCGTAGCCTCAACGCCTGCATGCGCGGGTTCGACACAATGCCGCCTGCCGCCGTGGACGCCTTTGCGCACGAATGGAGCTTCATCCGGACAGTGTTTCTCTAGCGGTGACCCCGTGGATGCCGTGTGCGCGTTCACGGAGGAGATCGGGCAGACGGGAAAGTGAAACAGCGAGGCTGTCGAGAGTTTCATCGTGCATACATGCGTCTCCTCCACGGCGTCGACGGTGCAGGCGGGGAAGGCGCACGTCCACGCACACACCATGCACGCAAGCCTGGCGCCCCCGCTTTGTCCTCGGCCACCCCTGCCGCCTCCCTGCTGCCCCCTGTCAACACTCATGGCAACTTCCCCCACCACACCCTCATCCACGTAGTCCCGTGCACAAGCATGCACGAGTGCACCAGCATCCCCACCCATCGTCTACTGCCCCACCCCTTCGCCAACTGTCCACTTTCCCTCGCCCTGAAGACCTCGCGCCACCGCCCTCACACCCATAACCAACGCGCCCGATCTCCTCACCCAAGCTTGCGCCTTGGTCCCCTCGCCCATGCCGACAACGCTCACACAGCGTATACACGCCTGGCCCACGTGCTCGCGCGACACGCGAGCAACAGCGGCTGGGCGTGAAGCCAGGATTTGGGGGACGGCGGATGCGTCGAGGGCGTCAGCTGCGTGAGGCGGCGGGTGGTAGCACAGGAGAGGGCAAGGGGTGCGGGTGAGGGTGCGGGTGAGGGCGGCAGGGGGCGCAGCCGTGAGCAAGAGGAGGGCAGGGCGGGAGAGGTGGTGGGAGGCAAAGGCGGCGAAGCATGGGGAGCGCGAGGGGAGTGCAAGAAGAGCACGAGAGGAGCGCACGCGAACAACGTGCTAACGCGAACGGCGTGCTGGCGAGATAGAAGGGTGGACGTGAGGTGGAAGGACGTGGGAGCGCAGGGGACCGGGCAAGGCGACAACCGTGAAGCGTCGTTGGACGCACTAGCAATAAGAGGAGAGGAATGGGGAACAAGGAAGGGAGAGGAAGCGAGTTGTGACCGAGCCAGCATCCTCCTCCTCCTCCTCTCCTCTATGCCCATGCCCTCTATGCCCGCGCCCCCAGCACCAAGCCAGCATCCTCTTCCTCCTCCTCTCCTCCTCTTCCGCACCCTCAATGTGCACGTCCTCAGGCCTCAACACCTCCGCCCGCCCGCCCTCCCTCAACGCCCACGCCTGCGACCTCGAAGCCCGTGTCCACCCGTGCACGCCCCCAACCCGCCCGCACCCGCCCGCCGTCAACGTGTGCGCTCACGCACCGTCAACGCTGGTGCTCACACGCCCTGGATGCCCACACACGTGCCCTCGACACCTGGGCGGACCACATCCATCGCGTATCACGCGGGGTATAGCGGATGGGGGAGTGTGGTGCGTGGGGGGTGAGGGCGCGAGAGTGCGCACACAGAGGTGCAGGGTTTGGTGAGGGCTACGCACATTGACCCCCACTTTCATTCCCCTCCCTCGTTAGCGCTCCCGCTCCCGCTCCCCAACAATTAAAAGGCACGTACATGCCAGGTCCATGTGCTCGTGCGACGCGCGAGCAGCGGAGGCCTGGCATGAGGCCGAGGGGTGCCCGTGCCCGTGCCCACGCACGTTGAGGGCGCACGTGTGGGCATACACGTTGAGAGCAAGGGGGGTGCGTGGCATGGGTGGGGGAGCGTGCACGTGCGTGTGCATGTCGAGGGCAGGAGTGGGTGCTTGCGTGCAGCGTGGGCGGAGGAACGAGGCGGAAAGGTGCGAGGATGAGGGGTGCAGGGATGATGTGCAGAGGCGCGGGGAGGATGAGTAGAGGTAGGAAGGCGGTCGACTCACGAGCGCGGATTGAAAAAGCGCGTTGGCGCTGAAAAAGGTGTCGTTGGATGCGGAGGCAGGGGCGATGAACATTGGGAAGGGCGCAAGGAGGCGTGTGGTGCGTGTTGAGGCAGAGTGGTGGGGGAAAAATGCACGCACATACCATGTACATGCCTCCGTGCATCCCATGTCATTCAGCCTCGTGCCCCAAGTACATGCGGCGGAGTGAGAAGAAAAGCCGTAGACCACCATTGTACGAAGTCTAGCTTGGCATTCCTAGCGATGACCTCAGGCTCAGCCGCTCATACTCAAATATCTCATGAACGTGACCGACAACGACATCTGCTGAGGCCACACGTACCATACCTCCGCCTCCGGCGAAGCTTCAAAGATGCTGTTGTACCCGTTTGTCATGAACGGTCTATAATTTTCTTTTACTTTTACATCGGTTACACGCTTTAGGACTTATCGGTTTATCACCGGTCCGGCTCCACTTCGGCCCAGACCCGGTTCATCCATATCCCACCCAGGCCCACGTGACTCATCTCGGCCCGGGTCTGACTCCTTTCCCCTGACTCATGCTGTACAATACTGACTCATGCTGTGCTCTTTTACATACAACTGCTTACTTATACTTGGTCTGCTTACTGATCGCCGTGTATTGGTTGCTTACCTAAGTCTCTCTCCTCTCATGTATATAAGGCTCACTCTCGCTGTACATATTCCCTATCTCGAGCTAGTCAATTCTACCGACTTTGCTTGCTTTCCCTCGTCTGTCGCCGTGTCCGATCGGCTCCCCTCTGTTGTCCTCATCTTCTAGTCAGCTGTGTCGTAACTTGGTGCTGTCGCACTAGTCGTTGCTGACACTCCTATGATGTGTTGCACGCGTAAGCTCGGTCGTATAATAATTGTACAAATATGCAACATGTGCGACATCGTCCCTTTTTTCTCATACTACTCCTGCGCTTGGGTACCCCGGACAACAAAGGTATCGAAGATGTGGCAATCAACGTCACTGTTCCATGCTGATGAAGATGACCTTACGAACCATGTGCACCACCGAGTGAGCGTTGTCCTTGGCCATGTAAACATCGCCTGACCTAACGGAGTGGGCTCTATCCCAATCCACGCAGACGGTGAGGAAGGATCTTCCCATCGAGAAGGCAAAAGGTGTACCGCAGCATGTGAGTCTCAGATAGCGACATATATGAAAATAAGTAACAGCTCTGTGGGGCAACGGTGTCAGCAACGACTAGTGCGACAGCACCAAGTTACGACAAAGCTGACAGAGGAAGAGGACGACAGAGGGGAGCCGATCGGACACAGCGACAGACGAGGGAAAGCAAGCAAAGTCGGTAGAATTGACTAGCTCGAGATAGGGAATATGTACAGCGAGAGTGAGCCTTATATACATGAGAGGAGAGAGACTTAGGTAAGCAACCAATACACGGCGATCAGTAAGCAGACCAAGTATAAGTAAGCAGTTGTATGTAAAAGAGCACAGCATGAGTCAGTATTGTACAGCATGAGTCAGGGGAAAGGAGTCAGACCCGGGCCGAGATGAGTCACGTGGGCCTGGGTGGGATATGGATGAACCGGGTCTGGGCCGAAGTGGAGCCGGACCGGTGATAAACCGATAAGTCCTAAAGCGTGTAACCGATGTAAAAGTAAAAGAAAATTATAGACCGTTCATGACAGATCCATGCGAACCCTTCCTCCACCGACAATCATGCCCAGGTATTCGATTTCTGCCTTCTCAAACTCGCACTTTTCTGGCTTCAGATAGAGTTTGTTTTCTCGCAGGATCTGGAGGACCTCCTTGACTATCCGACGATGTTCTTCTAGCGTATGCGTGAAGATGAGGATGTCGTCCAAATAGATGACCACGACTCCTTGGTGGATCAAGTCTTTGAACAGGTCGTTCATCATAGCTTGGAACGTAGACGGGGAGTTGGTGAGTCCGAAGAACATGACTGTAGGCTCGTAGAGACCTTTGTTCGTGTGGAACACAGCTTTCCATTCGTCCCCTTCTTTAATCCGAACATTGTTGTACCCCCATCGGACATCGAGCTTGGTAAAGTGCCGTGCTCCCTTATGTCACGGATCGCTCCATTTCTCTCTTCGTTTGCAGACCTCGTACACGCGACGCGTCACGGCACATGACTTTCCCTTGCATCACATGCTTCAACGACGTCATTGCCTGGACTTCCGAGCGGGGTTCCGCATCCTTATCTATGACATCATTGCTCCGGACCTTTGTCCTCCGCCCCATGACTCCTTTCTTATTGTTCCCCCCACTCGCACCACTATCGCATCGCATCACACCATCGTACCCACTTGTATATAAGGACAGTGTTTCTCTTCCCTTTTCCCTAGACTGTCCATCTTGTCATACGGTACTGTAGCGCACGTTGCACTACCCTAGACCCCGGCACTGTTACAACTCCGATAAGGTATCTCATTTTCCCTTACCTTATTCGGAAGGACGTCGCTAAACGACGTATTACGACTGTGCCCCAGTTCGTAACCGTCTCAACGCGACTACGACGGTGCCACAGTGTCACGTCCAACGGCATAGCCACACGGTGCCACAGATTGTACACAATCTCAACGGCATAGCCACAACGCGTGCCACAGTCTCGTCCCCGTAGATACTTGATACAACCGTCGCTCAATGTACATATGTTTACTCGACCTCCTTTCTTATAAAAGGAGGCTCAACAAACGAGCTATTCCCCAGCTCGTTCTCTTTGTAAATACAGGACTGTTCTAATAAGAACCTCCTCTTCTAAAACGCTTAAGAGATCCCAAGCAAACTAAGTTGATAAGCTCGCCTAAGTCTCCGTGAAGACTTACTGCTTCGCTTATCAACCTTCATCTTCGTATAACCGAGACGTCTGGATCACCTGATCCCACCTCTCACGGTAAGAGTACTGTAGCCTGAGCCGCTGTTCACGTGATAAGGACCGTCCTTAACACTAGAACGAGCTCTCCTCTACACTAGCTCACCCTACAGTTTGGCGCAGAGCGTCAAACAAAAACACCCACCATGGAGCCAGCGGAACAACCCGCTGAGAAAAGACCATCAGACTTTGAAGTACCTTATCTCCAATTAAACTGTAGTCGAAGCTTCCCCAACGGAAAAGAAGATCATCGTGGACATTTGATCCATACAATCTCCTTTTTACTACGACGGAGCCTTACCGCAAAAGAAAGCAAAGGGACATACAATATCAGTGGAACCCACCCATATACAGATACAATCTTCCCCAGCAACAGAATACTTCAAAGATAGATCCAAAAGAGAAAAAGAAGACGGAAGCTACGGCAACTCACATTGGAAGCGCCCAGATTATTCAAGACCTCATATCGGGCCCCTCTCATCAGAAAAACTCTGGAAACACCCGGACGCACAAAAGGTCGAAGAGAAACCTTACACCGGGAATATAAGGACTACTGGGAATTTGATCCCGATACCGACACAGCCAATACGACAACCGAACCACAGAACCCTCAAAACGAACTCCAGCATCTCAAGAAGCCGCAACAACCGCACTGCATCCAGACAGAAGAAACCACGCCAGAACCTGAGAAAGCAGTATCAGACACCCGAACAGAGTCTGATTCCAGAGGAGTCGGAGAAAGCAGCCCATCAAGCACAGCAGAAGCGAAGGACGTACAGAGAAACCGACAAGATCTCCATCAGTTAATCAGACGAAGATATCTTCGGAACCAGAAGAGGAAGACAAGGAAATCTATTTGGAAGACCCGAGAAACTTCACAACAATGGGAGAACGCCGCCGCCTCGATACCCGACCCCGCCACGCACTTGGCAATGTCCCCCCTGGAGAGACTAATGTACCGCGCCAGACGCCGCAACTCCAACACCAGCGATCCCGCAAAACCGAGACATGAGACTCGATTCCCCATAGGATTCGGTTTAGGCGAAACAATAGAATGGAAAATGCCATCACCGCGGTCACCATCGCCTTCCGACCGATCGGCCGATATAAGAAAGGAAAAGAAGTTCAGGACTACGTATTCGGAAGAGGAGCGACACGGATCTTCCGAAAGGACGAGATACCCACCAGGAAATCCCACATGAAGGAACAGGGACAACCGGATCAAAGCCCGACGACAAGGATAAAGGATTCAAGCTAAACGCATTAGGAGTATACGACGGAAGGGATCGGGCAAAACAGCCAAGTTCGTAGAACAATGCGTACTTCGCTTCATAGCATTCCCCAACGCATATGCTGCCAACATGCGTAAGATAACTTCGTGCTTCACATCTCACCGATGGACCTGCCCTTCACTGGGTCCCTTTTAATAAGCAAAATCGATAAGATACGAGATCACGGCCTAGATCCAGAAGTGTACCTTCCATGGACGGTGTTCCGCGACTACTTCTTAGAGACCTTGGAGAAATGACCCGGAAGGGACGCTAGATTCAACATACAGCGCTGGAACAAGGCACTATGGAAACCAAAGTATATCACGATCTTCAGAGACTATGCCATGGAAGCTGGTTACGATCATAAGCATTGATCGACCAATTCAAGAGAGGACTGCGCAACGATATCGTAGTCGAGATTCTCAAGGAGATCACATCTCGAACGATATTGAAGAATGGTATGAACTCGCATTGCGCATCAATAATAACTGGCGAGAAGCTCAAGCATTCCAAAGACATTATACGAGACAATGAACCCGACGAGCGATCTCACCCTCCTTACAAGAAACCACAGACGTACGTTCCATTCCGAAGAGGAAACGGAAATAAAGGAAACATCACCACCGCCAGGGCCGCTCAGACCGGAAACAATGGCCGAAACTTCAGACGCCTTACCCCGCAAGAACGTACCGAACTCCAGAAATCAGGATCATGCTTCTATTGCCGGAAGCCAGGACACATCTCAGGAACTGCCCAAGAGAAACGTATCCAAACGACGATCAATGCACGAACGACGAATCTAACAGAGAAGAATCCCCGATTGATCAGATCACCAAGCTTGTGAACAAGATGGACAGTGAAATGTTCGCACAACTGCCAACATGTTCAAAGACAATCAGGGTTTTTGAATGTCCTTCAACCGCGGCTGTTGAAAGGACACAGACAATGAACTTTTCAAATCAATCTCCTGTGCAGGAAACAGGAGATAACGTAAATAAAACAGTGTATATAAGATCATACCAAGATGGAGCAACGCACGCTCATCAATTCATATACCTGTTATGTTTCATGGAAGTTCCGTAAAGCCGCAGCAAAAGCGCTATTGGATAGTGGAGGGAGCAGCACCCTGATCCATCGGACTTCGTACGAAGGCACAGGATGAATCCAATCCAACTAAAGAAAGCGATACCAATATACAACGTTGATGGATCTCGGAACACTCTGGGAGAGATCACAGAAAGTATACCTTCCGATGACAATGGAAGGAATCAACGGAGAGATTCACCGCGAAGCCTAGGATTATTCATCACAGCCCTAGGAGGAGACGAAGTAATTTTAGGAAACCCTGGCTCAAAAAACACAAACCCAGCATTGATTGGAGAAAGAGACAGATTACACTACAAACATGTCAGGTACGTGCTCCACTACGAGTAAAACAAGACCGGCCAAGGAAAGGACGAACCTTTTCTACCATCACTTCGAAGAACAGAAGGCAAACCATCACGCAATGATAGAAGAACAGGAAGATTCCGAAATCGATTCCGATCTCATCGAGATCAAGACATCAGAACATCTATGGAACTAACATAGAACGATACCAGTTGCAGAAGAAGAACGAACGAAACCAATACCTGGATAACCGCAAGAGCGACAAGGCACAAGAACTCGCAGAAAGAGCAGCCATGGAGAGAAGAAGAAGACACTCGATGAGAGATTCCACCCAGCTACAAACAGTATCAAAAGGTATTCGAAAAGAAAGTGTCGGAACGCTTCCCAATCAGTAGACCTTGGGATCATGCGATAGACCTGACCGAAGGATGGAAACCTCGAAATTGCAAATTATATCCGATGACGGTACCGGAACGAGGAGAATTAGACACGTTTGTAGATGAACATCTACGAAGGATACATCCGAGAATCAAAATCAGAGATATCGTCGCCTTCTTTTTCATCAAGAAGAAAGATGGATCTCTTCGACCAGTACAGGACTATCGCTATCTCAACTCCATCACGGTAAAAAACGAATACCCGATCCCGCTCATCTCAGATCTCATCGACAAAACTCAAAGATGCTAAGATCTTCTCAAAGCTCGATCTCCGATGGGGATACAACAATGTTCGAATCAAAGAAGGAGATCAATGGAAAGCCACGTTCAAAACGAACAGAGGCCTATTCGAACCAATGGTGATGTTCTTCGGACTAACCAACTCGCCCGCAACATTCCAGGCGATGATGAATGCACATTCAAGGGATTGATAGACAACGGGAAAAGTAGTGGTATACATGGACAACATATTGATATTCACAGAAACACTCGACGAACATAGAAGACTGATGAGAGAATCCCTTCAGATTCTGGAACGGAACGATCTGTTTCCTGAAACCGGAAAAGTGCTTCTTCGAACAATCATCAATCGAGTACCTAGGCATGATAATCACGCATAACAAGGTAAAGATGGACCCGATCAAAGTTCAAGGACTATCGGAATGGCCTACACCGAGAAAAGTAAAAGAAGTTCAATCGTTCCTCGGATTTGGAAACTTCTATCGATGTTTCATCAAAGATTATTCTAAGATTGCGAGACTCACTGTTCCAACTCACGAAGAAGGACCATGACTGGAACTGGACGACCGAGTGTGAAAACACCTTCAACAGGCTAAAACACGAATTCACGTCGTCCCCAGTCTTAATCATGCCTGACGCGAACAAACCGTTCCGTATAGAAAGCGATGCCTCAGACTTCGCGTACGGAGCCATCCTGTCACAACCAGATGAAACCGAAAGATGGCATCTGGTCGCGTACCTGTCCAAATCATTGTCACCAGCGGAACAGAATTACGAAATATACGACAAAGAACTCTTAGGAGTGGTAAAAAGCCCTAGAGCACTGGCGACACTATCTAGAAGGAGCTAACTACAAGATTGAAATCTGGACAGACCATAAAAATCTAGAGTATTTTACAACAGCCCAGAAACTTAATCGGCGACAAGCACGATGGAGCTTGTACCTATCCCGCTTTGACTACACCCTGGTACACAAACCAGGAAGTACAAACAAAGCGGACGGACTTTCTAGAAGATCAGATCATAAAGAAGACATTCCAGATAACGATGAACGGATCTTGCTCCACCCTTCAATATTCAAGGCAAGAGCCACCGGAAGGGGAACTGTAGAAGCGATCAGAGATAAAGAGCTTCTCAGAGAACTAAGGAACTTCTCATACCTGGATGATGAAGTCTGGACGGCACTAGACACGATCAAAAGATCGGGACCACGCACCCTTGCAAAGGGAATCGAAGATTGGAACTTCGAGAACGATCTGATCATCAGAAAAGGAAAGATCTACGTACCACAGAATCTCGAACTGCGACGCATGATCCTAAAATCGCATCATGATCTCCAGACGATTGGACATCCAGGAGAGATGAAAACCCTAGAACTGGTACAGAGAAACTTTTGGTGGCCAAAGATGATTTCCTTCGTAAAAAGCTACGTCCAAGGATGTCCCGTATGCCAATCAACGAAGAATATCACACATCCGGCAAAACATCCATTACAACCGACGGAAATACCAGAACGACCATGGGAAACAATCACATCAGATTTCATCACAGATCTTCCGATCTCCAATGGATTCGATTCGATCAACGTAGTCGTCGACAGGTTCACCAAGACCGCAGTATTCACACCGTGCCTAAAGACAATCAACGCAGAAGAAACAGCTGATCTTCTGATCGACAATATCTACAGACGATTCAGATTATGGAAAAGAATGATATCGGACAGAGGTCCTCAATTCGCATCCAAAGTATTCCAATCCATCTGCGAAAGTCTTGGAATTATCTCGTCACTCAGTACAGCGTATCATCCCCAAGCGGATGGCAAAACAGAAAGAGTAAATCAAGAATTAGAGCAATATCTTCGAGCATTCTGCAACGGAGATCAAACAAATTGGGCAAAACTTTTACCAAAAGCAGAATTCGCACACAATATACGACAACATTCAGCTACGAAAGCTTCCCCATTTGAACTCCTACACGGATATCAACCGGTTTTCAACCCGACAATACCGACCGACCCGCGAATACCGACAGCCGCCGAAGAAAGAATAAAGAACTTTAAAGACGCGTGGGACAACGCAGAAGCAAGTCTGGAAATAGCTGCTAAATTAATGAAAATGCAGCATGATCAAACGTTTACGCTGCGAGATCAACTCAAACAGGGTGACCAAGTATGGTTAGACGGGAAAAATCTTAACACGGTATACCCGAAAACTAAACTAGCACCAAAGCAATTTGGCCCATTCAAAGTTGAAAAGGTTATAGGACCAGTAACCTATCGCTTAGAACTACTGGCGAAGTGGAAAATACATCCGGTATTTCACGCAGCACTATTAATTCCGTTCAAAGAAACAGAACAATATGGCGAAGCTTACGAAAAACCACCTCCGGAACTAGTAAACGATGAAGAACTCTATGAACTGGAAACAATAATAGCCTCGAAACTAGACAAACGGTACTCCGAACCATTACATTACTTCGTAAAATGGAAAGGATACCCAGACTCCGGTAACACATGGGAACCTGCATCTAATCTCGAAGGATCAAAAGCTGTGATCGCAGAGTTCCATCGGAATAACCCCAAGGCACCGAAGTCGCCACCACAGCCAATCAGAGATACCAACACAGAAGTTACTGATCGCGACGAGATCACTGCAACACCGCAAGAGCGAAGACCAACAAGACGAAAGAAACGCAAGACGAAAGTAAGACATCGGTGAGACTCAACGCCATTCAGGCGAATGCACTGCCAACAAGGGGGGGATAAAAACCCTACGGGTTCAACAAGACAGATCACCAATGTCTACCACCCCAAACGCAACCAACACCTCCTCTACCAATCCAATCGTCTCACCCAACAATGTCGACCGCCTCCGCCTCGTCTGCAACAGAGCACACCACACTCAGCAGGAACGCGCCCTCTGCGGAGACTGCTTCATCGCTCGATCGGCAGCAATCTTCGCAATTAAGTCAGTACCTCCTCCGTCTAGGTCAGGACCAGACGGAAGAACAGGGGGTAAGCCGATTAGAAGCACACAGAAGAACCCTAACTAAAGCACCCGGATTCCTCACAGGTGCTAATGCAATCCCCGTGGCCCGGAGCCACGGAAGTCCCACCGCCCGATTCCCCGATCCTAGAGAGCCAGATAGCCCGCATGATAGCCGGAGTAGCGCTCGAACAAGCCAGAGAACGGATCAACGACCTCAAGAGGGAGTCAACCGACGTCCAGAACATCTTGAAGAACCACATCAAGATGCTCGACGGAGAACTCCATCAGCTAGACTCGAGGTACCTGACGCTCTCGACCGAAATGAAGGAGAGAGAGGTCAAGCTTCTTCGACGATTCAGGAAACTAGCGCAGCAGCTATACTCAACGTCGCAGAACTCCGAAAATTCCTTACTGAAGTCGGACATTGAGTCAACTGGCTCAACTGGGAAAGACACACCTTCCGTGCCGCTTACAAAGGAGAAATCCTCCGAAGGCGAATGGAAACTACCGGAGTTCCCCATATGTCGTCACGCGACGGCCCAGACATCGACCTTATCTTCCATGGACATCACATCTCCCCGGGCTACACTATTCGACCCGATCCCATCACATCCGCCCTCGCCAGACCCCCGTTCCTTCCTAACGCCCCTCCAAGACCCATCACCGCTCCCACACCGCCAGGATCCCTACCCATCCCCGGCATCACCCCAATTAACCCCGTCCAGCCTCCCGTCACTAGAAACGGATTACCCGGAGAGCGATCCGGACAGCCCCTGGTTTCCCCAGAGCCCAGACAACAGACCGGCAATCCGCGACCAGTACCTAGGACATCTTCTCAGCTGCCCGCAATGCCTAGACCGCCAACTCCATTCCCGGTATCTGCTAGCGACACTCCCATGCCATGGCACGGAGGTCCCCCTGCTTATCCCTCGTTCCTACATTCGCACTCCGACCACAATCGAGATTCCATCGCCCAGGATCCCCGAGTCACCTTACAGCGACGTAAACATGAATCTGTCGACCCCGACGGAAGACCACTCAAGCGAATCAGAGACATCGGATTCTCCGATAAGTCGAGCGATAAAGAAATGCGACAAGATCCAGGAGATAATCGAGGAAATGATGGAAACCTGCGCTCGCTGGAAACGAGACCGCGAGTCAACGGACAAATCGGACAGCTCGGCGGACGAACCGGACAGTCCGATGGACGACAAGACGAAGGAAGTAGCCGAGAATCCCTCGGACAAATGGAACAACGAGCCGACCACATGGACGCAAGAGAAGTGGGACGCGATTCCCGCGAAGCCGTGGAAACGCTGCTGGAAATGCGGCGAGCGAGGCCATCTCCGCCGAGACTGTCCCCGTCGCAACAACGCTCCCCCTCACTTCCCCCGATCGCGGTCTTGCTATCCCCTCCGACCACAGACTCCTCTTCCTCGCCCTCGCCCGAGCCGTCCGGATATCAGCTACGGTCCAGGAACACTGATGTCCCACCCCCACCTCCGACGTACCGACGCTACCGCCCGCGCCCACAGGCAGCTTCTGGGATTCCTCGCGCAACGTGAGAGCCTGACGCACGAAGCCGCCCAACACGCCACCGAACAGTGGTTGTACTGGGAGGACGCCATGCTCCGCACTCAGCGAGAACCCCCTTCGCGCTTCAACCACTCCTGGCGCGTCGACGATCTCTTCTGGAAGGAAGAAGATTGGGACTTGCAAGAAGCGGAAGAGTCGAAGGATCACTGGCCGGAGCCTTGGTAAGCACACGGACGAACTTTCACTCATCATTACGCACTCGGACTTTCTCTCTCAATTGTCATCATCGCGCTTTTGCATTCATAATTACGACACTTCTCGGACTGATCACGGACTGCGCCCTCATCCGCACGCATATTTTCCTCGGACTTCTCTACTGTACCGGTTCCTATCGCTATGAGGAAGGCGAAACACTTGGTATTCTCTACGCGACGCGCTGGCCGTGCCGTTTACTTACGACTCAGTTTTGATTATGTATGAACTCTCGCTTACGATTGACGGCAATGATTACATCATTGCCCCTCCACATCGTAAGGATAAAAGGGAAAGCCATAGCAACAACGACACCCTCAGACATCGTCTAACAAACCTACTCGCACCACCCAAACATGTCTTCTACTCTCGCCTCCTCTTCGCGCAACCTCTCCACCGTCGACTCCACTCCTCCTACCACCCCTCCTCCCTCGCCCGTCCCCTCGCGCACTCCCACGCCCGACCCACGCGACGAAGAACTCCTTCGTCATCTCAAGCGAGTCACGGAACTCCTAAGCCGTCCGGATGTCGCTCGCGCCATGAAGAGGCCGAGAAGCCTCGACAAAGAAGCGCTGCAGGAATCGAAACGGAGATGCGGTATCAAAGGAGTCTTCAAGAAGCACGGGCCCCGATTCAGACACCCCGACGACCCAGTCATGACGACGAGGATAGGGCATAGGCTAGGGTCTCCTACGATGGACGGAGAGGATATGAAGGTAGTGGAGTCGTGGGTGAAGCGGTAGAATAGAATTCTATCACCCGATTTCGAACAAACATAAAAAGAGTGAGCGTCAAGATAAGAAAAATCAGAAACACGATGCAGCCCACTCAGTCACCCGATCTCACAATGTTCACCACGACCACTCCACGTTCACTCGTCATCGTCATAAGTGTGATCGTAACACTTACCATCCTTACCGGCCTCACGTCAATAATCTTCATCCAACGATGGCGTCGACCGAATGAACGTGTTCAAGAACTTCCTATGGAACCCATCCGATTCGCGAATCTACGAGACGTCGATTCTAGAGAGAGGGATAGTGTTACAACTCCGATAAGGTATCTCATTTTCCCTTACCTTATTCGGAAGGACGTCGCTAAACGACGGATTACGACTGTGCCCCAGTTCGTAACCGTCTCAACAACGCGACCACGATGGTGCCACAGATTGTCACCGTCTCAACGGCATAGCCACAATGGTGCCACAGTCTCGTCCCCGTAGATACTTGATACAACCGTCGCTCAATGTACATATGTTTACTCGACCTCCTTTCTTATAAAAGGAGGCTCAATGAACGAGCTATTCCCCAGCTCGTTCTCTTTGTAAATACAGGACTGTTCTAATAAGAACCTCCTCTTCTAAAACGCTAAAGAGAATCCCAAGCAAACTAAGTTGATAAGCTCACCTAAGTCTTCCGTGAAGACTTACTGCTTCGCTTATCAACCTTCATCTTCGTATAACCGAGACGTCTGGATCACCTGATCCCACCTCTCACGCGTAAGAGTACTGTAGCCTGAGCCGCTTGTCACGTGATAAGGACCGTCCTTAACAGGCACTCTCGAATCTATTTTCTTCTCGCTCCTCCCATCGTCGCGACTTAGGCGGTTCATCGGTCTCATAAACTGCGTTTCTGACACCTGGACAGTCTACCCCTACGCCTACCTCGCACCCCTCTCTCCATCTACCTCTGCCGTCTCTACGACGTTAAAAACTCCCACCACGGACCTCCCGAACGCACCGGTCTTCCTCCTGTTCAACGGAAAGCCGATCACCCCCCGCGACGATGCACCACTCCCCTACCCCTGGTCCGACGCCGTCACTGTCAACTGCCTCGTCCCCGTACAGAACCTCTGCAAGAAAGATCCCTGGACCGCGCACGGCCTCAACTTCCGCATCTTCGAGTGGAGGTGGCACAAGGACCACGGTACTGTCGTCCTCGCCCTATACGTCCGGATCACTACGTGCATCAACGTAGATCTCGAACGCCTTGAATTCACCCTCCACGCCCCCACCTACCACACATACCTCATCCAGGACGCCCCCAACCTGATCCTCCAAACCAGTTTCACCTCCGTCTCCCAGTTTAACCGCCGGACCCCCGAATCCACCCCGCCACCAGTCCTCCGTCCCACCATCAAGGGTAAGACCCTTCGTTGCCGCCACCACGAACATAAGATACGCCAGGCAGTAAAAGCCGGCTACCTCACCAAGAAACTCCTCGGCAGTCGCCCCATCACGGCGGACTTCTTCTAGACCATCATCACGTCCTCCACAGCCCCTCGTCCCCCCACTCCGAACCTCCCCCCAGGCGTTTTTCGAGACTACTGTCCCGAAGAATACTATATCCTCACCTCGCAGCAGACTAAGGAATCCGTACGTTGGCTGCACGACGAACCAAACCGGCAACGTCGAGACTGGTACTTCGACGACCGCGACGAACAACCCTACGTCGAAGAATCGGATTTTGCCACCGCTGCGGACGTTCTACAGCGCTTCCTGAACCCCCCTCCGACCAACTCGCCCCCACCCCGTCGATGTACTGTAATCGAAGTCCCAGAAGGGATCAACCACAACGACACAACTGGGAAGTGGTACGCCTATAGACGGAACAAGAACGGAACCCCAGGACGATCAGTAGTTGAGTGGCAGCCCACTTCGTTCAGTCCCGTCCAAGATCACTGGTCGTGGCATCATAACCAGCAATTCCTCACCCCCGCCGACTTCCTTGTCGCAAAACAAGTTGAGGACGAAGTTGAAGAAGCAGAAGAATGCCGACGAGAAACCCTACACCGCCTTGATCAAGAACTCGCCCAATCCCTCACTGTCCCCCTCCCTTTCAACAAGATGTCCGACGCCGAATCCAAACCTGCCGTCTCCAAGCGGGAGATCGGCCCCAAGCCAAAGCCATTCAAAGGCGAGAGACGCGACACCCTCCGGTTCTCCCTCGAGCTCCGCATGTTCCTGCGCGTTAACAAGGATGTTTATGCCACAGATGACGCCAAGATGATGCTCCTCCTCAGCCTGATGGAGGACGACACGGCGAAGGCCTGGGCCACGCATCGCCGCATGGAACTCTTCGCCGACGAAGACGAGAAGGAAGACACCGAAACCCTCGACCCCACGCCCCCAACACTCCACTATAGCTCCTACAAAGAGCTCTTCGAGAGGTTTGGCAAAGACTTCGTACCCGTCGATCCGAAGATAGAGGCTCAGCGTAAGATCAACGAGCTTGCAATGACCACCCGGGACGTCACTGACTTTATCACCGAGTTTGAGATGCTGGCAACCATGTCAGCATACGACGACGAGGCGCTAATCCACTTTTTCAAGAAGGGACTTCAGCGTGACCTCGGCAAGCAGGTGGCCCGGTCGTACCCGTTCCCCACCAAGCTCGCGGAGTGGAAGGAGCGCGCCCGCCGCATCAACCACCAGTGGCTCGAAGAGAACCCGGAGAGGAAGAGCAGTCAGTCCAAGGGGGCTGTCGCGCTCACCTCGAACGGTTCGACCAATGACTCCTCGTCGCGCCGAGTCGGCGCCTTCACCAACACCTCGACCCGCCCTGCAAAGCTGACGGACGACGAGCGCGCAAAGATGATGCGCGAAGGCAAGTGCTTCATGTGTCGACAAGCCGGTCACGTCTCTCGCGACTGCCCCAACCGTGACTCGAGCGCGCGACGGGTGGGTGCAGTAGAGACTGGGTCCAAGGCCCCTCCCCTGCCGACGAACACGGCTCCATCCACCGCAAAAGCGACCCCCGACCCGTCCAAAACCATCGCGGCAATCACCCGCCAGCTGAAGGATCTGGACGTGGAAGGTAAGGAACAAGCAGTGGCACTGTTGAAGGATATCCTGGAGTCGCAGGATTTTTGAAACGCCCCCCAGTCGCGTCGTCTGGCGGAGGCAAAGGACTTGTATCATCGGCATCTTACAATCGCTTTTCTGTATTATCATCTATGACCTCATGTGAGCAATCATATCCATTGTGTGTGCACCTCTCTACTGTCACGAAGAACAGGCAAACACCCTCGATAACGCTCAGAGTCAAGATGATTGGATGAGCGACAGGCCAACAAATCGACGCAGATGCACTGCTTGACAGCGGTGCAGAAGGAATCATCATCAATCGAAGCTTTGCTGAACGCAAGAAGCTGACCACGAGAAAACTAGAAAACCCGTTCCCCGTGCGTAACGTGGATGGCACCGAGAACATCATGGGCTGGGTACGTGACACGACGACCCAGCGAATCCGGATATACTCGCAAGACTCAAAGGCATACCATGAGGAAGAAGCTGAGTTCTTCATCACCGACATCGGTGATCACGATATGATCCTTGGAACAGACTGGCTCGATGAGCATAACCCCACCATAGACTGGCAGCAAGATCGTGTTGACATGCTCCGCTGCCCTCCCTCCTGCACCCTCTCTGAACCGACCGTGACAAACCTTGCAACAAAGCCGCGAACACCATCGTCGACCCGATCACAGCGAAAGGTTCGAGCTGATGCGCCCCCTAAGGTACCTCCAGTCCCGGACGACCCCTTCCCAGAACCAGTGTATGTCTCCTGGGCCCCTATCCCTACATATGTCATCCCCGCGCGCAGGGTCAAAGGTGTTCGTATCCGCACATCCCATCTCTCACCTCTACCTGCCCGCCTTTTCACTGAAGACAACGACGAACGACCCAGGGTCTTCCAAGACTGGGAGATCAATGGCCTGCGTCGTGCTGGGATTCTTCCTGAAGTTGACGGCCCTAACCCGGAGGCAGTACCAATCCGCGCGGGCTTCACCAAGGCGCAAGAGCTTGCAGAGCACTCAAAGGAAAATGCACGTCCGCAAACCTTTGAAGACTTGGTTCCCCCTCCATACCGCGACTTTGCACCCGTATTCGACAAGAAAACCTCTGAACGACTACCCGACCGACGACCATGGGATCATGCCATCGACATGAAGGACGGCTTCGAACCCAAGCCGTGCAAGATCTATCCGCTCTCCCCCTCGGAGCAGATCGAGCTCGATACCTTCCTCGACGACCACCTGAAGAAGGGCTACATTCGCCCATCGAAGTCGCCGCAGGCAAGTCCGTTCTTTTTCGTCAAAAAGAAGGATGGGAAGCTGCGGCCTGTACAGGACTATCGAGAGCTGAACAAGGGTACCATCAAGAACGAGTATCCCTTGCCGCTGATCTCAGAAATTGTCGACCGCCTCAAAGGTGCAAAGATCTTCTCCAAGATGGACATCCGCTGGGGGTACAACAACGTCCGCATCAAGGAAGGCGACGAGTGGAAGGCTGCGTTCAAGACGAATCGTGGCCTCTTTGAACCTACGGTGATGTTCTTCGGCCTTATGAACTCCCCCGCGACGTTCCAGGCAATGATGAACAAACTTTTCAAGGACCTTATCGGCTCGGGCAAAGTCATCATCTACATGGACGACATCCTCGTATTCACTCGAACTATGGAAGAACATCGTGCCATAGTGCGACAGGTTCTCCAACGCCTACAAGACAATGACCTGTTCCTTAAGCCAGAGAAATGCGTCTTCGAGCAGGACTCCGTTGAATACCTGGGACTCATTATCTCACACGACAAGATCGCCATGGACCCCGTCAAGGTAGCTGGTATCCAGGACTGGCCGACACCCCGGACGGTCAAGGATGTACAATCCTTCCTCGGATTTGGTAACTTCTACCGACGCTTCATCAAGGATTTCTCCAAGATCGCATGACCTCTGTTCGACCTAACAAAGAAGGACTGCACATGGAATTGGTTGGCGGAATGCCAGACGGCATTTAACGCACTTAAAGCTGCGTTCACCTCCTCCCCTGTCTTAGTTATGCCTGATCCAAGGAAACCCTACCTCGTCGAAGTTGACGCCTCGGACTTTGCTACTGGAGGTATACTCTCGCAGAAAGGTGACAACGGTCACTGGCATCCAGTGGCGTATCTGTCCAAGGCCCTGTCCAAACCGGAACGCAACTACGACATCTACGACAAGGAGCTACTCGCGATCATCCGTGCGCTCGAAGCCTGGCGCCACTACCTCGAAGGCGCCCCCGACACCGTCAAAATCTGGACAGACCACAAGAACCTGGAGCACTTCAAGACGGCACAAAAGCTGAGCCACCGACAGGCACGTTGGGCTCTATTCCTCACTCGATTTGACTTCGCGCTCGTTCACAAACCAGGAGTATCCCATCGCCCAGACCCAATGTCCCGACGACCTGATCACAAGCAGGGCGTTGAGAATGACAACAAGGAACGTATCTTGCTCGACCCCAAGTACTTCCAGATACGTGCAACAAGGCCAGGAGCAGTAACCTCCCTCGGCGATGTCGAACTCCGACGACGTATCCGCGACTGCAAGACCAAGGACATCGAGGTCGTTCAAGCTCTAGATGCCATCTTACGAAATGGACCACGTACACTCGTCAAGAACCTTCAAGAGTGGAACTATGAAGAAGGCCTGGTCCTGTTTAGAGGAAAGGTATATGTCCCTGCAGACGACGAGTTGTGACGCGACATTGTCAAAATGTACCATGAATCGCCCCTGGCTGGACACCCTGGTCGCTTCAAGACTTACGAACTTGTGAGTCGTGAATATTGGTGGCCTGGCATGTCTGTCTTTGTCCGCGACTTCGTAGCAGGATGCGCAACCTGCCAGTCGACAAAGACACAGAGCAGCCGACCCCACGTCGACATGATCCCAAACGAAGTACCCGACCGACCATTTGGCGTCATCTCTACCAACTTCATTGTCGAGCTCCCTGACTGCGAAGGCTATAATGCCGTCAATGTCGTGGTTGATCGCCTCACCAAGATGGTGGTTACCACCCCATGTACAACGAAAATCACCAGCGATGGCACGGCCGACATTCTCTTCGACAAGGTATACCGACATTACGGCTTGGCGGACAAGATCATCTCAGATCGTGGACCCCAATTTGCTGGGCAGGTAATGCGTACACTCAACGAGAAGCTCGGGATCAAGTCCGCCCTTAGCACAGCGTATCACCCACAGACAGATGGCCAGACCGAACGCGAGAACCAGAACCTTGAGCAGTTCCTGCGAGTATTCTGCAACTACCGTCAAGATGACTGGGTGAAGTGGCTGCCCTTCTTCGAGTTTTCTCACAACTCCCGCACCCATGCAGCTACTGGAAAGGCCCCCTTTGAAGTCCTCTACGGCTTCCTCCCCAAGATGTACCCATCCGTAAATCCGTCCTCAAAGGTCCCTGCAGTTGAAGAACGCCTCCGTCAACTTGAAGAAGTCCGACAGGAGATTAAGGCCAGCCTTGCCCTCGCATCCGACTTAATGAAGCACTACAACGGTGACACGATCAGCAAATCGACACTGTTTGCCATCGGAGACAAGGTCTGGCTCGAAGGCAAAAACCTGAAGATGACAAGGCCGAAAGCTAAGCTTGCTGCCAAACGATTTGGACCCTTCGAGATCATTGACGTCATTAGCCCAGTGAACTACCGCCTGAAGCTGCCAAAGACGTGGAGAATCCACCCAGTCTTCCATGCTTCGCTGCTCACCACGTACAAGGAGACAACGGCACATGGTCCAAACTATGAACAACCGCCGCCTGACCTCGTTGATGACGAGGAAGAATATGACGTTGAAGACATCATCGACTCAAAGCCGACCCGCAACAAGAAAGGCATACAATACCTCGTCAAGTGGGCAGGCTATCCTGACTCCGAGAATACCTGGCTCCCTCGCTCCTCGCTCTCAAAGGTCACCAACATGATCGACGCCTTCCACAAACGCCATCCAAATGCGCCCCGCCCTGTGCGTTCCCTCGGCATCTCCTTTGACGATTTCCTCGCATCTACCCTTGCAGATGACATTGCGCTCCAGGCGAAAGCGCGTCTTAAAGGGGGGGTAATGTCACGGATCGCTCCATTTCTCTCTTCGTTTGCAGACCTCGTACACGCGACGCGTCACGGCACATGACTTTCCCTTGCATCACATGCTTCAACGACGTCATTGCCCGGACTTCCGAGCGGGGTTCCGCATCCTTATCTATGACATCATTGCTCCGGACCCTCGTCCTCCGCCCCATGACTCCTTTCTTATTGTTCCCCCCGCTCGCACCACTATCGCATCGCATCACACCATCGTACCCACTTGTATATAAGGACAGTGTTTCTCTTCCCTTCTCCCTAGACTGTCCATCTCGTCATACGGTACTGTAGCGCACGTTGCACTACCCTAGACCCTGGCACTCTCGAATCTATTTTCTTCTCGCTCCTCCCATCGTCGCGACTTAGGCGGTTCATCGGTCTCATAAACTGCGTTTCTGACAGCGAGCTTGAGCTATGAACGGAGATAATGTCTGAGTCGTCTTTAGAGTTGGCGGCATCGAGCACGATACCCGCGCCAAGAGGGCCGCGCTTGACCGATTCAAAGTAGGAGACAGTGTCGACGGTATAATTGGCAATGGTATGGCCATGACGCTCACAGGAGAAGCCCATGGTAAGCGTGATGTTGGTGGCCAGGGCATAGGGACGATACTGAATATGAATGTCGCCGTCGTCATCGTGAGCACCTGCGCACAGGCTCACGTCCGCGTCTTGAGGCGCCAGGTTAGTGGCCGGCGGAGGCACGGCGGGAATGGGAACTTGAGTCGGGGCGGGGACGGGGACAGGGATGGGGACAGTGGCCGGAGGATGAACCACGACGGGCGCAAGAGCGTCGTGAGTGTTTCCCGGGGGAGACAGGTGTGGCCCAATCGCAACGGGGACGGGCACGAATTCTTCAGATGCCTTGGACATATAGGAAGTCCACGCCATCACTGCCTCCTGCCAGCCGCTGTAACGGCGCCAGATAGCGCCCGACACACCGTAGACAGAGTCATGAGCAATAGCCCTATGGGAGATAATTGTGTTATTACAGTATGCAGGTCTTCAGATATAACATACCAGTCTTGGAAGATACCGGGGTGACAACCACGAAATACAACATAGACAGCAGCGGGGTCGGCTCCTGCGCCAGCTGCGTGAAGAGGTTAGAGTGGGGAAACCAGAGAGACGGTGAGAACGTACGGAGAACGTTGGGGTTGGGACCGGCCATCGCAAACAGTTGACTAGAAGCGCGGGGGGGGGGGGGGCGAATGGAATGGAAACGGGGAAGGGGATGCGCTGTTTGCTGTCGTAGACCTTGAAATATATACTGGATGACGGGGGTGAGAGAATACGTTATCTTATGGCCGAAAACAAGAAGAAGCCCCCAAACGAATGGAACACAAGACACGAGGCTTCGTGCATCACAATCGAAGAACGAAATGAACCAGCCACAGGTCAGAATGTTCCGTGAGGGTCAAATTGGAAATGTGGGCACTCAAAAGCCACTCCTCACCCAGGTTTTCCAGCACCTATATTACGACCGCTACAAGGCGCAGATCGAGCGTGAGTCTGCCCGTCCAAAGGTTCTGCTCGCGTGGCGCAATGCGCGAATGTTGGGGCTATCGGATCTTGAGGTGGAGGAGGTTAAAGCCAATGTCATGACGTCCCACGAGGAAGGCGAGGACGACGACAACGCCATGACCACGACGACATCATCGAGCTCCTCTCGCTAGCAAAGTTCAAAATTTTTGATGAGTATGTTTTGCCTCTACGACCTGAGATGACACAACTAACGGATTGTAGAAGAAGACCGGGTGGGTTGCCTCAATTACCTTAGGGGGGCTGCGTCCAAGTAACGGCGGTCTGGAGCCATTCTCGTGAGGATGATATTTTCCATGCCGAGGTACACCATCAAGGGCACACACGCAGCTTCCCGACGGCGGAACATTTGCAACCTGGAACAAGGACTTTGAGAGTGGTATGGTCAACCCTTTCCTTGATTTCCTTCACCACATATTTCATGGGAACAGCCTTAGTAGGTGTTCTTCTCCCTCGGATTCACCTGGGACTTCGGCATCGCCCACCGCCATGTCTTTGGTTCCACGAGCTACTTGTTTGACGCCTGTGCCAGGAACGGCTCCAAGCACCGTTGAATTTCCTGCCAATATCTCAGCGATGCCAATAAGAGAGTTCAATGTAGTGGGAAAAGGAGCAGAGCAAGGTGAAAATATCAGACCCGCGCGGTGGAAGAGATTGGGCAGATTACTTATCAGATCATGGATGCCGCATCGTCGGCTGCCATTCGGCAGCCCTCGGCAAGGATTCACGTGACTTAACGCTGCTTCAAAAGATGTGGGTCTCGGAACCATACAACTTGATGGGGACACCAAGCAACTCGTCGAGAAGGTACATGTCTTCCTGGTAGTTGGAACCACCACGGCGCACGTAGATGCGGACCTTGTGGCTGATCAGCGGATAATACCGACATTCGTGAAGTTGGCGATACCATCGCAGTTGATGAGGATCTTGCCCTCGGGATGAGGCTTGCCTCAAGTGATGTCGAGGTCAACAATCGTCTTGATGGATTCGTACGTCTGGCCTTCTGTGGGGGCACCAGAGTAGTCGCCATATTTGGCAAATTCCTGTGCAAAGCCGTGTGCAGCGATGGCGGCAGAGTATACGACCAAGTCACACACCCTCCAGATATTCTCCCTCCACATGGTCACATTGGCGTGGCAATAACGACTTCTGTGTCCCCATCCTATGATGAACCACCACCCTTCACTATCTGCTTAATGACAAACTTACCTTTGAATCACTTGCTAAGATTTGACATGACTGGGCAGGGCGGGAGGACGGAACGGTCGAAGTCATGTAACATAAAAAATCCAAGAGGAAGCCTAAGCAAACTCGGTCACGAGTCGTGACCGGGAGAAAAATAGATTACTATAGAAGCTGGATCGAGTAGAAGGAAGAAAAGACTTACTTTAGTTGACTCACAGAAACATGGGCCTTGGGGATCGCCTTGACCTCTGCGGTAGCACCGTAAAGAACATCAGCACATCAGCAAAACACCACTTACTTGGGGGTGACCTTGGGGCCTTGGGCAAGTCCCTCAAGGGCCCAAGGTTCCAAGGATTTTGTCCTTGGAAAAGCTAGGTCACTTACTGGCCCAAGGTCTGAGACATCTTGGCAAGGCTCCCAAGACCCCTCAAGTACATCACCCAGAAGCCCCCAGCCAGGCTCATATCCTCAAAGGATCTTGACCAGTACCCCCAAGTACCATAAGCAAAGGTTCAAGGGTTGATCAAGAACTGATTTTATCCCATATCATTGCATTTAGAATCAATAAAAGCATATTTATTATTGTACTACTGGATACATGCATGACTAAACACATAGGAATGGATAGGTGTGTGGAAGGCGTGGCGGACGAGACAGACGTGGCGGACGTGGTAGACGAGACGGACGAGACGGACGAGACAGACGAGACAGACGTCGGGTGCGAGGGAACGGCCAGAGCGACGAGACGGAGGCGACGGGCGTAGCCACGCAACATTGCAGCGGCCGACGCAGGCAACAAGGAGACGCAGGCGACGGGAATGGCGATGGGCGCGGCGAGCGGGTGAAGAGGACGACGAGGGTGGCGCGGGTGACGAGGGTGGCGCGGGTGATGAAGGCGGCGCGGGTGACGAGGGACGCGGTTGACACAGGTGGCGCGGGTGACGAGGGCGGCGCGGGTGACGAAGGCGGCGCGGTTGACGAGGGCGGCGCGGTTGACAAGGGCGACGCGGTTGACGAGGGTGACGGGCGCGACGGGAGCGGCGTGAGCGGCGAGGCAGCGAGAGCAGCGTGGGTGGCGAGGGTGACGTGGGTGGCGACGACAACGGGAGAGGATGGTAGTGGTAGTTGAGAGAGAGTGAGTGACGTGGCAACAAGCGCTAAAGAAGTTGAACGTCAATCACGTGACTAGACAGCACTCGAAATGTGCTAAGTCCATTTTGTCGGAAACCCCCAAGCTATACTCGAAAAATGAAAGCTTCAAAGTAAATACACACAAATGAAAGGTCTTTCCCAAGGACCACAAAATAATGCAAGGTCACAAGCTATTTCCAAGCCAGATCCCCCAAGTCCAAGCTGACTTCTCAAGCCCAAGGTTAGCTCCAGCAAATGGTGTTTTGCTGATGCAGGCGCGCCCGCCTCGTTGGGAGCGATCTCCAGCGAGTAGTGAACGACGAAGCGGGCGACGGCTAAACACGACAGTACATGATTTCAGCACCAGTGAAGCTGGCGCAACGAAGTTGGGATGGTGTAGATGAGCTTTGTTAACGAAGTATATTATTTAGTACAAGCAAGTGGGACACGGAGGGATGGGCATACCTTGATCGACAGTTACCCCGGCAGTAGACACGTTCATCTTCAACGAGTAGTCTGGAAGGCCTGTGTGACCCCTTCAATCCGCGGTCCTTTCCCACGTCAAAATCTCGAACGACGATGCGACGAGCGATGGCATGAAGACCAACAGGTACTCCTCTGGGATATCAATCACGGCCTGAAAAGCGGCCTTGACAAGTGTCTCAAGGAAAAGGAAAACCTTTAGAGATGCCTGCGGCTCGCATGTACCTCAGACATACCCAACCTTGTCATATGACGAGCACGGGCAGCAACCAGCCGTCTACCACCACGCTGAACACGGTACCGTTGATGACACCTGCAAGGGCTGAAGACACACGTCCAGAACTTCTCACGTGAACTCGTGGCCCAGTATAACGTCCTCCGGTTTCACCTGTTTTTTTGTACCGTCAAGAAATGTATGCCATCACACGGAGAACAAATTTGACGTACCCCATCGCCCGCAGCTTTTCCCTTTGCCCTCCGAGAATTCAAGTTATCGGCCAAGCCGACGCGGTTTTGCTGCATCGCAATCTGCAATGCATGTCGTCCATGATTGTTCGTTGATCTGGATCGAGGGTCGGTTCGGCCTTCGCTTCGATGTCTTTTGAGAGCCACTTTACCCTCGCAGCCGGTGCGGAAGCGTGTGGTGACTTGATTGGGCGTTACAGGGCGAGATGGAGTGGAGAGGGGCGAGGGAATGGGAGGGTGTGTGAGGTAAGAAGGACCGAGTATCGGATGTCCCAGAGGAGCAGTTTGACAGGAGAGCGGGGGGAGGGGGGGGTTCAGTCCTGCGAGGAAGACGAAGGAGATGTTGATGAGTTGAGGGCCAGAAGAGCGATAGAGGCACTGAGCTAGGTTGGGCGAATGTGGAGAGACGGGGGTGGGAGGCTAGTGATCACAATGACAGCGCCTGTGCATCTGAATCTTCAACTTGGAATGTGCTCCATAGTCCCATCGTTTCTAGGAAGGAGTGAGTGAGAGTGAAAACATATCAGCAATTTACGGTGATGCACCTCGGGAGCACTCGTGTAGCTGCTCTCGCGCATCTTGGCCGTCCATCCAGAGATTGAGAACAGCAGCCATCCAGCGAATTTTGAGGAAGCTGCATGCATGATTGCGTGTTCCCTTGGATGCTTCCACACTGAACAAGGTGAGCAGAAACCTTCGAGTGCCGAGAGACACCGTTTGTCTGCCAACATGCACTTTTATTGGACGATGCGACTTTTGAGCACTGTCGACTGCAATGCTTCCACTTGAAGGTCCACACGCATGGGCGTATGAGGCCGGGAGACGGTCGACACTGATGGTCTGAGGGGTCGGACGGAGATAGGTGGGGAGTGAGGGCTGTGAGCAGGTCGGATGAGGACTGGTTCCAGCGCGGAGACTCGTGATCGAGCTCTTCAGCGAGCCTCGATGACACGAAGGAAAGATAGAAGGGGGGAGTAGCGAATGGGATGGGGATGACGGGACATGCGCCAGACTGGACCGACTGGTTTCGAGAGACCGGTGCAACATTTCACCAAGACGGTGCACGAGAGCCGGGCTGAACCAGGCTAAATGAGGGGGTGTTTGCGAGTGGGGGGGGGGCAATTTGATGACCTTTCAGAGTCGAATGTCGCATGTTGGGTCGATGGCACCGCTGGGGCGTTGAAACTGTTCGACCAACTGTCGGCGTTGATCACTGATTGCAGGTAGGGAAAGTGCTTCTTAAGCAACAGAGGCGGCCGCATTGCCAGACACAAAGTCAGCGCATTTGCACATTAGAATGATCCAATTATTTTGCGTACATACACCGCACCATGGCAGCTTTGTAGGTTAGTAGCAAGGCACAAATTACGGGCAACAGAAACCAGCTCGTACCGAGCAAGGTAATATTGTACAACAAAACAACATGGTGTGGTCGGGTAGTCTTCCTCCTACCCCGAATAAGATCGGACAGTCCAGTCCTCGAAAAGGAGCGTGTGGTACGTCTCGTGGGCAACGAACGAAAGGCAGAGCACTGCCAGCATGACTGAATAATGTCTGAGCGAAAATGCTGACTTTGACACTGAAATTTGTTTAACTTTTTCTCTGGAGATATTTTGGTACAAAAACACTGAAAAAATGCTGAGATTTAAGGGTTTCTTCAGTGTTTTGTATCATCATCACTCCCCAGAAATAGTTAGACTAATTTCAGGGTAAATGTTCACAGTATTTCCGGGGAGATATCCTGTCATGCTGGCAGTGGAGGATCGAGACGAAATTTTACAGAAGGGCCAACGTTCCGGTTCACCGATGGTAAAGGAGGTCATCATGAGTGATTGATCTCAGATAAGTATGGGGCGCGAGGAAACTCAAGAGAAAGTGCTAGATAATCGCGCAGGTCTGGAAGCAAACACATACATTCGGGCCCCTTGTTGCGAAAAATATTCCGTTAGCGGTGTTTGCGCTGTGGGCGTTGTCAATACCACACTTAACGCCAAAGGGGAAGAGCTTACGCGGCGCAACGTAGGCCTGACGGGGCCAGACATTGAAAGGCAAAGTGCGAGTCTCTGCGAGGATTTCGCTGCGCTGGCTTGTGTTTACAACCCCCGTGGGGTCCATGCTGGAAACGAGACGAGAAAAATGATCAAGAGAATCCAGGACAGTAGGGCCGGATTTACGTTGACACCCTGACGAGCTTTACGTGGAGCGAGTATTGACCTTGGCGACGCACGCTCACGTCCGGAAAAAGAAAGTACATTCCCTTTGAGCCTTGCAGATTCTGCAGGTCTTGCGGCGAGGACACGATACTGCCGTATAATAGCCGATCGGGCGGAAAGTGGGTGTTTTCGGTGGAACCAGCCACATCCAGTTCGTGCATGCCGTCTGTGGTGTATAGGCTGAGATGAGCGATGAAGAAGGGAATATCGGGAAGACTGCGTATGGCACTATGATGAAGGAGGACGATCAGGTGGACACTTGTTTTCGATTGCCCGCAGGTAGTGGAGCTTACTCAATGTCGAGTGATCGACCTTTATCGTCGTATATGACAAGCTGAACGATGAGAGGTGGAGCGAGAGGGAGACGCGACAAAACCGCATCGCCACATTCAGCGGCGATTTGTGGTTGCTGAACAATCTGTAGATGGTATGACAGGCGCCTTCAAAAAATAGGCGTCACTGGCTGTCAGGAATAAGTCCGACTCCGAAGCGGAAAACATCGCTCACCCCACGACTCCTTCAGCATGCGTAGGAATACAAGGATTGTGGAGTAGGAGCGGAGAATATGTTTGTGGCGAAGTGTCATATACGCGAGATGGCTGTCTGTCCCAGGATGGCGTAACGAGAGAGCCAGGAAAATGACGACAGCTACTTGATGCCTGAGACGATGTTGGGCAGTTGCTTCGCATGAAATCCGCTTCCGATTCGGGTGGTGAGTCGGCCGCAGGCTAACGGCTATGATCAATTCCTAACCAGCCCTGGTAAGTCAAGTCACCTACTGGATACAGCGCATGCGTTATGAGTCTTGAGCGGACGGGCAATTGGGCGTTAAGAGTTGTGTGTGGTACGTTGGCCACGAGTCCGATCGGGGGGAGTATGCGCGAACTCGAAGACGGCGGAATCCCCCCTCGAGAAGGCGCCTATACGATAGCTCAATCACGACTACTGTACACGAAGCACGGGCTATCGGCAGAGACTATACCTGGAGACGCGAAAGGAGGTTCGGAGAGTTCTGGCTCACTCCCCGGATAGAACTAGCAGGTGATTCTTGGGTTGGTGAGATCGGGGACGTTGACTTCTCGGAGCTGGTGGACATAGCAAGTGTGGCCACCGGGATAGATGACAAGAATCAACAGAAGAGCATGGGAGCAAGTGGTCGGAAGCTCGCGTGAAAGGGCCAGGGCCTTGATTGAAAAAAAACCTGCGGGTGCCACATATATACGAATTGCGTTAGAAGCAAGGGGCGAACACCGAGAAGGCCACGAGAATCCCAGAGTTTGATGGGGTAGGTCATGGAGAATCTGACCGCTGTACATGCCGCGCTCGCGCCTATTTTCCCGAAGTAACCGGGACGGGTGAGCCTGTATAAACTGCTTAAACCTCTTCGAAGTCCGGAGTGGACTCAGGCATGGGTGCACCTGGCGCGTCGCATGTAGAGAATTCTGCTTGCTTGAGAAAGGCGGTAGGGTCCTGAGAGGACGTGGCCTGATTTTGAGAGGTCGATGAGGACGACATTAGGAAACCGAGAAGGATACGATAGAAGTCCGTCGGCGCGTAACGTGTCATTTTTTTGAGGCGGAGTAAGGCGGGCTGTCAACGCGGCGTGATATTTAGTTACCTTGTGAGGTACGAACAGGTTTCTGTAGCCTCGGTACGGAGTCTTTCGGAGTTTGAACGAAACGGCTGTGTCCGAGCCTAAGGTTTCTTAAGGTTTCTGTATATAAGGTTTTCTGTATATATATAACATCACGTTACTCGTCTATCACGTTACTCGACACATGTGAAGCCGCGTGCCGCAAGCCGAACAAGGTTAGAGGCCGGTGCTCCTCGATCAAGTCAATGGTCATGCGAAACTATGAGCACGTCCCGGCTCCGCGTTGCTTTAGCGCTTATCGATATCCTTCACACAGGTTTATTTTAGACTATTCCCGAACACGTCTGAACGCTCTCACATGATGACCCCCGTCAGGCATGTCCATATACTAATAGTTTTGTTTCTCTGGCAATCCTCCTCCTCTGGTTGCACCACGTTCTGACTGTAGAACTCCCAATCAGAAAAGAAGATACTGAGGAAGGCGCACGGGCGATACGGCCAGACACATAGTAGGTAACTCGAGCGGGGAAGTCCAAACTTCCGTTTCGAGAGGGGCGCCGTCATATCTTTCGTACACCGGGCCTCCATCTTGCCATTTGGGAGAGGAAGTCCACGCAGAATATAAGAACGGCAAGAGAAGGATAACACTCTCCGATATCTTTCCCCACTCCTCGTTCACGCCTCTATCTCTCCTATGTACTGGTAAGATGGGCTTACGGTCATGTACGTCGATCCACACCCTTCATCGCAGTAGCATCCTATGCTTATGGAATTCATATTGTCCCAGCGTGCGTCCGAGTCCGAGACCTCTGCCCATCGACTCCTCGGCGCATCCTTCGCAGGGTGCGAAGAGTGCTTCTCAAGAACAACCTCCAGACGAAGCTCTCCGACTCGGACTCTCTAGCGGTATACAATCGTGACACCCCGGCTGTCGCCCCGTCGGCTGTCGCCCCGTGTCCAAGCAGACAGTCGAATCAGGCTGACTTCGTTGTTCAGGGCCAGATAGTAAGCTTTGCAGTCGCCGAGCCTCTTGACTCTAGCTAATATTCAAGTTAGTTCAAACGTGTTTGCCCTCCTCCGTCAGTGATGGATATCTTCGGAGAGACGCTGTCAACAGACTCGGAAACAGCGTCAACTCGGTCGACAAACAGCACAAGATCGAGCGCAGCCGCGTCAGAGTCAACAGACTCGTTCGGGCAGTTTACAGATGAGCATCAGGCAGCCGTCAATCGCATGAATGTCGATCGCTTCGCGGCCGGCAATGATTGGTATGTGGTTGTCCGTGGCCCATCGGACGCACGGTGGTGGAAGGAAGTCTTCCAGGGCCCCTTGTAGGTGTTTGTTGTTGGTGTTGCGCACTCAGTTTCTCACTTGTCGTTGTAGTAGTGATCTCGAGAAGGTAGTCGTCAACCAGGGTCGTGCCTTCGTCCGCGGGTTTCAACACCGAAAACATGCAGAGCTCTGGGTACGCGAGCACCGCTGGGTCGACAGGTGCTCAAGTTGCGATATGTGAAATGAAGGAGCCTAGAACCAAATGCATGAGTTTCCACGTCGTTTATCATTTTGTCATTGTCTTCTTGCTCTCATGCCCTTCCCGTCTGCTAGTGCCGTCTTCTTCCTGCTGTTGTAGCCTTGTATAGTATGGTGATACTCGTCACGTCTATCCCGGATTTGTTTGCCAATACATTATTCCAGTAGCCAAGCGTGATCCGCCTCGAGGCTGACTCCGTGCCCTTACCAGCGCTGTCGCCTACGAGGGGCTCGACGGCTACGAAGGACTCAACGATGACGGACTTGAGGACAGGGGTCGGCCTCCTCCATGGGAGGGTTCGCTGGAGTCTTCGAGTTTGAGATTGGCAAGCACCTCCAAGGTGTTGGTCATATGTGCGCCATGACTAGTGACGGTGGACGCTCCTGCCAGTACTCTCTTCCGCGCCAACGTCGGCTTCATGGGTATGGATGCACTGAGATATAAACATACGTCATTCCGTATAGTCTCTCCTTAACTGTCTCTACGTAAACTCATCGTCCGTCGGGTTTAACTTTATTGGCTGATTGAGCACTGTTGGATCCGAATCCTTGTCGTCGTTCATTCGTTCATTCGTTCATTCGTTCGTTCGTTCGTTCGTTCGTTCGTTCTTCTCCCAAGACAAGTTCACTCTTTCGCTCTAGAACGTCCCCAGGTCCCCATTATCCCACAAATCCTTATTTTCATCACACGCTCGCACAGGATCTTTTCCATTGAACGTCCGAGTCCGCCATACGTCTGCCATACGTCTTGATGGCCACGGTCGCCCTCAACACCCATTCGCCTGGATTCGCCAACCAGGGCTTCACTAAAATTCACGTAATTTTAGGGGGTGGAATGGTATCATGATTGCCTAGGTTCGGGAGAGTCCGATTGTCGTTATGTGTTTGCATCAGCCACAGGCTCCCATTTCAGGACACTACACTGTTTGCTTCCTCCCTCTCGACTTGATCAAAAGTTCGCGGTGAAATGGTGAGGTTGCGAACAGGAAAGGAAGGACCACGGAAACACGAGGAAAATATATGTGCGCCAACGGGCGTAGTATATGGCGTGCGGTAGGCTCGGTCAAATAGTCGTCAGAGAACTTTGCAGTGTCTTGATACGCGCGCAGGATTAGTACATACAAATAGTAACAACAAACACGACTCACGGTCCCGTCGCCACCCACTTACGTGGAAGACACCAAGAAAGTAATGACGGATCTGGGTACAATCTGAAGAATACGAGTGCACGTTTGAGTTAGAGATGGAACGAGGCAGGTCCTGAGCTAGAGACTGAGAAAAAAGGGGGAAAGCTTGGGTCAGAGAGAATAGGTTAGTTCAAGGGGCAGGAGCCTTTCTCACCAGGCCATCTTACACCTTCACGCCATGATCCGAGTGCGACGCATGCGAGTTCGTGGTTATAACATGAGTGTTGGACACAAGCGGAAGCGTACGAGCGAGACCATTCGACATACCATGATCGGAACCGTAAACCGGTTGCTACTGATAGAAATTAATAGGATCAGAATTTCTGATCAGGCGCACAGGTTCACTTCATGCTCAACCGGCCGTCATATACCGTATATGACGGCCGGTTGAGCATGAAGTGACAAAGGTACTGACCGAGCCTTATGAAGAGGAGCTCGAGCGAGCGCTCGGAGATTGCATCAGGGGAAGGAATGTTGCCAGTGCAGAACGGCAAGAGGTCGATCTAGAGTCGGAGAAAGACGACGAGGCAGAATAAGAGAGATGCGAAGGGTGGGAAGAACGGGCGTACGCCTCTGAGGGCGGAGGCCCGGGAATCAGTGTCTCGCTGAGACTCTGGTGGGAACGCGATGAGATGGAATATGGGAGCAACAAGGAACACATTATACAAGGTAAGGCCCCAACTGTCCAACAAGGTACGCCTCCCCTTGAGGCAGCGGTTAGAGTAGTTGAGGTAGTCGCGGGAGTGGAGAGACTGATAAACGTCTCGGCGACCATAATCGAAACAAGACTCGATGGAAGGAAATCGGTTTCGGAGGTTGACTTCGGCGTGCTCCTTCCAACTTGCGTTGAAGGCATGCGTTCGCCTGCTCGACCTCGTGAATACGGACGGGGAAGGCAGAGCGGTGATCTATTCGAGGGAGAGTATGAAAGTGGCCTGCAGTTTCGTGAGGGCCTGCTCGAGCAAGACAGGGTACGAATGTGGGTACTTACACTGTGATAAGTAGTGTAGTACTATGTATCAGGCATCACCGGTTTGAGTAGATATCCGGAACCGAGACTTATAATCTTGGAGGAGGAAGAGCCTTACCTTGAAGCTCTGTATGTCCGTAATTCAGGAACAGTTGCAAGTGGTGGTGGTGGCGATGCCATTCCTGTGATTGTGAAGGATCAAATATCAAAGTTCTGAATCCGTAGTAATTCCATAGTCTCATACTCCAACCCCCTCTCACATGTTCGTGAGGAGTTTGAACCGAATCTAAGTATTTCATATACGGAACGATCAGCCTTGACATATAATTTAAAATCAAAAGCACCTGTGCGTATGGATGTGTGACCGTGAAGTGAGGAGACTCACCTGAAGGCTGAGAACTTAGTGGAACCCGTTAAAAGTAAGGACATCGAATCCGCGATCCCCGTAAAGTTCTCCGTATAAGTGACACGTGGAGATCGCCTGAGCCTCACAGAATGGGTTCAAGGCGGCGTGTCCGTGTACGTCCCTGCCGGATAGGTGACACAAATCAAGATATTCGATGTAGACTCAGTACTCAAGTACTCAGGGAGCGTGCAGGGCACTTTACATAAGTACTAGGAATTCCATATACGGCACGATCAACCTACCTTGAACCCACATTTGGACAAGCTCTCAAAGATCTCAGAAATTCTCATCCCTCAAGTTGACAAGCTACGCCCCGGAGTGTTATTCTGGGAGTCCGATTTCCGAGTCCCCTCATGCACCCGCCGAGGAATTCTTTCAGACTCCTTGTCACCGATTTGGATACCGTTCTTCTCTCCTCTGAAGGCCTCAAGCTTCAAGGCTTCAAATTTCGACCCTAACGTACCTGAATGGGTCCCCGTACCTCACGTTCAACTTCGATTTGATCATGTCTTTCTCCCGCTCTCTGAAACGTCCTCGGCAAGTCCTCGGTTCCAACGGGATCTCCCAAGGCTTCTGTGAAGTGTCATCTGTTCTGGCCTTCACAGCACCGAATTCTAAACGTGACCATGTGTACGTATATCTATCTATCTATCTATCTCCACGATCAAATAGGATTGCCGATGTCCTCAATATTTCTTGTTCGAGAGTTGAAAATTGAACGTTGAAGGCTCCTACGCTGTTTGTACTATCAAGCCTTCATCTAAAAGGCACCCGGTCGTTTTGCGTTGACCTGCTTCCTGTCCTTCTGCTCCCAATGCCCTCATCCCTGCCGTTCCTCGATGCTAGCCGACACTTCTTCGGCTTTGTCGACACTACCACCGACGCAGTCCGACTCATCTCAGCAGCCCAACAAGGCATCGTGCGGCTCGTTACTGGGCGTCCTGCCAGTTGGGAATATGGGGATATGATCACAAGCGGGGCTGTCTTTGTATTTTCTGCCAATCAAAGCGGAATGAACCGGTGGACAGATGGCCATGCCTGGTCTCCTTCGAGAAGAAAGGGAAACTTTTTGGTAAGATTTAAGGCACCGTCTTTTCCGCTCTGAACCTGGTTGGAACGCTGACGGCATGTATATCAATTTGCAGGTATATCGAGAGAAAGAGAAAGCGTCCAATACTCTTCGTGCAGATGGGCTCGTCAAAAAGGTAGTATTCTACAAGGGCTTTGTGCTCCAGCAGACATACTTTGCTGAGGATTCAGTGCGCATCAGACGATATCAGTAAAGGTGAACGGTGATGTCCTTCACCTCGTTTCCTACTATCGCGAAGATGATGTGCGGTGTGGTTACATCATACGCCCAACCAAGAGACCCGACATTATGGCGGCGACCATTCGACCTGAGCTGGCGTATGGCACTTGTTTTCGCTTTCCCCTCAATATCAAGGTCAATTCAGACGGAAATGCTACGCTGTAAGTAACTTTACCATACGTCCTGCACCCCTTCACGGACATATCAGCTGAACGTTCCTTCCCAGATACGACAACGAAGGGGCGGCTTCCAGGCGCCATCGCGCTTTGCCTGCCAGTGCGAAATCCACGCCACAGCAGTATAGCCCCCTGCCACCGGGATTGTCAGGGGCCTCTTTTCCCACAGAGTAAACTCTCTTCTCCTCACTGTCGAACTCGTTGGCCTCGCCTGTTGACTCTCCAACTCACTTCGCCAGGTCTCAACTCCGGCGAGGCCAACGCAACCTCGCCAACCACGGCGAGAGTTCAGCTTAATCTCATTCTTCGATACCGACCCAACTGTTTATCGTCACCAAGGCCACGGCCTTTGGAACTGCACGCGGCTTCCCAGTTCCCGTTGTAACCGTTAGCAAGAAATTCGTCTAAGAGCTGGGTACGAAAAGGGGATGAATTAATAACATAAGATGGTAGAGAAAGAGAACTTCCTTTTTGCGACCAGGATACTGAGATAGGTGAGGGACTAGAATGCGCTGTAAGCACAAGCGAAATCGCGGTGGAGGACTCGTATGCTGATAGGGCGGAAAAGAATGACACCACAGAAGCAAGGATGCGAATCAGAGAGGAGTATATGCGCGCACCTCCGCTCCGAAGTACGAACGTATATGAACCTTACTGACATGTGTCCGCAGCAAATGAATGTCTCGTGTCTTGACCTGGAGGCTGATCGAGCGCGTGCGTCGATGTTTATAGGAATAAACTACGACCATCCGCTCATCGAATCTCGGCAGCTTTAAGTTGATCGTACGACGGACTTCAGCAAGATTCACAGAAATCCTCGAACCTCAGGTGACAGGATAACAAACAATAGTTATATTCAATATGCCAGGACGACTGTACATACCGTAGCAGACAAACCAACAGCGGGATGCAGGTAGTAACCGGTGCGATGTCGCACTGGCAGAATACCAATGCAAGAGAGTATGAAACCAATTGAACTGGGATCATCTATGTTGTCCCTTCCCCCACGGTTCGTCGAGTTTTATCAAGACCCCTTGCCTGATGTTCCAAGATGGTGCAGGGGACACATGGTACAACTGTTCCATAACCGGGGTGTAGGGGGCAGCCCGGGCTCTGATCCAAGCTTTCGTCGGACGATCCTCCAAACATTGTGTCACTCGCGTAGCTGTGAACCGCTTCCCGGATGTTTTCCCCGTTACCTGGATCCACTGTTGTCAATCCTTCGAGGGAATATGACCGATTAAGAAAGAGGAAGAGACCTCGCTGGTTCTCACTGGGTGAGACACGATCACTGGCAGGGATTGTGTTCGTCTCGAATGCGTGCTGGTCTTGCCATGGGTCAAATTTGAACGTGTCATGAGAGAAGACACTGGCTCCCAGCGGCTCTGGCGTCAGGCTCATACCGACCTCGCCCTTTTTTGCTTCAGAACGACTGTGGTTGTCATAAAGAAGGGGGACTCACTGTCGCGTACCACTCGAAGACAGCTTGCAGGCCTCGCGGAACTTCGGTCGCGAATGCGCAAGGAAACTGACCAGGCATCCGAGGCGCACGGACGACGGCGGAGAAAATGGGGGTAAAAGGCAGGGGACTTAAGGATGGGTTTTCGCTTGCACCGCCGCCCGTTCTAACATGAACACCAGGGGTGGGCATGTCAATTCCGCCCCTGTGATTGAGGAAGGAGGGATATTGATGAAATGTGCTGGCGGCGACAGTGGGCGTGTTGAATGGTGTCTGTAACTCCTGGGCTCTTCGCATACGTGGAGGCAGAGGCGGTGGGTCGTCTATGAACCGTTCGAAAATTAGTACTTGGCGGATCTTGAGAAGGGGGACACGTACTGGCGAATGTTTTTGTCCATTCAGACATTGTAAAAAAGCCTCAAATTTGTGGACGAGATGCAACTCCGACTACAAGACGTTTATGAGCCCAGGATTGTACAAAAGTAAGCCCAGTACTTCCTTCTACTACTGTTGGGGGGTATTTTTACATCCGCCCTACAACCGCTGCTCCAACTCCACACGTCGGACAATCCATTTCTGATCTTGATCGAAGTCGACCGTTGGACAGCGGCGAGGATCTGAATAGATTGGGCAGTGAGATTCTTCGTAAACGCGGTGAAGTATCAGAAATTGCAACCCCGCAGGTTCCAGAATCTGCCATCAATCAGTTCCGCTGTTTATACAGAGGCGGTCGTGGAAAGGCGGGAGAAGGTAGAGCGGTCATGGAAACACTGGCAGGAAAAGGCGGGAGTATAGATAAAAAAGGGTGAAAATGAAAGGGCGTTTTCCATCTCCCGTCGCTAACCTAAACAGAAGACAGTCCTTCACGTACTTTACGTCTTCATGCACACGGAACAGGCGTCCTGGATGGGGATCCCGTAACTGACTGTCGTCCGTGACTCTTCTTCTAAGCTCCCCGCCCTCCAGGCTCCAGGGAGCTTAGCGCGCGACCGCGCCAGAACCACCGTCAGGGGCCGGGCTAGTAGAAAGACAGACCGTGTCTCTGCAATGATATTTGAGTATAAACAGAACAAATACGATAACGAAGCGGTGTGCAACGTATGGAAAGTCGGTGTAAAGCTAGCTTAAGACGAGGATATCTTGCACGAATAATCCTAGATACAAGCCCACGCTCGATCTTGACAGGGGACGAAACTGAAGAAAAGCTTACCGCGGTGTACGTGGCCCGAACAGTCCGAGAACTAGGCGATCGTGTCGATAAAGTCTGAACATCCACAATCCTTCGCGTGCCCAATTGAATGCATACGTGTATTACATGCCATTCGAGTGCCAAACGGAATCCACGATACAGAATCCAAGATAACAAATATGTGGGATGCAAAAGTGGGAGACTCGTCGGAAATGAGCTGGTGAAGCAAATCATCGATGGATGGCGATGGATTGCGGGAGTGAGAAAATTACACCAGGGAGATAAAAAGAGGCGAGGGGCAACTGCAGGAGTGAGAGTTCCCGTGGTTGAGTTGGGGGTATTCGGCATACGTAGGTGGTGGTAGCGGTCGGGTTAGCTGCAGCGTGGTGTAAGAATAAGCTGGGGAAAAGAGAGAACATGCACGTACCTCCGTGGTATAGTTATAACCAACGCGCAAACATTTGGTCGGGAGCGAGTCTTCATCGCCGCTTGTGGACTGATGGCGGATGTGGTTGCTGGGTGGTGGAGGGAGGGACTTGTCGAGGTAGAGTTCGTCGATGCGGGCTTCGCACGTCGACATGGCGAGCTGGGTGAACGTCCAGCCTGGTGGGGAGGTGTGGATGAAGGTGGCGCCTAATCCGCCAGCCTCGTCGACTTTCTTGAGGTCGACGACGAGCTTGGAGGGGGCATACTTGATGTAGGCGAGGATTTTGGGGCCGAAGAGGGCGAGGATATGGTTGAATATGATCTTGGCGGACTCGTTGCGGAAGCAGTGTCGTTGATGCTGAGATGCGCGTAGATCGACTAAACCTTGTGTGCGACGAGCTCGTGCGGGATGAAGCCCTGGGGAGGAACGAGGGAAAAGAGCGCTATGTGAGCTCTGATGCCGCACGAGGACGCGATGGACCCACACCTTGGACACGATGAGCGTCTGGACCGTGGCACGGTTTGACTCCTTTCCTTGGAGACGGGGGTGGTGTCCTGGGACGTTTGTGAGACGTTGGAGAGAGGCGTCGCTGGTGGTGTGGGGTTCAGCGGTGTTGAGGAAGGCGGGGTCGGTGGCCTTGGGGGAGAGAGAGATTGGGATGGTGCGGCGGTCTGTGACAAGCGGCGCTCAGCCGAAGGACGACCCGCGGGGGAAGTCGGAGTGGGTTCTCGTTGACGAATCTGTAGACTGTCGGTACTGCGGAGGTGATTGACCACGAGCTTGGGAGGGTCCCCACTGGTACTCCCGCACCCGATCTACCTCTCGGACCAGTACCGGGTCCTCGTCGCCTGCGCACCGATCGATGTCCGCCACGTGGTCACCGTACGCGCGTACCCGTTCGTGAACGCGTTTGCGCATGAAATGGGCATGGGCATGGGCGCCGCATCCATATCATTCGACGGCCCCGACTCTAGTCGCCACTGGACAGCGCCCTCGCCTACCCCACTTCGCCAACCATGACATCCATGGACCCAACGGGTCGGATATGCTCGTTCAAGAGCTGATGAGCGAGGGTTTCGGGAGGCTGGGGATGCAGATGGGGCGTGTGCGCTCGCCGAGAGTGCGAACGGTGATAAGGCGAGTATTTCAGGTTGGAGGATGTTGAGGAGGGAGAGGCGGGCCGGGTTAGAGATGAGGAGACGCAGCGGGGCGGCGTCGTGGGTTTGTACATCGTCGAGGGCGGTCTTGGTGATCAACGCTCAGCGCGAATAGGGGTAGGTTGGCGCTGGCGCTGGAAGCAAAGGCAAAGGCGGCGGGGTAGATGCGCAGGGGGGCTGGATCATTGGGTAGAAGCAGGAATTTTGGTGGATGGTGGAGGAGGTGGAGAGTAACACATTCCTGCACCGTCACAGAAGGTGGCGCCTCACCCGCCGCCGCGTCTCTGAGAAAACCCTCGTGGGTGATTATTTCCTCGAGATTAACCCTTATACATGCTCACCGTCGGAAAAGATGCATGTGTCGAGGCCGAGGCCGAGCCCAGCACCGTCCATGTCCAACGTGGCCTTCCATGCGACGCACGCACGGATGGGGGCGATCGCGAACGTCCCGTGCGAGCAAGAGGAACGATCGGGGGTGAACCGGCGCTCATCGTGGCAAATCATGCCGTCGTGGCGGAGGCGACAGCGATATTGGCGGCGGATATGTGCGTCTGCCGTCTGGCGGGTTCAGCGGCCGGAACAGCAAGGACGTTCAGAATTTGAAATGCGAGTAGGGACAACTTCAACATTGTGGGTGAGTGCGGAAACTCGCATGGCTGGAGCGCGCGCTCACTTCTATCTGCAGCTTCCCTTTTCCTGCGAGTCTCCACTGCAGTTGCCGTTTGTCGCGGTGCCACACAGCGTAGAGAGGGACGACGGACGACGTGGACACACATTCAAGGGCATTGAAGGTGATGTCGGGGCAAGAGGGAAGCGGATCAATGGGTCGTGTTTTGGGAGGGGGACGTGGGACGGGGGGCGGAGGAGGCATTGACGCGGGGATAAGCGCGGAAGTCGAGGGAGATCGAGTACGTTACTTACAAACCTTGGTCTTGAGCCCACCGTCCTTCATCTCGCCCTCCATTTCTCGTGTCTTGGCGTGTTCTTCGGCCACGCGTCCTCGAAGAGCTGAGCACGCGACGAAGCGCGACGGAGAACTCGAAGACGTGGTTGAGAAAGGTGAGATGTGTGCGGACAGGATGGCCGTTTGCGCTTCCCACTGGGATCTGGAGCGCCTGAAGATGGTCAGGATGGGGCAAGGCGAGGAAAGGGGCAAGGCGACGTACAGTGGCCCGTGATGGCGTTAAAGCCCTTGACATATCCGCCCGCGAGCATCATGTACCTTTCCTCCATGTCTTTCCCAATGCCCATCCTCGTGATCTTGGTATCAAATAGCCCGCAAGCGAGTCGGGCAGAGCGAGGGCACGATGTAGTACTTGAACTTGTCTGTTTGCCAACTCTCGATCTCCGTTCGTGGCTGTTCGTGAGTCAGCGGGTGCGGAGTAGACGGCGTGGAGCGAGCAATGTCATCTAGCAAGAAGGGTGGTTTTGTGGTCAACATTGAGTGTGGGTGTCCGAATTCACTTTTAGGGATGAGGTTGTGAGCGGGGGAGGTGGAGACATGCGCGCGCTCGGAGGGAATATATGACGGATTAAGTCGACCCACAACCGGTATTAGCCTGGTCTGAATTTGTACGACGGGTCTCGAGACTAATGAATTTGAAACCCGGCGATGATATGTGAGCCATGGAGGAGCTCCTCCTTACATACAGATCGACTGTCATCTGTGTAAGGTCTGCTATAAGGAGACTAGAGCTCCTCCTTAATCTCGCCGTCGCTATGTAAGAATCTGACAATAATCTTGCATGCGCGGGTCTTTTCCTCGTCGATCCGAGCGTCCATTTTGTGCACAAATGTAAACTTGCCCACGATGGATTTTTAGTCCCCAGACAAGAGACGAGTTGGGGTGCGAAGCGCGGTGGTACTATGAACTTGGTTTGTGCAGTTTGGGGCGATCTGCGGTTGATAGATCTGGGCAGCAAGTTATAGTATATACTGTACTCATCGGAAGCAATCCAGTTCCTTATGTGTAATTCCTCATATGTAGTAGGCAGATATTGAGCGGTATATCTAAATCAGCCAAGATGACTCTACAGAAGTGGACTTCATGGAAACGACATTGGTATATACGCTGACACGGAGAACGGAGTAAGTATGTAAACGCGCTCAACATCCTGATTAGTACGGCTGATCGCGTGAATACCCTCGCCTGTCGTTGTGACCGTGATGCTCCTGCCAGGCACCCCGCGGCTTTTCGTAGCTCAAACGACCTTGACCACCACCATCGCCGCTATAGTGATCATCGCCATCCTCATCGCCATATTGCTCGTAGGCGTCGTAGGCGTCGTAGGTGTCGTATTGCTCGTATTCGTCGTGTTTGCGTGAAGGCCCCGGCTCGTATTCGTCGCGTTTGCGTGAAGGCCCCGGCTTGTCGTTGTAACGTCGTTGGGAACCTTGCGGTCGCTTGTAGGGGACAAAGCACCCGGCATCGCGCGAAGACTCTGAGCTATCGCGAAAGCCCATGTCGGGCCGGTTGACATTTTGCATCTGAGGACGGATCTGTTGATATCGATTTTTGCCCTGGTTCCGCCTGGCGTCCGTGGCGGGGGGGTGCAGGCGGGTCGCCTCCCGGATACGACCAAGGGTATGCAACTGCGAGTGGCTGTCCTCGTGCCAAAGCTCAGCATCCTGATAGGAGCGTACTCTCCCAGCATCCTCCCGGCGGGCCTCGCCGTTATGATATCGGTGCCGCCCATTTGAAGTGTCTTCCTCGGGGAGGTGCCGATGCCCCGTGTTGCTACTATCCCGATGGATTTCAGGCCGGGGAGGTTGGTGTGGATTTGCCATGTTGAACTGGAAGTCTTGCTCTTCAGGAAATGAATCTTCGTACTGCAGATTTTCATCATGAGAGTGCTGAGGATAACGCAATGAGTACAGCTATTAGATTGTCTAATCCGAAGACTCACATGCTTGTTCTTGAGACCACTCCGCGACGGGGCAGTTGACTTAGCAGCTTCGCTAGGAGCTCGTTGTGCATGGCCAGCACCTTGTCCCCTGCGGAGCTCTGTTCTTGATGGAACCTTGGCGAGGGTAGACGGGGCACTAGGGAGTATAATCAGACTGAGAGCAGACAGGGCGATTGAGATGTGCACACGGGGTACGTAGGACAGGCGGCATCGGGTCGTCTGCATCTGCATCTCGTCCGTCGCTGCCTCGAACTTGGGATGGCTCCTCAAATGGCTGCCGACCACGAACCGCGCCAAGAGCTCGTCCTGCAGTGGGTCCGCCGCGTCCTTCACTACGCACAGCACGTCGAACCGCGACAGGATCGGCTCCGTCAACTCCACGTTGGGCTGGAACGGGATCGTGGGGTTGTACCGCCCGCGGATCGGGTTCGGGGCCGCGATGATCGCGCACCGCGCCTGGAGCGTGGTCACGATCCCGGCTTTGGCGATCGAGATGGACTGCTGCTCCATCGCCTCGTGGACCGACGTCCGGTCCGCGTCGTTCATCTTGTCGAACTTGTCTTCTCTCTGGTTTAACACGCTCGCCAGAATCTCCAGAGGGCACAGGGCCAGCGATGACAGAGCCTTGGACCTTGTGCGGTCTCGGCACCGGTCTCGGTCTTGGTTTCGGTTTCGGTTGTTCGTGAGGTATGCTGCATACATGATCAGAGGGGTTAGTGATTAGGTTGCCCAGATGTACGTACAGATGAGATGGCGCGGCGTCTTGCTCATCAGTGGCCTGAGGGACACGGTATTTTTTTGGGGGCCGAAAAGGCGATATGGATCGTGTATGTTTGGTGGGACGGTGCCAGTGATCGAGGTCAGCATCTGAAGAAGTCGGACCAGTATGCCGATTCTCCATTGACTCGCGAAGCTTCTCCTGTGCTTTGTCAAGCTTGTTTATTGCATCCACTGGACGACGATGAGGAGCAACTGTTTGTTCGTAACCAATTTCTGTTCTCTCCTCGCCTTTAGCGTTTATTGCCCGCCCGCGCGGATGTTCGCTCAAGTACGGTGGAGGGGCGCCCATAAGGACTCCGGATTTCAAATCCTCAATCACTGTATTAGAATGGCTCATCAGCAAACTCTGCGAAAGGGGTATGGATGGATACTTTCATTCTCGTTCTCTTTCTGTGGCTATCTCAAAACGGCACGGATGTTCCGGGTCCATGATTTGGTTCCAAAAAGCCATGACCTCCTTTGCAGTGAGCATGGCCAAGCCTCTCGCTGAGGGACCTGGAAGCGGCACGCCTTCGGGATAGTTGTTCAAGATGATACCCGCTCGAAGAAGCTTTGGGACGAGCTCTTTCCATGGAAGATTGCTATTGTACGGCTTTTGACCGACTGCCTTGAGGATTTGATCTGGATAGCTTAGTAAGTTACCGATGAAAAGTATCCAACACTTACTGAGATTGTCAAAAAGCCAAGTACGGAGACCGTCCTTAGTACGTTCATCTTCCGGTGGAAACGATGTGGACGGAGGTTTGACCGGAGGACTGTAAGCTTGAGGAATGGGCCGATCAATAGCTGCGGACAGACTCGGACTGGGGGGATTGTTGGATTTGAAGGCCTGCGGTTCGACGGTATGCACTACTGAACTCTTACTATCTCTCAGTAGAGATGAGGTCGATACGTCAGGCATGGTAGCATTTGACGTCTGTGGCGCTTTGAGGATTTTCTGGTGCTTTTTGGCGTACATACGAACTACTTCATCGAGGGGTCGGCTCGTGAAGTTGGCCAAAGCAGTCATCTGCTTATCGATGAGCTCGAAGACCATCTTCGTGTGCTCGCGATGAAGGGCGATTTTATCTGGCTGCTGTGTGGTACCTGGGTGAGGGGCAATGAGGTCAACGATCGTCGGATGAGTATCTGAAGCATGAATGCACGATGGCTTACCTGATGAGACAGTGCCCTTCGTGTCCGACTGTCCGGCCTCTTCATCCATGGGCGAGGCATATTCGTCTTCCTCTGGAATGGGAGAGACCACCGCAGATGTTAGCGTCGACAAAGGAGATATAATGATATGTAAAACCTTCGTCGCGCGGACGTCTAGAACGCCGATCGAAAGGGGTATGCTCGCGGACCATAGCTTGATCGTAGTTGTCATTTAGTGTCATCCGTAAAGGGCGGTCAGAGCGGCGACCACTAGGATCGCGGGCGAGTTCATCAGTTGAGGAATTGTGGGCCTGTGCGTAAACGGAGTTGTCGCTTAGTTCGTGGTCCGACTCGAAGCATGGGTTCGAGGCGGGCGAGGGCTCATTGTTCGCCTCGACGGCGCCGAGCGAGGCGTGGCGCGAGTGAGTCACGGTTGAGCGTGATGGACGGGATGTTTTGTTGCTTGGGGCGGGAGTGGGAACGTCTTGCTGGGGGGAGGGGGATTCATCGCGGAATTCTTCTTCTGCGCCGAAGTTGGGCTGGGCTAGCACTGGCTGAGCATTCACGGGAGAAGGAGAATCTCGGGCATTGGGCGAGCTGTCTAGGTTGCTGAGGGGACTGGAGCGAGAGTCGCTGAGGGGACTGGAGCGAGGCACCGAGGGTTTTTTGCGCGGCGACCGATTTCTGCCTCTGGGGAGCGGTATGTTGGACACGACAGGCCCATGCCGCCTCGTATGATGAATAGCACGCGAAGGTACTTGCGACATGAAATTTTGGATGTAGGCGACCAAACTACTCGATTGAAGGTGAGCAAGAAGAAACAAATGGATGAGCAGGTGTATACCTCAGAACGTTACAAAAAATAGCACGCCTAGGGTTGAATTCAGAGGCTGGGGGTAAATGTGGTCTCGAGTCTGGGGTACACAATCGAACTTGGACGAGGTATCGTCCCGCCTTCGATGGGAGCCCAACTGTACGAACTACCGTGAGCAACGGTCGACAGGTTTCCAGGAAACTCCGGCATCGTCAGCCCATGTAGGATATCCGGATACCAAAACTAACTTCTCTACTTCTGTCATGGGTTTGTGTGAGAATAAAAGATACAACTAGGAGCCGGCAGGAAGTCCGATGTCCAATCGTTCTATGGAAAAGAACGGTGGTATACAAGACGGGCCAGGAGGTGTGCATGCCATTTGTGTGGAGAAGGATGTATCAAGCCGCATAGTTGGCACTTGGAAGCAGTAGCCGTAGCGGAGATAGAGAGCGGAGCGTCTCCCCCAAAGCTAAGTTCGACGCTTCTCGCGTTCTCGTCTCCGCCGTGGCTACCAGCTCGGCCAATCCCCTTGTGTGAGTTTAAGAAAGTTGGTCCCGACTGGTGACGGAGGCTCCCACAGATACCATCTGTCAACATATTAATAGACAATCTCGGAAGGGGAAACGGACTGGAGAGCACTGCGAGAAGATGTGACGACTTCTGTAGACATGCTGTCGAGAAGACCGTTGATTTCAGAACAAGGAGAAGGCAGTGTGGACGTCAGCAGGCCCGGAATTCGTCTCGTGGTCGTCCGCCCGCGTTATTTCCTTCCAAGGGACACCAAACAGGGCCCAGCCGCAAAAATGCGCAATCTGATCACTGAGAACAGCGATGATACGCAAAGGTGTGATGAAGGAGATGGGTCATACGCACACAGACACAGACTGAATAGCCCAGGTATTCCACGATGACGGCGACCACGGTTAACACAGCACACTACTCCACTGCATGCTTGAACGTGCGCCGAGTGGCATAGGAGAATTTCCTGTATAGGTGACTTGGACGGAGGTCTAAAGTTGGGGGTAGACTATTTACGGTCCCCCACCAGTGCTTTGTGTGGACTAAGTAGTAGGACGTACCACATCTTCTTGCATCGTCGTCATGACTGACAAACGGGTTAATGACTGGGAGTAACGCAATGCTACGCGATGGTTCGAGACATCCTTTCCCGCCCGCAACACGTCAGCCACAATACAAGCACATCAGCGATAGGTACAAGCGGCGCGCGCCGCCACTCCAAGTCGACTCCCCAAGTCTTCCGAAGGAATTTGGGCAATATTTACAAGCCGTTGGTCTGCTCCACAATCCCTTCCAGCGCCATCTCGATCTGCTCGAGAAGGTGTGTCGCGGTCTTGATCAGGTTTTTTGCGTTCTCCACGCTCTTCCTGACGGTGCCCTTCCCGGCGCCCCCCAGGTATTCGATGCCTGTGCTCTCCGACGACTTCATCCGCGTCGGCCTGACGTTCCGCCGCAGGACTCTCGGTGGCACGCTCGCGCCTGCGTTCCCGGGACCATCCTCGTCTGAAGGGCGTTTACACTTGGCGCGTCGACTCAGGCCGTTGGCCTTGTCACAGTATTCCGACAGTTTGGCGGCGGCGGCGGCGGCGAGACTCACCTTGGACGCTTTGAAACTGCACCGCAGGCTCTCTTCGCCACACTGTATGCACCGACGATGGCTCGGAGGAGGAGCTCGAATGCAGTGGTCAATTCCGGCGTTGGAGCAATTATCGCAGGCCGGTTCGAAATAAACGATCTGCGGGGAAAGCGTAAGGACGTATACGTACCGCCTTCCGAGCTGATTTACCTTCGACGACAATATCTGTGGGTCGAGAATGAAGTTATTAGTATGTGTGATAAGTGTCAGGTGAAATGAGTATGAACACAACGAACCATGGTACCATCCAGCGGAGGCGCGCTGGCCTCGTTGGTAGGTCCCAGGGCCAAGATTCGCTTGTTGACTACTTGCTGATGGTGGATTATGACGGGTTCCGGTTGTGGTAGCATCGAGACGGCTGTTTCTGACATACGGTAGCCGCTCCGACCATGCTTGATACCCTGCTGGACCTGCTCGAGCGAAGACAGCGTCTCCTCTTCGAGCGAACGGCCGTTCACGCTCTCCATCGCCCGCGAGAGCAGGTGCTAATTTTCGCGTTACGCCCGAGAAGAAAAAGGGAATTGAGCCCATTAGATTCCGGGTGAGATATGTTAATTACGATCGGGGAAGAAATGACACTGACGTACCTCGGCTTGATCAGCTTTCATTTTCCAGGCTTGCCACTCGTCCCAGTGGCTCGCTTTCGCCCCAGCGGGCTTTTGCGAGATAACCGTCTTGCCAAGTGAAATAGCCGCATGGATGGTGCTCGTCGCCATGAAAGTTGCGAGGAAAGAACGGGGCTTTTCATCAAGTTACTAGTAGCACTTTAACTTACGGACGGACTGCCGATCGAAGTTTCGAACTGTAACCAGTTACGCGTGACAAACGCGTGACAAGACGCGTCGAGAAGTGACAGAACACGTCAAAGAATTGGCCACTGCTACGCCGTCGCGACTCCTCACATTCATTCACAGAACCTCATGGATCGCGCGCCCGTCTTTCCTGCTTTTCAGACACCCGAACGCCGCAAAAGGAGCACAAAATTACCCGTCGGACGCCAGTCCGGCCCCTTCCTACCTCCCTCTCCGTCCCAACAGAAAAGCCCAAGCTGGAATAGCCGTGTTAAGCTTCCAGGGCATGCAGCGCAAAAAAATGCCCTCCTTCAACGTATGCAAAGGATCAAGGCTTCAGTAGATGAACCCAAGGCTCCTCTCAAGTTACCCGCTCAAAATGGAGATGTAGACGACGTGCATCGCCAGGATATCAGAATGGAGGATGGGGAGGATGGTCCAAATTCGAAGGAGGAAGAAGTCAGAATGTCCATGGACGTAGATTTTACGGTGGAGGGGGAGGATTGTGGGGATGATATGTGTCCAGATGTCGAGGGTGGCCCGGGCCATGAAGATGACCAGACCGATACCGTCGACTCTCCATCTCAACCTAAACGTGATCGTCGGCCCGACCACATACGGCTGAACAACAATTGGGAAACCCTCGTTCCCCTGCTTATCCCTTTCCTTGTCGAATTCGACAACTCGACTGCAGGCCGCTGCTTGGCTTCCGAGGCTCCATGGACATCTCTTTGCACCCCGCAGTGCATCCTAAAATCGGCGTCAGTATCATGCTTGTTTTGGGATCGTAAGTCTGAATTCAGTCTTCAGTCCTTGAGTGCTGTTTAATCAGTCCACAGATCACCGAATGTCCAATGTAAGCTACTGCCCTGCCCATCCCCTCCCTCATCATCTCGTACGGAACGGGCTCTTTCCGCTGTCACCGATCAACCCCCAGACCGCCGTGTCCATCGGACTTCTCGATTTTTACGTAGCTTTATTTGAGCGTTCTGGTGCCGCCATCACGGCCCTTTCATCTACTTTGCAGGATTTCTACGAGAAACGGGGGTTCCCGGTTCTTGACTCCTTAGTATGTCACATCACTTCCAGATCCCACATAGGCTTGTAACCTCATAATTCCTTGCCAGGGGGTTCCAATCGATGATCCTTTCCGACACGGACTTACAAATGCTATCCCTTGGTACGACCAAGCCCGTCGGCTCGTTGACACGGCAGTCGAGCAAGCAATTCAAGCCACGCGAAACAAATTGTTTCCCTCAAGGACGCGCGCCTCTGAACTCCTTCAGAGACGCTGCCAAGTTTGTTTTGCGTCATCGGACTGGGGGAAAAGCTCGAGAAAGTGCGTAGCGCTGCCTTCCGACATATCGTCTCCCTTACGCGCTTGGCAGAGGCGGGGATGTGCATGTAGCCGTGGATGCCAACTTCCACCACCGCCACCCGATCAACGTCGCAGATACGGGATTTAAATACGACCCCGATTTTTTCATCTCAAAGGCTGAAGTCGACGCGGTCGGTGACCGTATCTCTGCGGCGCGAAACAAGGAACCAAAGCCTCGTGTCACCCTCTTGGTACCTCCAGAGGCAGTTGAGGGATGCGAAAGTGGTCATGTCACTGCAGACGGCAATAAGGAGAAAACTAACAGCGACCGTTACGATGACACCGGACTTTGCGCTTTAGTCTGTCGACATGACCAACCGCTCTTCGTCGCGAACGTGGACACGCCGGGCGAGCAACAGAAGTATGCGATAGCCCTCCTAGAGCATTTTCAACGACAGCTACCGGACGATGCCACCATCCAATTATTCTATGACATCGGCTGTGTGTTGGACAAGTCCCTAAACAATGTGAGGTTTCTATTAATTCATTATCCTAATTACCCACCTATCTCAGTATGCCATTCTTCCGGATTCTCTGTTGGATCGACTTGTTCTCGTAACAGCGGCAATGCACTCCTACCGTCATAGATGGCCCTGCCAAATTTGTTACAACCCTCGTCTACAAGAAGGCTCGGGCCTGTCCGACGGAGAAGGAACAGAGCGTCTCTGGAGCGCGCTCCGCAAAATCATCCCTTTGGAATGATCATCATCGGTGTGCATCCTCGGTCTTTATGCTACGCTTGAAAAACCTGACAGGTTTCGTAGAGCGGGAGAAGGATCTGGCTTATTGAGCATCAACTCCGGTTTCGCCAACGTATCGGGTGCAAAGGTTTGGGGAAGTGGTTGATGCATAAATTTCATCACGGCATTGAGAGTCAAGGCAACGAAGCGCGAAAACGTCTCAAGGAAACCAACCTTACGGTCGATGATATTCGAGAACAATGGTCACTCCAAAAAGCTGCACAGCTGAGCAGAGAAGCGAGTACATCATTTTTAAGGCGCCCAGCCCTCACAAATCTCATCCAGTGTGTAGACACACCATCTAGCCTCCAAAAAGAGTTTGATGCCCTATCGCTGCTACAAAAGGACGTTGACAAAGTGGAAGCCTCGCTTTCCAAGGCACAGAAGACTGTTGACGATTCTGGTGGCTATCCTACAACGCACGCTCAGATGGAATTGATGGACTTGAGGGACCTACATGGCAAAATCAATAAGAAAGTAGACGCATTGTACGAAGCTCTCCAAGTTCCCAACTGCTTTCCTCCTTTGGGCGACGCCAATTTCGCAATCGTCCCAGTTCTCATGATGGTGAGGCAGGCGAAAATCCATGCTCGTAACCTATGTACCTCAAGCTTTTTCGAGTGGGATCGGCTGGATCAAGCTGTGTCAGGAAAGGAAGAACCTCTGGGTATGTGTATAAACCTTTATATCCATATACTTCAGGCTCACACTCCCACAGGTACGAAGCTGCATCAGCATGTCAGAAATGGATTAAGCAAGCGAAAACCAGCTATTCTAACTGCCATCCGAAAGTTCAATACCCACTGCGAAACCTTGAAATCTCTCACCGAGAACGATCCTGACAACACAATCCCAATTCCGAAACCTCTATCGCTGGAGCTAAACACATTACGAAAAGGCACCTATCTTCTTGAAGACGTTTGGATAACTACCCTCCCGAAGGGTCCACTGCCTAGATGGTACGCGGACGACGCCGTTAAAAAGGGAATCAACGCCATGCATAAGATTGATCGAGTTCAGGAAGAGCGGAGCCGGCTTGAACATGAGGCAAACAACTTGGTTGTCTGGTTCGCGGAGGAAGTGATAGCGGTTCAGGTTGCGGCGCAAGACCCTGCCAGTGCGTGCTACTGGCTTCCCGTGTTTACTTAACGATCTGACATTCCGCAGACCATTTGTACACGAATCACCTCCGGCGTTATCTGGATAGTCACTTGCTTTTGAAGGCATCCTGGTCAACGCCACTCTCGAGTGTCGGTATCGATGACCAGATCCTGTGCGCAGCAAACCAATCTTCGATACCCCTGCCGCCCATGCTCGAGGTGACCTTACCTTCTTTTCCCTCTCACCAAGACGGTGCAAACATATCTCCATGGATGAGAGATGGTGAAGATGACTACCCTAATTCCGATACTGAAGACGAAAACGCATCCGTGGGCGAGTGTGACAATGAGGACGACGCCAACATCGGAGCCTCCCCTGACCAAGAACAGAGGAGCATCACTCCTTCACAGGACGATAGTGGCAGCAGAAATGGCAATACAACTATCAGACTCAACAGAATGCTTATCCCGTCTCCCGGAATTCTACGAGATCGACTCCAGGACCTACCTGCTTCTCACCTGCTACATATTAACACCACCACCCCCCGCTACTTTAACCAGGAAGACAGACGAGGTGGCCATCTTCGAATCGTCTTTGAAGTCAAGGATATAGAACGCCTGAGGGATTCCTCCGCATGGCTCTCGTCACAGTGTATAAATGGATGCGCTGCACTCTTGCATAAAAACATCCAAGGTCGTCCTCGTCACCGTTGTGCTATATTTTCTACATTTGACCTGCTACGAATCCACAATGGAAACTCTGCAGATATCTGGAGACACACCGAGTTTACTAAATTTTGGGCACGATCAACTTGGATCATTCCTATCCACACCGACACGCACTGGGTACTGGCCACAGTGTACCTTACGGAGCAACGGATAGAGTATTTTGACAGCCTCTGCGACTACGCTCAGTGGACTGCACTCCTACCAGTGAGCTACAATTTCTTTCATCTCATACCGTCTTTTAAAGTCAGATACTACAGGAAATCCTTCAGTTCATTTCAGCACTCATACAAGCTGCAGGAGAACATGGTCATGTAATCGAAGTCGATATGTCAACATGGACGGCATGCCCTCTCATCGTAGGTGCTTGGCAAACGTGATATATGTCGTCTTTCTGAAACTCTACCTTAGAGTGGTCCTGTCCAGACGAACAGTCACGACTGTGGGGTATGGGTGCTTGCCACTGTTGCCGCAGTGCTGAGAGGAAACAATTTGGCAGAGATGTCAGAGCTCGAGTTGAGTGCATTTCGGGGGTACCTGTCTTCGCTGGTTTTGTCATTGCCTGGAATAGACGAGGGCAAGTAGTGCTCAAAGGTGGATCTAAAGACTGTATGCCATCCCGTAGGATTTAGAGCGACTCTAAACCTTTTCGCGGAGCCTGAACGAAAATTTAGAGCGAAAACTCAGAGACATTGTAAAATGTAACCCTCGACGACATGAGCGCATAAGCGGTACAGATGTGGTCGTAGATGTGTCGAAGGTACGGACAGCAAGGTTGAGTGAGATCGGTGTGCTGAAGAACCTTCTCATGATGTTGAACAGTTTCATTGTATTTTCGAAGAACATGAATTTATTTCAAAGGAAGCGATGTACATATGCACTAGCGGATATTCTTGGGCACAGCAGCGAAGGGTCAGATGGAATCGAAATCGAGTCCAAAGCTGGCGTAGACGTAAGTACTCGATGAGGGTCTCTACGTCTTGGTTCGAGTTCTAATCTTGCGGGGTATACGAACTCGGCACTGAGGCCACTGATCCCGTCCTGAAGCGTAGAATTGCCATTCGAGAGGCTGCATGTCGACTTGGTTTTCGAAGATCCCCGCAAACGAGCCGGTCGAGAAGGCGCCTTCACGTCCTTGGAGCATGGCCGCCCTCCGAACAGATAGCAGAACAAGTCACGTTGAACAGTGTTCCACGCGTCCGTCCCCAGCTCCTCGGTCGTGAACCCGTCGTTGTGTTCGAACGAAGGATTGCGATGACGCGCTTCGGTCAGGAACAGCGTTCTGAGAAGGGCTATCTTCTTCGGCCCCTGTTCCTTCCACGCCGTCGACGGCCGCAGTTGCATCTTCATCAGGTTGAGTGCTACAAAAGCAGTGCATAGTTTTTGTCGAAGGATCCCGCCTGGGGAATTTGGGCCCACAGAGCCGAAGAGGGCCATGAGGTTAGAAGTAGTACACGACGAGGAAGAGGTTGATGCCCGAGGACAGCAGATACTCCATACATGCCGACAAAGCATCCTATTTCAATCGAATATTGGCGCCTATGCGAGGTCACCAAGAACCCTCCTGCATGAACGTCCGCAAACGAGCAAGGTTGAAGGCCGCCAGAGGCGGCGCTTTTCGAGTCAAAGGACACGATAAGGGGCAGCACCCACAGCGCACAGGTTAAGTCTTCTCTGTCCATGGCGGTATGCCAGTTGATCACACTGGTATCACAGTTAGTCATGAGCTATGGAGATAACACGAACACTTACAGGTGATTTGATGTATCATTTGGTTCTCTTGCGTTACGGTCTGCCGGCAAATGTGACCAGCTGGTGCAGAACTAATTATTGGTGAGGGATTCGTTCAAGGAGTACTTCTCTCTATTTTCTTCCACGTGAACCAGAGTAACAATGTACTGACAACACTCAACGTCAACGGGTCCCAAACAAGGGGATGCAACCGACGGAAAGAAATGCCAGGCAGCGGTGCGTGCACTTGAACACGATGATCTTCTGGAAGCGTGGTTGGCGGCGGGGTAGACCATGACTAGAATCTTCGTACTGTAAGTAGCAAGTATGCCAATGTACATGAAAGGCAAGGAGACAGCGTTACCGGTGATGCCGCTGCCTTCAATGAGCGTGATCGCCTCTACTTATCGCTTCTCCAGAGCCAACGGCATTTCCAACGCGTCTGCACCGTTCGAAAGGGAAGCAACTATCGAGAAAGAGGGCAAACACAATTAGGTAAATATCGTGCCTCGAACGGCTGGCTCTTCCGCGAGTATATTGATAAACTCACCCTTGGTCCCGGAGTTCGTCAGTGTTTGCTTCAAGCCGTGGTGAACAAATTCGGAGAGGCGGGCGAGCAGATGGAACTGCTCGCCGGAGACGACCAGAGCCTTCTGAAGGTGGGGGCTGGACTGCTCCACTTCGCGTGAACGCAAGCGAGTACGACCACGATCTATGAGTGACGACCATCTTGCCATGGACGCTCAACACAGAGCAGGTGCTCAAGAGAGAAGCGGATGAGACGAACACAACCGACGAACACAACGCAGGGATGGTGGAGACGACCGACCAGGTCATTTGTGCGCGATACATCCCGTCGTCGATGAACGGGATGAAAGCGAAATGTTGGCTGACCTCCCATCGCCGAACGGCAGCGGCAGCCGTTGGCGCCTTCGTCTTCCATCCGCATTTGGTAGCAGTCCAGAACCGCCCACGACAGGTTGGTCCTCTCCGGTGATGATTTCATCTCGTGAACCTTCGCGCTGGATTGTTCATTGCCTTCCCGCACAAACGAGTGTAGATGTGAGGGAGGGTGGCTTTGTTGGTGACCGTTCTAGACTCCAGGCTATCTGCCTAGGTGAGTGCGCGCCTGCGACATGTTCTTCTGCTCGAAGCTTCGGCCCTTCTTGGGATTGGAGCGCGTCGTGGTGAACCTATCTAGAAACCCCTTTGCTGTATACTTGACGATCTTAAATAGTTCACATCGACACGCTGACTACACTCTGATATGGCGGGACGCGGTGGCTGGCAGTGTCTGAAAGCAGTGGTGTTTGCAATGGTGGCGTTCGCCTTGTCCGAACTGTCCGGGGCCGTGCACGCATGTCTTGTGTCGCTGCCTCTCCTTGCTGTGTGTATCATGAACGATCGACGGCCACCGATAGGTACGTCATGCGAAGAATCGATGGCACGGCGAAGCGGTCTGGGTGTGCCCATGCCGCAAGGGGGTAGATGGGAACGATGCCAGGATATGGTGGATGATGTTCTTGATGTCGAGGAGACCATGACGACGCCGTCCATGTGACAGCCGAGCCGAGGGAATAGCATCTTCACTTCCTGCTTGGCCACACGCTTTTCCTCTGGCGAAGGGCAGTGGGGAGCGGCCTTGAATGACGAGCGCGATCGCATCCGGGCCGCGGTGGCATATCATAGTAGGGCCTGAACGTTGACCTCAAAATTCTGTTGCGCGCGCCCGAGCTGGACGGGATGGCATTGTGAGTGGATGCCCGTCGAGGTAGCGTTGAAGTCAGGTGGTGATTCCGGCCCTGAGGTCGGGGATCTTCATGTTTCCGTCGGTCCATCAATCGCATGGCCCTTGACGCCGTCTCCACGACTCTCCTTCCACAGCTATTCTTCATGCCTTTCTTGCCGCCTCTTGCCACACAGGTTCGGTGTCCCGACCGATAGAACCGGATCCCCGCCCTGATGGTTTGACTAAATGCCGTGGTATTCTCATCAGTCGAGGACCCGTGACGATGCAAAAGCTACTTACCTCAAGCCTGGTGCGCGCCGCGGAGAGGATGTACGTATTCAAGGTGCAGCATAGTCTTCTTGTTCGTATGCGACCTCCGCACGGGTCTATCTTGTAAGCTTGTTCACGAGCAAGGGTTTCCCCATCACGAGCCACGGATGCCTCGGCGGTGCCCATGCGTACGAGGTTGTATACAAGGATGGTCATATCGGGGTAACTTCGCCGACGGAGGAAGGGCGGGTGTTCTCAATGTGGGAGCGACGTCCATGAATAGAGACACATATCATCTCTTGGTTTTGCTCAGGGCGCCGTCAGCTGTAGGTCGTAGCGAATACAGGAGATCAATCATACCGAAGTGCGCACGAAAAGTCCCTGCCCATACAGAATCCCATCCGCGAGACAGAAAAAATGGGCGACCGACCCGGTCTCTGTCACGCGCGGCACGGTCGAAGAGTGTGTTAGTGATAGCGCCCAGATAGTACGTGGACGGAATGGACGATGATGATTGAGTTGACCTAAAAAACTGCACAAACGTTGCCTGCACATCCCGTGAGTGGCCATCAAAAAGATACCTTAGAGGTGCCGGGTATGACGCTGTACATAAATAGGCATACATGCGGGTGCAGCGTATGAGGAAAATTAGATACTGTGCGTACGCCGGAACTTTTGGGGTCGAGGTTACCGTGAGGACTGCGAGTCGACGTTCTTCAGTACGGCGTACCAGTCAACGCTGAGAAGCTACACACCTGGCTGGGCAATCGTTGAAGTAAGACGTGACCCTGCGCCGACATGGAGTCGTCATACGACGACTCGTCCGACGCAGGTGTTGCGTACACGCCGATGCAATAAGCCGAGGAACATTGTTCCAAGGCCAAAGACAACGTGTACATACTTGCAGAACCGTTAGCGCCGACAAACTTGCTTAGGCAGCCATGTTGGTTTGGAAGTTGAGATCAGTGTCGAGGACAGTCGAACGACGACGAAGGAGGTAAATACGTGGAATAACACGTCGAGTCGTGGCAGGCCAGCGACTCCACCGGCGGATGCCGACCTGGACAGTGGACTTGTCCTGGACCTTGTAAGGTAAGTTGTAGCCTCGGTCCAGCTTGCGTTTGACACGATCTATTTATCTAATCTATCTATCTTACTATCTAGGTAAATAATCAAGCTTCAAGGCTTACGGACTCCTATTTTTCCTCCAACACCCAACGCGACGTCGACTCGGTCCCTAGGCCTACCGTCCTACCTCGCGAGTTTGAGACTCGCGCCAGGCGGGAATCTTCCAGTGTTGGCCCACCCTCGCCTCAGATTCTTTCCCGTCAAAAACTACCTCTTTCGTTGGCCTCTACCGCCTCTTCATCGCTCGCGTTAACTCGTTGAGTGATTTCCTTCAGGTGGGTACCCCCTCTCCTCCCCTTCCCCTTCCACCGGTGATGGTCTGTAAAAAGGACTGGCGGTTAATGGCTAAGGTCTAGTTTTGATGGACTTATCTCTCCTACTGTTTCTCCCCGTCGCCCTTAAGACTAATCCCTCTTCCCAGCCTTCCTTTCCCCGTTTCCACCCCCCTGTCATTCCTCCTCTTCCGGCGAAAATGGCTCCCCGCCATCAATCCTCGGTGTGTACCCCCTCCTCATCTCTTCCCTCTCCACCTTCTCACTTCTTTACCTCAAGTCATCCAGTGACAGGTCACCGAATCCCGTCTACGGTCAGGAGCCAGTCGCAAAACTTTGTGCCCGCTTCGTCTACCATTTATTCGCCTGCCCCAAGTCTCCTCCCACAGGCTCCGCCACCCCCACCGCCGCTCCCAGCCCGAGTCTCGACAGTTTCATTGCCTACGCCCTGCACAGAACGAAGCTACATTCCTCCGTCACTTTCGCCGCCCTCTACCTCCTTCAACGCCTCAAAGCCCATTTCCCCGCCGCCAAGGGCTCATCAGGCCACCGCCTCTTCATTTCCGCGTTCATGCTGTCCGCAAAGATCATCTGCGACAACGCGTACTCAAACAAGTCTTGGCACACCACTGCACAGGGCATGTTCTCACTGCCCGAGATCAACCAAATGGAGCGGGAAATGTGCTCGTACCTCGAGTGGCACCTAAATGTCGACCCCACCGTCTTACGCGAGTTCGAGACTCGCGTCAGGCGGGACTTTTCCAGCGTCGGTCCCTACCCCCCCTCTCCTCCTCCCCACCCCCGCCTCAGGTTCTTCGCCGCCAAACCCCACCTTTTTCAGCTCGTCAATGGCCTCCTCCACCTCCTTCTCCTCTTCCTCCTCGTCTGCCTCGACGGTGTCCACATCCTCAGCTCCCGTCACAATCCCATACCCTATAGTCTCATCACCAGCTGTCTACACCCCCCCCCCCCCCCTTCCCTCTTCAATGCCATCGCCGTCGTTTTCACCTAGCACTCCCGAATCCTCTCATTCCACATCGACGTCCCCTACCTCCTCCATCTTGCCCCCCACCCCTCCCAACACCACTCCCGGCTACGACGTCAAGATCGTCGGTAGCAAGCCTCGGGGATATTCTCGCTACGACACAAGCAACGAGATCCGACGATTAAGCCATGCTTCGCTCGACGCCGCTTACGCACAGGACTCGAGATCGTACGGGTACGAGCATGGTGACGCAATCCTGGCCTGCGCGGCGAAGAAGCAGTTTCCCTCACGCGCGGCTGCTCATGCTCATTCGAAAGGCAAGGCGGGCAAGGACACGTTCGCTTTTGCTACGCGGATTGTCTGGTAGAGTTTTCCCGCTCGCCCATGGTTTGTTGTCTTGGTACCATACTCCCATCTTCCGTCTTATTTCTTTTGTTGTATGATTTACATGGTCATTTCTTGTTTCTTGTTAGTACTTGACAAGCGCCGCCTACAGGCGGCCTTCACCTTGCTCGGCACGCGTGGCTATAGTATGTGCTAAATGTACACTCCGAACACGTTCTCGATCAACGGGATGGCGGAGGGACAAAGACAGAAGACTGGGAAACATGAATTCCATGTGAGACAGGGGACCTGAAGCAAAAATGTGTAGTATTACTTAAAACTTCGTATGGTTGATATAAAAGAGATTGACGTGATTATGATTTTGCTGCGACGTGGAGAAACACGCGTTCCTCGCAAGGTAATACTGTTTATGTCATCGCTAGTTTGTGTCATCGCTGGAGTCTGGAAGGTTGTTCTTGCCTCCGCCAGCGCCGCTTTGCGCTCATCTTTCTAACCCTGGCCGTTCATTTCACATGCTCCGGAAATCCCAAACTGTCTCATGTAGTCGTTTCCCATCTTCATTTCGTGGACGAGGCTGGTCGATTCCCAAGTTGGAAAAATGTCTAGGGTGTCAAGGCCAGTCAGAGAAATGTCGGTTCAAGGGTAAGTCAGGAACACCTTACAGCTACTCTCTTTCTGATGAAACCTACCAGACTTCCGCTGTGTCGTCCAAGATGATTCCGCCGAAGGCTATTCTTTGGAGTTTTTCGAGGCAAAGTCGCCACCGGACCTCGAATTCCCTATCGGGTTCAACACTCTTTTGACGGATGATATGGCTCAATTTCAGATGGTACATCATTCTTGCGTTATTCTTCTCAGTCTCGAGGGGCTGTTACGATGCGTACTTATCTATCGCAGAAAGCTGTCGCGGAAATCTTACTTCCAGTCATGAAAAGCCACTTAATCCACTTGAGTAAAGCCGGCGTTATCGTGCGTAATATGGAGATGGATGTGCGGGCGACCTGTGGTGAGTCGGGGTTTTTTATCAGTTGCGAGCGCGTCTTTAATTCATGCAAAGATATCTGCAGCACCGGTCTCTTCTCTTGTACGTGGATGTGTGTCCAATGTGGCCGCGAGATATGCAATCCTTGCATGGAAAGTCAGGTGAGCTTGCCTTCGCTGCTTGCTGTGGTAGGACTTGGGCTAATGTATGGTGCTAGCTGTCTGTTACTACCGCTTGCTCTGAACAACGATCAGGGCACAACAGGGAGGATTATCGACCCGTGACGCGATTCGAGAGGCAAACTATCGAGGATGTGATCTCCTCGATGACCACAGTGCTGGAAGATTCAAGGTACTTCACCTCTTTCGCGTTGTGATCGCTTTGTTTATCGGTTCTTTGCTAGCATGGCGCAAGTATGGTCTCTCCCGTTGCCCGATATCGTATCGAATGAACCAGTTCGCCTCTCCGTCGCGCAACTTTCATATGACGCGGGGGTGGAGCAGGCTTTCGCGACAGCTTGCCTACATGGTATTCCAGTTGTAGTGTCCGGGATGGAGGACGCCTTGCAGCACGTTTGGACCCCAGGCTTCATCATCCAGCACTATGGCCAGAAGCGCGTCAGCTTGGTAGATACGAAGCTCGACGAAATATCCGACCAGATGTATACCGTCGCATACTTCTTCGAGCAATTCGGAAAGTATTACGACGCAAATAGGAAGAGATGGAAGATGAAGGTGAACTTTACTCTTCCACCAGCGTTCGTTTGACTGAATGCTTTCACAGGATTGGCCGCCTGAAACGTCTTTCAAAGAACAATTCAAGGAGTGGTACAAGATTCTCACAGATGCATTGCCTCCTATACTCAGGGACTGGCTGAGGGAGGATGGGCGCATGAATCTTATCGCGCATTTCATCAAAAACGGGAAGCGACCTGATATCGGTGCGTTAGCCTCCTTTCTCATCGTTGGCTGTGTGACTCATTTCACCTCCAGGGCCAAAGATGTACAACGCGCTATGCACCGGAGAAGGCGATGACGAGCACGCCACGACATATCTACATGAAGACATGAGCTGCGCATTCAATATTATGCTCTACTCCGAGCCTCGACCCGATGGCTCACCAGGCGCGGCAAGATGGGACATCATCCATCCAGACGACACAGACCTTTTTCGTGACATCGCGATCAAAGAAAAATTGTGCAAAAGCAAATATGACCCAATCCACTCGCAGGAAACATACCTCAGTCCCGCGACCGTTGAAATGCTGAGAGGGCGTGGAGTCCGTATCTGCACCATATTTCAACATGTCGGAGAGCTTGTCACAATTCCTGCGAAGTCTCCCCACCAGGTATGTAAGCCTGCCCATAGCCGTTGAAGAAGGGCCTCAAAATACTTGTAGGTGACAAACTTGTCCAATGCGAACAAGATCACGTGCGATTTCCTCAACCCCCTTCGCCTTCGTGATACCGAAACGGTTGCCAAAGAACTACGCGAGCATAGACTGTCCACATCGAAGGGCACAGATGTATTACAGCTCTATCATTGCTTATGGTGGTCTTGGCTTAGTCTTTCTGGATGACCAAGTTTGCCAGGATCATCTCAAAGTCACCTTTTCTCGACCTCCAGCAATTTACAAGGCGCATTAGCTACGCCGGACCCTTTTGCTATGGAGGTGGATGCTATTGATTTCTCTCCTGCAATGAACTCCGGTGCTTCTTGCACCGTCCGAACTGCTTCGACGTTGGCTCCTCCGACTGTTGCCGATTCAACGGCCCCACCAGTCCTCACCGCTCAAACTGCGTCCACTACCATGATACATTGCTCCTCGGACCTTGTTTCTGCCCTTCCTTCTCTTTCCCCCGTCGTGACTAGAACTGCACATGTCGACACTGCACATCCTGCCCCAGACGAAGGGAGCTCGCCTCTCGTCCTCTTCACTCCACCCTCCATAGTGGCCATCCCTTCATCCCCCCCTTCTCTTCCCCTGCCAAATACCTGTAATGTAGACGAGGTGGGCAGCGTGGGTTCCAGCAAAAGCGCGAAGAAGAATACAAGGAAGAGACAAAAATGTCAGGGACATCAGCCACCGGTGGCCAACAGGAACTTTGTTTGCCCTATCCCGAACTGTCGCTGGACCGATAGACTGAACAGGGAACAGCTTGTTCATCACTTGTGGGTTATTTCACTGGCATGCTACATGCACATCATCATGACGTTGTTGACAGGGAGAATAAGCATGCCGCATCGGTAAAATTTGCCAACTTGAAGCTAACGTCCACGGCGAAGCTATGCAGAAAGAGGATTTTCGCATCAAAGACTGATGACGAGTTTAGGAGGATTCTTCAAGAGTATCTTATTCTGTAGTACCTTCGACTAAGTTGTTTCGGTAGGTCGGTGTTCATCTCGTCACGGTTGCTGGGTATCAACAGGTGAGTCGTGACTCCTCTTGTTCTTTGCAAATCTTCTTATACGACGTGAAGCCTTGTGCTCCATCCCTCCATGCATCACTACGAGCTCGGCTCCCGCGAGCAGGCTTCGTTGACCTTTTCTTGCCCTGTCGCTCGCATTGAGCTCATCTTGTACGTTCGTACTCTCATCATAACATCACGAATATGCAGCGAGCAAGTCGTGTGGGCATGTGCATTCCGAATGTTTTCCTTGGTGTGTACTATACGGCGACAGTCATAATGCCTAGCTTCCTCGCGGGTTCGAATGACGCGACATTCAATTTCACCCCTATTCAAACGGACGACTCAGCCGAGGGGAGGATGTCAAGAAAGTATGTAACATACCGGTTGGCGATGGGTATCTTGTCAAGTGTGGCCGACGGAACCTCGTCTACACAAGAGTTAACGTTAGATTGTATAGCATAACTAACCATTGCCTGGACGTCGCAAGGGCGCACCTGATGCCATGACGAGCCCTCTGAATTCCTGACATCCGCTCTTGAGTGATGTGCGCGGTGCTGAAGACATCCGCGACTTGCCGGATGTGGTTTCCAGGAAGGGGGGAAGTTATTGCGGGTAAGCGTCCACCAGCAGAGCCTTGGACGACGCGACGTGTGACCACTGCCGCGGCGTTTCGGGGTTGGATATTGAAGGGGCTTTCTCGAGTTCAGGATGCGATGGTGGTGGTTTGAAAAGAAGGAAAATCCAGAGCCCATGCAGGGTCCGGCTGGAACTTCGGCATCGCGTCGTTGTGTAAATGGTGAAAAAAGATGGATATCTGTGCTCTATTCAGACTCGAATGTTGTTTGAGAACGACGGTCAACCTTGTCCTAAGCGATGCGGAAAAAGTGGGAGGATGCGTGGTCGAGAGCGAAGGACGAATGCGGGGAATGTACAGCACTCAGAGCTGCCCGGCTCTAGTCTCCTAAAAGCTAAAGCAGACGTCAATGGAGTCTGATGGAGTCAACCCTCCTCGGGATCTTCCCGGCTCGGTCTTCTGCGCAAAACAATTCAGAAGATTCAGAAAGATAGGAAAATGCTCGGAAAATGTTTCAACTGCTACTACGACACAGAAGAACCCCACATAAGATGGATGAGCGCATAGATTAGGAGGCGGGTGGTGTACATAGTAAAAGAAGCAAGCTGAAAGTGGTCCCCGAGGTGCGCGTCAAACTGCGGGCAGAGTGCGCGACCTTTCTGCTCTTACGCTCACTTCCTTTCCTCTCGCCTGCTTTTTCCTCAGTCTGATTGCCCTCAACTACGCCCAGGATTAAGATATGAACACCCCGTCTCCGCACCCTGTGGCGGCACATTGATCTGCAACTCCACAGCGTATCCGCATCCGCCTCCCCCATAAGTATGTTCGTTTTCGACATCTCATATCCAGGACCCAGAAGATCCCTCACATTCACATCTCCATTCTCCAACGATTTTTGGCGACTCAGCTCATCTTGAGTAGTGACGACTGATGGTTTGGATGACCGGCACGCTGCACTGGCATGGCATGGTATTTGGTGAGTTTTGTCTGAACCTCATCCTCTTTCTTTCCTCTGTACACCCCCGCCCTTTTTGCCTTCCCCCATTCCGTTCGTCTGATACGATATCTGTTCATAGAATGATGACATTGAGAGGCTTGGCTTCGAGCGTTCTGGTCTGTACCGCAAGTGTCGCCTGAAGAGATTGACTTGCCCCTCCCAGAGCGTCATCTGAAGGACGTACCTATAGAAGAGGTGAGCACTTGATGAATCTGACCACGGTTTCTTACTGACGCTGGCACAGAATCTTCGCGATGAGATTGCTATGGATGTCGATGAAGATGAGGACTCGGCTTATCGCCCCAAGCGAGTTCCAGATTTCGGTATCGAGGTTGATTTCGAATCACTGGATGAGAAAGCGCGGTCAGCAGTGCGTCTATCCTGCCTTCATATGGTTTACCCTGCTGACATGGATATATAGGATGCGTCGGGCGACGCCCTGACCGAATTCGAGGCACAGATCACCAAGCTCAACAACGATATTGAGCGCATGGCCCCGAATATGAAGGCTATCGAACGGCAAGCGAGTTTCGCGGGGCGACATCTTCTCGACTCGAAGATGGCGAGGGATCTGTTCAACGACATGAAGCAGAGACGGTAGGCGTATTACTATCCTTTCAGCTCTTCGTGTATTGACTCCTATGGAAGAACGGAGCTTTTCAACATGGCTTACAACCACACCTCAGAACGCATCGACCAAGTATGCAAGGACCTGACCAAGGGCAAGGCAGCGCCTATGGGGGGTGTTACATACCTCAGTCTGGGAGATAACGAGGTTTGTCCTCGTGGCTGCAGCGTTTGCTTTGTTACTGACGACCTTGCAGGAGCCATATCTCAGCGGTATCAAGTACCACGCGATGCCACCTATGAAACGATTCCGAGATATGGAACAGCTTTCTGGTGGAGAAAAGACGATCGCGGCCTTGGCCCTGCTTTTCGCTATCCATAGGTATAAGAGCCAACCTTCGCGTTTACCTCCAGGATCAACTAATCTTCGTATGTGATGGCTATCAACCTAGTCCCTTTTTCGTCCTGGACGAGGTCGACGCGGCACTGGATAACACCAACGTTGCGAAGATCGCCAATTACATTCGCTCACAGGCGTCGGACATTTTCCAGTTTATCGTCATCAGTCTGAAAGGCTCCCTCTACAAACGCGGCACCTCGCTCGTAGGCATCTACCGGGACCAGGACGTGAACAGCTCCCGTCTTCGCGTCTGCCCACAGACCGTCAACAACTGAAACTCCACCCTCCATAACAAACTCTTCAAATCACAATGCCACGGAAATCATCTGGTGAGTCCTTCCTACCATATTGTACTAACGTACATCACGTTCTCCGTATTCACTCTAAAACCTTCTTTATAGTGTCACACACGTCCACTTTCTTCCGCATATGGAACCGCAGGGAAGACGGAGGAGCCGTGTGTGTCAAGGCAGTTTGGGTCAAAAAATTTCCGATGAAGTCAAATACTTACTGGATATGTTACAGGCAAACACCCCCCACGTCGGAACCCCCCGCGCCAGTATATTGTCTAAGGACCCTACCACGAGTGGCGTCAAAATATGCGGAGCAAGATATCAAGTATACCCGGGATACCGGGGGTAGAGCCCGTTCTCTTGACACGACTCGCGACGTTGTCATATCGCGGGGCCGTACCTACCAAGCTTTTGGACTCACAAGATGAGGATTCGACGACACTACCTTCGACGACACTACCAGTAAGTTTGTTTACTTGCCATCATGGACGTTGACCTGCCATCACTAGAACGAGTGCCACCGAACCGCTTCCAGGACGAACCCGGTACTTGAAGGGAGCATGACGGTCTTCGACAGATCTCTTATTATTTTCACACTCAATACAACGCGATACATGGATGTGGATCGAAGATGTCGAGGAATTCCGGCAAGCATGGTGATTAGAGGGGGATACCATGATCAGCATCTCACGCATCCTCGTACGATCCCTAGGTTCGTTCTTTTCGGGCTCCGGCGAGCATTTGCGAAAGGCTAACTCATCCCTGTTTTATTTATAGGACATGTGGAGAGCGGGCCTTGGTGAAGATGGAAATGGTGCTTCTTATTGCCTCGCTCGAGAGAGCGCGGAGGATCCCAACTTGCAAGTACAGTCTATTCTCGGCTTCTACTCCTCAAAGCTCTGATGCGGGTTGTGCTATAGCGCAAGGTTCTTGAGAGTTTCACGCACTCAACGTCGGAGTGCCGGAGTGTCTTACGGGCGCGGCCGTCATCAAGAATTCGAGCTCGCTCCTCCAGATGTTCTTGAGGAGTTCATGGATATCTTACACAACCATGCCGTCGCCAGCAAGGTTCTCCATCTCGTGCGTCTCTACTTCCTCATGCAGCATCCGTTTCTAACATACGTGCTGCGTCCGCGCGCAGCTCGGTGAGTCGGTCTACCCGCCAGGTCGAAGCTAAGTACGACGTAAGATCGCGGACCTTCCAAGAGACTATCCCAACTAGAGCATACTTGCGCACGGTTAGCTGGACACGTGTGGTGAGGGCAGTCGGAAGGATGAGCGCGCTGCATTGGACAACGTGGCAAGGCCGCAACCTGATTCAGGCGGTCAACAAGGGATTTCATATATTCGTGTTCGTAGGTTCATTTTCCCTCAAGCTTTAGAGAAATACTACCCAAGGCGGACCTCTTCGTTTTTTGTTTGTAGGACCTGTAGAGAGCGGTACTTCGTGAGGACGAATACACCCTTCTATTACGGCGCCGTTCCAGGCGTATGGTTCGCGCCGATCGATCCAGGACTCGGATTTCAAGTCTATCAAGAAGGAGAGGTCAGGATGATGAACTCAACCCGGAATTTCCTGTGCTGTGTACGGAATCGGTACCGGACGTCGGCGTGGAGAAATATATCGTGTTTTTCCTATACTGTTGCCACCCCCAACCTTCCGTTTACCGTTGTTCATCCTCGATCGGCTGTCGCTAGCTCATTTTCAGCCAGGAGCACTCAACAGCAACAGATCAACCCAACCAGCTCGCAAACTGCAAATAATGAGCATGATTAACAACCCCCTCGACTACTTCCGGCGCCCAGACAGATTGTCGACGGCATCCTAATTCACCATTGAAAGGTACGGTAATGCTTTGTTATCTCTACCTAGCGCTTGGGCTGATGTATACTCTAGGCTATTCTTCTCCTTCGCACTCAAAAATATTGCTCGCATCGCCCTCCCAACGCCTCGCCGGGGGGCTTTCGATGGATGTTTTGTGGGCATTAGGATGTGCGTTTGCCCCCCGGTTTCCTTCTCATGCTGACGTTTCATCAGCAGTTAATCCCGCACTTTGCAAGGTGTCACGTTGGGCGCCAATCGTGTTCGAGCACGAGGCTCGCACCGTGCACGCATAGGAGTGAAAACGACATTGCCGGACGGAGAAGGCGGCCTTCGCCGCGGATATGGCGCGCGGGGTGAGCCCGAACATTGTTGGCAAGGTCTATGGTTGTTTTACTTTGGGAGCAGGACGGCGGACTGACTGTTTTTGCCAGTTTGTCAACACCGGCCTACGGGCCTTCGCGAACATTTTCGCTATTTCAGAGTTGTCCAATCCCGACCCTCGAAAGGCTCTAGACGTCTTCAACGAAAGTACTCCTGCTCGCCCACCTCACCGAATCTGTATGGATGGCTGCAGCCGCCGATGGACTCCACGAGCCAGAGACCAGGACGGCTATATGAAGAACTCGCGGACAAGTTCAACGTGTTAGGGCCAAGCAGCAGGCGACGGGGAAATTGCAGGTAACAGTAAGTCTGGATGCTTGCCCTCATCATTGACTCACTTGCCATTGATAGTACGAATTTCTCAATCATGTGCTACCTCGTCGTCAATCCCGCTTCCAGACGATCTTCCAGGAAGGGACCACCGTGCGGAATACTCGACGGCGGCACTACGGTCTTCCAAACGGAGCGATGCTTGGAGAGGAACACCGCGATCGGTAAGACATCTCGTACATTTTTGAATAGTCCTAGGTTCGTTTTCTTCGGGCTCTGAGGGACCTTTGCGGACGGCTGACCTCTTCGTGCTTCGTTTATAGGGCTTGTGACGGGCGGGATTCGTTGGGGGTGGACATGTCGACCCTTACAACCGTCGCTGGATCTGAGAGTACCACTTCTCGTGGGAGAATTTTAAAGTGGAGGTACTACTTTACTCTTCTGTCTACTCTTCAAAGCTCTGACGGGGGTTATGCGACAGCTCAAGATTGTCAAGAACCTTCACGCCTCCGACGTCCAAGTGCCGGATTGGTCGCTTGGTGCTTCTTGTGCACCCAAGCAAGGCCGTCGCCGATCCAGTATACCATCTAACAGTCTAACAATCGCAAGCTCGTCGTTCTTCCACGTCTCTGCTGAAACATTCTCGCACGTGGCTAGATGCTCGCGTGACAAGAGCGGTAGGGTGGATGCACCGCAAGCGGGTTCAGGGAGGTGTTCGTTCTCGCGTTCGCTTCGCATGCAGAGCTCGTATTGGGGCCTAATGGAGAAATCAGAACGAGGGCCTAACAGCTCGGTTTCTCTGTATAAGGTACTGAACGTCGACGCCTTGAAATATATCATATATTTCTTATTTCGCCGCCACAGCCTTCTCCATGCCCTCATCCATCCTTGATTGGCCATTGCTAGCTAATTTCTACATAACGATATCCACACACATCCAGTCAGATCAACCAGTTCGCAAACTACACATTGAGATCAAACACAAGAAAATCAGGAACTCCCCCCTCGACCAATTCTGGCGCGCCTAGTCCGCCTTGAATGCACCAAAGTAGACTTCGGCGGTCAAGTTCGTCACTGGGAGAATGACGACGCCGGCATTGTCGTTCGTCCCATCAACTCGAAGCACAACGTTCCGCCATTTGGCCGCATCTTTCGTGAAGATCTCGCCGTAGACGAGTCGGGGGACCTCGCATTTGAAGCGCGGCGGACGCCAGGCAAGCGATCCAGGTTTGGCCGTTGCAACGCCGGAAGCGACCTTTTTGTAGGCGCCGTACTTGATGAAGAGGGGTTAGTGACGGGTAGCAGAGCGGTCGCAGTTGTGATTCACCTCTTGCATGCAGTTAACCATTTCCCGCAGAGCCTTTTTTGAGAGGATAAACTTCGGAGGCATCTAAAGCATACGGTAAGCTCGAGAGTCATCAATTGTGGATCAAAAATCCTCACCAGAAAATAGAAGACGATGGTTGAAGGAGGCGAGGAACGAGAGCAAGAGGAAGAGGCAGCGTCGAGTGGTTGTTGAGAGCAAGCGGGAACTCTTTCGCGTCGCGTCCTCAACGCCTTATACTTACGCGTCTTTTCTTTATTCGCACACTCCTCCCTCCTCCCTCCTCCCTCCTCCCTCCTCCCTCCTCCCTCCTCCCTCCTCCCTCCTCCCTCCTCCCGCGGCTACGAGGCAGACTCCGTCCCTCAGCCTGGCGCGACGACGGCCACCCTCCTTCGGCGCTCCTCCTTCGCCCACCAGATCTTTGGCTACGGCCATACTTCGGTACCCCCCATCGCGAGGCCGCTCCGGAGCTCCCCGTTCAAGTAGTGGCGCCAGCACGTTCGTGGGTGGAAGGGTGGAAAAGAGTACTTGGGCGCGTGGATGTGGAAAGGGAAGGAGAGGGACGAGAGGTACGAGGACGAGGACGAGGACGAACAAGCACGGATGCGAGGGATTGAATTGGACTGCGTGAGTATGTTTCTCCCTCAATCTGTGCGAGACTGACTGCTTTTGCGCACAGCTGGCATCGTCCGCGTCTACAGTGCAAACCCAAGCGATAAGCGGAAGACAATCCTGTGGAAGTACCCCAATCACGACCAGACTCCGTGCCAAATGTGCTGTCTTGGCTGCGCGGCCACCATCTCCCAGTGCATCTATCCCGCTCCCGCCGTCGTCCCCGCCCTCTTAGTCGCCGTCTTCCCCGTTTTCCAGCATCGTCAACTTCCTCTCTAAAAACATCTACAACTACCCCGCGTTGCGTCGAAGACGCATACCTTAGTCGCACCGCGCCACTGATCACCCCATCGCCTCCCCCCTTCTGTAGACGGCTGAGTCCCGTGAAGGTTTCGTCTGCTCCCTGAGAGCGCTATCACTCTATGAGGGTGCGTACCCTACCGCCTTGTGTTATCGCTTCACGTGCTGATCCATCGCTTGCAGAGATGGTCGAGAACATGAAGCATGTGGCCTCCTCCGACCAGGAGCTTACCGTCGAGGAGCGCAGCCTCCTCTCGGTCGTGTGGAAGAACGCAATTGGTGTCCGCCGTGCATCCTGGCATGTCGTGTCCTCCCCCATAGAGGGAACGAAGCACAGGTTGTCCATGATCTAGGGCTCCCTGGAGACGACCGAGAGCGAGCTCGCCAAGATTCTGAGGACATCCCCGACATGCTCAACAAGCCCTCATTCCGTCAGCGACCACTGGCGAGTCCTCGGTCTTCTACCCCAAGAGATGCGTATCCGCATCCTCTAATCCTCTACCCGATCGCCGTCGCTGACTCATTTCCTTTTTTCATAGGATGGTAAGTTACCATCGTTGACGTGTCTCTTGATGCATACGAGGCCGCTTCGGACGTCGCTGTCATCGAGCTCCCCCCGACGCACCCCATCCGCCTCGGTCTTGCGCTCATGTTTTCGGTCGAAATCTTCAACTCCGACCGCACATGCTACCTCAGCCTGGCCAAGTAAACATTAAATGGTCGCCGAGCTCGACACGCTCTCAGAAGAGAGCTACAAGGACCGATGCTCATCATGCAGCTCCTTCGGGACAACCTCAGGCCATGGACTTCGGATATGGAGGACTCCAATGAGTGTTTCTCTTTCTCGGCTGATTGCTTTCGTTTATTGACGGATGATAACAGACAAGCCTGCGGACGGCAAGGACAACGCCGAGACACCTGCAGACGACGCCTAAATGCCTGATCGCGGTCGTTGACCCTTTCAGGGATCGACGGGTTACGAAGTATCCCCCACCCCCTACCGACTTCGTATATCCCCTTCACCTCTCGTAACACTTACTATATCCTTTCACCCGCCTCCCCCGTCCCCCGTTCACGGCGTCGTTTCGCTCACGCGCATCTTTCAGCATCATCATTTTTGTCCATGCTTTATTCCCTTTTTCACTCCATGTATGTACATCACGAGTAACACATACTGGATCAGGTGTACATACGCCATGCACATAAATGATAGACGGGACTGACAGGTAGGACATACATGACGGAGATGGAAATGACGGACGAGACAGCAAATATGTACTGTATTGACAAAATCTCATGTTGAATCTCAGTTGAAATGGGCTCAACATGAGCTCCTGTGGGGGATTCCGAACGCGTTTGGAATGGCATTAGGTTGGAATCGGGTGTTCACATGTTCACATACTGAACCCAGCTCAAATGCGACTCAAATGACATCATTTGCTCCATCTTGATCCCATTTGAACTGATATCCTCATGTGATCGAGATGCGGACCAATGAGATCATTTCGCATGGGATCGACCTGTGTTCACCGATATCATTTTGCTCACATTTATCATGGGATGGCATATTTCGGTCGCATTGCGAGAGCACGGTGAGCTCATGTCAAATGGGAGCATGGAGTCCATTTTTAATGCTCTCGCGATGAGGACATGCTGTGCTCAAGTAGGTCATCTCGATCTCATTCAAAATTTCATTTAAATGCGCTCGCCGTTCCGTTCCCGAATGCATTTTGTGTCCATGTTGAACACATTTGACCTGCCCTTAAGGAGCTCATATGAGTCAACAAAATGGACCAATTTTAGTCCCATTTTGATCATATCTCTCATGGGATCACCGATCCCATGTTGATCCCATACTGATCTAATTCTATCTGGGATCAGGATGGGATCAGGATGGGATCACGGGGTTTAGGACCCCTTGTCTCTAGTGTCAGTGCCCCGTACAGCGAAAAGCCTGGCGGCCCATCGTCACCCTCGACGGCGACGGCGGACCCGCGCACGAGCTCTGTCTCAGCTCCGATAGCCAAAACCCGAATCTGGGCGCGCCGATGTTTTTTTACGCTCCCTTTCCGTTATTCTGTTTCGGGTGACTGACTGTATGCGCTGCAGACATGATGCCCACGAGGGATCGCAATTGAACGTGTCGTTGTGGCGAGTACAAGGGCGCGAGCGAGGCCAAGAGCATGAAGCGGCGCCAGGAAGTGCCACACGCAAGGGCAACGAACGACGTGCGTTTACTTCGACTTCCTCAATTCGATGCCCACTGACCTTTACCTCGTTTATCTTCATCCGATGCCCACTGACCTCCATCCAGTCGTCCTCGTCCTGGCACCCCCCGTTCACGCCAATTCTTCCCTCAATTCTTGCGCCCACAGGTTTTCGGCATCACAACCTCCGTCTCCGCGGACAAGCCCCGTTGCCACATCTCAAGCGCAAGGTCGGCACGAATTGGGAGCACAGGAGCAACTTGACCGGCGTGTACCTTGACGTACTCTACGAGATCGCGACTTCCGGCACCACATTCAAGGACAAGAACGCGCTCTCACCGGTGTCGGCAAAGGTTTCACTGGCGTCGAGATCCTCAATGGCTTGTTGTCTGGTGGAGCCCATGTCGTCATCACCACCTCATCCGTGCCAGCGTCGAGTTATATGAAGGCATCTTCCAAAGGTTTGGTAGCCGTGGCTCCGCCTTGACCGTCGTCCCTTTCAACCAGGGTTCGGAGCAAAAAGTGGAGGCCCTCGTCGACTAGATCTATGCAACGCACGCACTTGACTTGGACTACATTCCTCCCTTCGCTGCCGTGCCCAGGAACGGCCGTGAGATCGACGGCCTCGACGGCAAGTCGGAGCTTTGGTTAACCTCCTCCGTCACCTCGGCGCGGTGAAGAGCAAGAAGGCGAGCCGGAACTTCGTCACCCGGCCCACTCAGGTCGTCCTCCCTCTCTCCGAACCCCGACGTCCCTTTGAACTGCATGCAACACCTGGTGAGGACCCAATCAAAAATACCTACGCGCAGGATAGTTGGCGAATGCGCTGAACACCATGCAAGCTTCGGAGGTCGCGGTCGTTTCAGGAATGCGGTTTCATATTCATGTGTATCGTGTTACTCGTATGCGCAATCCACACACACACACACACACACATACACATATCTTCAATCCTATCCTGCATCGCACTGATCCCTCACATTGATTGGCTTCATGCTGGGTGCTGTGAGCCCAACCGTGAAGACATCCGAAAACATTGTACAATGAAAAAATACTGCAAGCACAGATGCACCCGAAAAGTAAAATATTGTTATACTTGCTCATCATCGCTTTCCTCCGTCTTTACCTGTGCCTCCACCTGATAGACGCTAAGGAGTCGCTCGAGCTCCATCCTTTCCTGGTGAAATCAACACCAATTGTCGTAATGGCGCACGGGTCATAAGGGGGTTGCTTACCTCTCCCTCCCGAACCTGATCAGCCTTTGCTGCTGTCATCTGTCGACGGAGGTGTGTCGCCTCCTCGCGCTCCTTGTCATACAACCTCTGGTACCGTTCAACAGCCTCCTGCTCGAGTGGCCCGATTCAAACCCCCAATTAGCTGAGCAAGATTGCTGGCTCACCGACTGCTCCTTGTGCGCGGCCTCAAGCACTTCTATAATCCCCTTCAATCTTCGGACTTGCGCATGTAGCTCAGCTTTCCTCCTCTTCAAGGTCAGGTTGATCTGGATATAATTAAGTAGTGAATGAGAAAGTCTGAAACCCATACGGTACCCGATGCTCCTCTTCAGCTGCCTGCATGAGCGCCCTCACTGAAGGACCATTGCGGGCATGCGTAGCAGGTCGCGTGGAGTCACGGGTGGATTGCAGTCTGAGACTCTGACCAGAAATCAATAGAAGCATTGGGAAGCATCACCTGCGATGAGAGCTTACCATTGGTAGAAGTAGGAAGTGTGGGGACTCAGAAGAACTTTCAAAAGATGACAGAACGGAAGATGGGGGAGAAACAAAAAGAGCGTCATGCTTCCTCAGAGATTCATATAGACGGTGAAGACGGTGAAGATAGCTATATCGGCGGTCCTTCGCAGTCCCGCTCGTTCGAAGTCTCGTGACTCCCGTCGGCATCCGCCGCCGTTTATTATCTTCAACGAGTGGCAAGGTGAGCCTATTACAGCCGTTTGCATAAAGGATGGCACTCACCGAAAAAAACGGGCCTTCCCCAGACCTTCTGAAATGGAACTTCCGCGTCACGAGATAAGCGCCTTACTATCGGAGTTTGAACATCTTGTAGCTTAGCTATCGGAAGTTGAAATAAGTGTAGCTATGACGTATGCATCTGTGAGATAAGCGCCGAGAAGGTAGGGTCGGACGTTCTGGGAAGAGACGCGTTTTTTTCCACGAGTGCCGTCCTTTATGCAAACGGCTGTAAGTAGGTGAGCCTAGGCCTGTGCTCACTTTCTTTTATCGAAGCGCTGACATTATGATTCCGTTTAGACTCGAACCAGTCCCGACGTGCGAGATGACAGTCGATCTCGCGCACCGACGTGATGTTTCCGGCTCGGGCAGGACTGCTAGATTCCGTTCTTGTAGGCGTCAATCATCTTACGGTTCTTCCCGCACATTCAGGACGGCAGACCCACCACTATGGCCACCTTCGACGGCGACTTCCTCGTTCTTTCTTCCTTGACGCACTCCCCCAAGGTCTACGGAGTCGACATAACATAACCGAAGAGATTGCTTTGCGAAAGACGGGGAGAATATCTCTATCTGGCAGGTGTTGTCATCGGGTAAGTATTTGTTCAGCTTTCTATGAGCTCATCTTTCCTGATTTCGTTACGGATGGACGCGGGGCCTTGGCCTTATGGATGCCACGAACATGGTCGCGGGACGCTGAGGCACACGGCGTGTGCACCTTTTCGGCCAAGGAAATGTCGCTCAACATCTTGCATCTTGGCCTCATGCACCCGCTTCTGTTCAATATCACCCAAGTCGACCCAATCTGGGCTGACCTCAGCAGTGGCATGGACTCATGTTCGGTCGACTATCAATAAGAAGAGCTCGCCAGGGATAACCCGGCCGAGTTCAAGACTATCAATGGCGTCGAGGCTGAGCGCGTCTGCAGGTCCGTGAATGTCACCTTACTTGCTAACTTCCGTTTCGAGTTCCCTCCCCTCGAAAATGTCTCGTCGCTTGAGGACTTGACCAAATCCTATGATGTCATTGACCGGAACGAGGTCGTTATTATCACCGGTTTCGGACCTTGTGGTAGCTCTCGTACCCGTTGGGGGACGGAGGCGCGTGGCCAATTGACTCTCGAGGGATCCATTGAGATGGCTTGGATGATGAGATATAGGAAACACTTCAACGGTCGGCTCAAGGACGGAAGCATCTGTATTGGCTAGGTAGATGCGAAGTCTGGAGAACCCGTCGACGACAAGGATGTTAAGGGCAAGTACCAGAAGGACATCATCGAGCATTCGTTTCATCAGTAACTGACTTGTCTCAACCATTCGACACGACATTTCTGACGCGGATTGTTACCAGAACCCGATTTCTTCGGCGGCTACGATCCCAAGTACAAGGTCTTCAGCCAAGAGATCGAGCTCATCCACGACATGGAGCCCCTCGTGGTTGGACTCTGACGCCGCAAAATTCAAGAAAGAACACGCCGAGCATTGCGACATCTGGGCTGGCGACACTCGCCGTTGACAAAGAAATCAGCTTCACCTCCGCACACCAACTCCCGCCAAACGAAGGCGATGTCCCGCGCGACCTCCGAATCGGCGAGATCAACGGCATTGACATCTCCAACGAGGTCCTCCGCACTGGCTGGGCCAAGGTGAAAGACATCAAGCGTGACCCGACGGATGAAGATCTCAAGCGCAAGGAGGTCAAGGCGGACGCGAAGGCGGCGGGGCGTGGGATCTAGAATCCGCATGGATCGCAGGTGTGTGACGTTTCCCCCCGCTTCCTCGGGGGTTCTTCCTGTCTTTTTGGAGGCTAATGGAGGGGTAGGCGTGCAGTGTCATCTACAACATGCCGCACGACTCGCAAGCCTTCATGAACGAGTGGAAGGGGAAGTCAATCAACGGTGCGTACCCCGCGCATATATCCACGTAGTTCCCTTCCTAACAGCCTGCCCTCCTCGCCAGCCATCGTCGAAGCCATCCGGGACGGCACCACAGTCCGCGTGCGCCTGCTCCTGCCCGAAGGCGACCACCAATACATTAACATCGCCCTCGCCGCGGACTATGACAAGCTCATGGCTGCCGAACAAACGTACGGGACCTCTGACTGGTGCTCTGTCGTCTCGACACTGACCTTCTCTGTGTTCTTTTTTCCCTCTAGTGCCATGTCCGAGGCCCGCGGAATTCACTCTGGGAAGGATCTCCCGCCCGGCGTCAAGCCCCCGCTCAACTTGTCTGATGCAAACACCCGCGCAACACAGTTCCTCGGCGGGTTCAAGCGGCAAGGCAAGATCCCGGCCGTGGTGGGATACGTTGCTGCTGGTTCGCGGTTCAAGTAGGTGTATGTTGCATTGGGTCGGGTCGTCTATCTCACCTTGGACCCTCTAGGATCTTTTTGCGGAAGGACAACCAGGTGCTCACGCCGGTTCTCAGTGGTACGTTTCCCGCTTTCTCCTGCTTGCTGTTCAGCTCTAACTTGAGGGCGAAGAAACCCGTCAGAGAAGAGCGAGCCCTACGGTCAGGAGGCGGCCGACTTCGCGACGTGGTGGTACATGCAACGCGACGTGGAGATCGAGGTGGACACCATCGACAAATCGGGCGGGTTCATTCGCGCACTGTACGTGAACAAGACGGAGAACGCCGCGCTCGCGCTCGTGAGGGAGGGCCTCACGACCGTCCACGCGTTCTCGGCGGAAGGCCTTCCGTTGGCACGGCAGTTGTACGACGCGGAGGTGCGTTGCTTCTTTTATGAGGCTGAGTTTTCTGCTGACGTCGTCGTTGCGTCGCAGGAGGAGGCGAAAAAGGCGACGCGAAACGTGAGTGCAGCTTAGAGCGAGCTCGTCGTGGTAGGGGCTCATTAGACGCTTTTTTGAAGGTCTGGTCAGATTACGACGAGGCGGCCAAGGCTGGAGAAGCACCTGCAGAAGACGATGCCGCCCCGCTCAAGCCTGAATTCCTCGATGTCATCGTCAGCGACGTCCGCACGAAGAACGGCTTTGCATTCTCCGTACTACCAAATCCTGAATACCGAAGGTAAGTCTTCTTCGTCATCCTCGTCCGTGTTCTCCGTCCAGGCATCGCCTCGCTCGAAAAGCTCATGCGCGATTTTTCGATCCACCACCGCGGCACGACCGCGTCCCCGCCTGGGTTCGTGCCCAAGGGCGGCGACCTGGTCTCGGTCAAGTTCTCCGACGGCGCGTGGTACCGCGCGGAGATCCGGCGCTCGTCCCCGCTCAAGCGCGAGGTGGAGGTGATGTTCATCGACTATGGCAACCAGGACATCGTCGGGTTCGACAATGTCCGCCCTCTCGACCCCAAATTCTGCGCGCTGCCCGGACAGGCGCACGACGCGCGTCCCAGGTGCGTACCTGTTCCCTCCCTTTTCTCTCTCTGCAGGTCTTGAGTCGCGGCTGATGACGGGCGGGTGCGCCTGGGTGTTAGTTCCATCAAGCTGCTGGGCCCGGAGAGCGAGTACCACTAGGATGCGATCGACCGCTTCTGCCAGCTGTGCGAGGGCCGAAAGCTGATCGCGATCGTGGACCACAAGGAGGGCAACGTGCACCACCTGCGGCTGGTCGACCCCGCGGACCCGCAGACGGCGGCGGACCCGCTCGCGTGCGTCAACACGGATCTGCTCCGGGAGGGCCTCGTGGCGGTGGACAGGAAGGAGTGCAAGTACCTCGCGACATACCCCGCGGCGGTGAAGCGGCTGCAGGAGGCGGTCGCGGGGGCGAAGAAGGATCGGTTGGGGATGTTTGAGTTTGGAGACGTGGAGGAGGATGAGTAGGTGTGTGGGTTTTGGTTTGGTTGGGCGGGCAATTATTTAGGATAAAATGGCGCCTTTCAGTGGAGGGGCGATGCGATATTCACTTCTCATTCTCGTTTATTGGGCGAAGTGTGGAGGTTTTTTTTGGATATGATAGGTATTCGTCGGGGCAAATGCAAGTCCTTGGAGTGAACAGCGTATGGGCGCCGAGCAGGCTGGTGTTCACGCGTTCACGCCCTTCGTGCATCAGTTCGTCTCTGGATACTACATATTAAGATAAGGATGAACAGAATAAGTGAAAAGGAAGATCTATTGCATGGTGGATTATCGCATGGTAGGATATCATGGGTGAAATATCATGGGTGGGATATCGCACTGTGGTGGGATATTGTTACAACTTGTCCAAGGTACTTCATTTTCCATTGCCTTACTAGGAAGGACGTCGCTAAACGACGGATTACGACTGTGCCCCAGCTCGTAACCGTCTCAACGACGCTGCCACAGATCGTCACCGTCTCGACGGCATAGCCTCGACGGTGCCACAGATCGTCACCGTCCCAACGGCATAGCCTCGACGGTGCCACAGTTTGTCTCCATAGATACTTGATACAACCGTCGCCGAATGTACATATATTTACTCGACCTCCTTTCCTATAAAAGGAGGCTCAACGAGCGAGCTATTCCCCAGCTCGTTCTCTTTGTAAATACAGGACTGTTCTAACTAAAGAACCTCCTCTTAAGTATACTAAAGAGAATCCAAACTATAGTCGAAAGCTCGCCTAAGTATTCCGCGAATACTTACTGCTTCGCTTATTGACTCCAAACTCTCGCGCAACCAAGACGTCTGGATCACCTGATCCCACCTCTCATACGCAAGAGTACTGTAGCCTGAGCCGCTTGTCACGTGATAAGGACCGTCCTTAACAGATATTATGGGTGAGATATCATGCATATATCATGGGTAGGATATCATGGGTGGGATATCGCATGGTGGGATATCATGGGTGAGATATCATGGATGGGATATCATGGGTGAAATATCATGGGGGATATCGCATGGTGAGATATCATGGGTGAAATATCATGGGTGGGATATTGTGGGTGGGATATCTTGGGTGGGATATTGTGGGTGGGATGTTATAAGTGGGTAGGATATCCTGCCAGGTGCGGTCCTGACTTGAGCTGAAGTGCACAGTCTAGTGTTTTCCTGAAAGGAAGTCTCATTTATCCCGAAGTCGTTCAATTCTTACACTGATGCATCTGAGATAAACCTTTATCTTCTCTCGATAAAGGACAAGACTAGATAAGATGGGATGTGTTATCGGAATGAGAGGGGCGCGTAACAAGATGACACAGTATCATGAGATATCACGAGAAAAAGCAAAGCGGGAGAGGAGAGAAAGAGGAGATACTAATCATACAAGGACCGACCACAGCAACAAACTTGCACGACATCCACCAACGCAACCAGTCCGGGGTACTAGCGAGAAGTCCGCAGCGAAACCTACCCACAACGGGCCTCCCAGTTTGCCGTTGACGAAGGCTGGACCGCGGGGCGGAGAGGACGTGGTGGGCCGCGGCCGTAGCCGTAGCCGTCGTCAAGTTTGTAGCCCCAGCCGTGGCCGTGGCCGTTGTCGTAGCGCGGTGGGCGCCAATGCTGTGTGCCACGGGGTACGTCGTACGACGGATCGCGAGGACTACGGTCTTGCTCGTGAGGCGACCGCGGTCGCCAGGTCTCCTGGTCCCGAGGTCCTTGCTCCTCCCTCGACAGCGGGCGCTGGGTCTGACCGGAGTCAGGAGACCACTGGAGCGGGGCCTCTTCACGCCCAGGGCCTTGGTCCCCATTCTGCCACACGCGCCGGGACTGGTCTTGCTGGCGGTCCCACTCATCAGGAGAAGGAGCAGGAGCAGGATGGCCTTGCTCGCCGGGCAAGCGCTTGCGTCGGGGCCGTGAGTCGTCGTAATCGCCAGGAATCCGCGTCTGGGGCACCTCGCGAGGAGCGGATTGTTGGTGTCGGTCTTCGAAGCGGTCGCGCTGGCTCCCGCCGTACCGGGCCCCGCGGTGCTGAGCATCTCCGTACTGGTCTCCGTACTGGGGTGCTCCAATCTGGGCCTGGTCGTACTGGGTCTCGCGCTCACTGTACGGACGCTTGCCCTTGTTAAAGGACGGCGCGCCCGGAAAAGGCTGGGGAGGAGGGCCGTTTCTCTCGCGACGCTGGGACTCCCTGTGCGGATGGTAGCGTTGGTCGGGGGGACTGCTCGCGCGGGCCCTCGCGAGGCGGAAGGCCTTGCTGGTTGCCCCATTCCTGGCGACCGGGCGCTCGCTGGGCAGAGGCCGGTGGGTGCGGGGGCAGCACAGGCAAGCTCGCTGCCTTCGGTGCCTTTACAAAGCAGTACTTTGTTAGCACTTCGGTCAAACGGTGTCGCATAGTAAGGGTATTTACCTGCTCGGGTTCATCCCTCCGGTCCCTGACCGCCGACACGCTTCCTTCATCCTTGCCTGATTCGCTGTCGGAACCATGGATAACTTGCGCCTCTGCCTTTTTCTTCTTGGGCGGCTCAAACCTCCTGACCACGACGTTCATGACGGATTCGCCTACTTGGGTGTCCTTGCGAAAGGTTGACGGGACTGCACGGCCGTCGACGGACGAGGCACCGAGTCTGCCGACGGTGCGAGTCTTCGGCTTGGAGCTTGAGGCCGGGGTGATACTGTAGATGACGGTCAGGCAGACCCATAGATCAGATGAGCATACACACGTTGCCGCGTTCGCGTCCCCGGACGAAGAAAGGTGTCCTGCGCGTTGTTTTTTGGCGGGAGGAGGAGGCGAGGAGTTCGACGGGGACCGCCCGCGCTTCTTTGGGTGGATGGTGTCCGAGGCGTTGACATCGACCTCGAGAGTTTTTGTCACCGAACTCGGGTGCGGCGACGGAGTGCGACGGTCTCGATCACCACGCCGCGTTTGGATCCCATCTTGGAGCTTCTTGCTCGCGTTCTCGAGCGCGGGAAAGGTGTCTTCCGCGCTCCGTGTTTGCGGACGCTGGGGCCCTTTGTGCTGTTCATACCCTAGGTTGCTGTCCGCCTTCCCCTCCGCGTTCACGGCCCGACCGCGTGGCGTCCCACTGTCGCAAGCGGGAGGAACACCCATAACAGCTCCAAACTTCATGACCTTCATCACTGTGGACGAGGACGGGTCAGCAAGGTAGGGCGGTTCGAACAGGGTCAACGGTGCGCACGCTCGACTTCACGTTCGGTAGCCGCCCGGAATCTGCACGGAAAGCGCAGGTGTTTGATCTGCGCCCAAAACTTTGCCACTGTCGCGGCATCCATCCTTGTGATGGTATTGTTCTTCGACGAGGATGTCGGCAGATCCACATGGTCGGGATAATTGTCCAGGACAATTTTGAACTTTGAAAGGGTACGGGCAAGGGTTTTCCAGGGAAACATGCGCCGTGATCTAGACAATTAGTCCACTGTACTGGCCCTGGCTATAAAACCACCTGTGAAGTGAGCATGAAGGCAGTGGATGGCGGGAGAATCTCCACAAACGATAGGCCGAAGTTCAGCATGTATGATAGTTGAATGTCGATAACTTATGTGACCAGATAACCGGGGATTACCGATAGATATCGAGATTTCCGGGGGAAGGATATATAGGGGTCGATAAAGGCGAAAGGATGATATCTGGTGACCAGATCGGAAATCCATGCATAATCTAAAGGTAAGTATGCGAGACATCTTCCCCGATGGGGCTAATTCCCACACTCCTAAGATCTGGCCTTATTCAACAATTACGTTATCAATTGATGGGCTGCCTTAGGTGACCGCCATGCAGTGATGCAGTCTCGCATCTTACCTTCTCTACTTTTCGCCCGCTCGACTCTCTAACCCATGCTCAATGGTATGTCCACAGAGCACATCCTTCATCAATAAACTGTACATTGCTCTCAAGGTGAATTCTACCGGGAGTACGAGCCTCCCGCCATCAGGTCAGTCCCCTCGAACTATCCAGCGGCTACGCCGACACCATCAGTGCAAAGGCGCAAGAGGGACATCAAGACTCAAGTCGATCACAAACAGAACAGTGGAAGATCGGAAACCTCGGTACTGGTAGGCCCGCCGAGGAAGAAGCTGAGGCAGAGCGCGGTGCCGGAGGTCACAGATATGTAACTCTTCATAGCTTTATTGTCGAGGCCATTGCATGATTTATGCTCTCATTTAATAGGCAACGGAGAATCAGTGAAGCGGTGGAAACATGGCGTACGTTCTCTGAGAGGTGGGACCGTGAACTTAAACACAAGGTGCGGAAGGACGCATCGAGGTGAGTTTGGTATTGCCGTTGTGTGAATATTTGATCGTTTGAACGAGGCTGAAAGTGTCGAAAAAATAAGCGCTACGACACCGGTGGCTCAACCAACGAAGAAACAGACGACGAGTACTGCGCCCGCTGAGTCCAGCGCGAGGTGAGTTCAGTGGGCCGGTGTTGTGTAGACTCTGCTCTCGTTTACTGATCGGACAGTGTATGCAGCCAGGCGGTTGTTGTGCAGGCGTCGAACGTGTTGTACGACAGTCTTGCCTTAACCGTTGGTCGACGTCGAGACGTTCGCAGGTCGGATACCGCTGGATCGGCGCCGAGCCTCAGCGAACAGTGAGCGAATTCATTCGACGCCGGCTCCAATGCCACCCGTCCTCTAACGTCAAATGCAACAGTCCATCTAGTAGTAGTCAGAGCACAGGAGGTCATGACCTAAACCCGTACACCCGCCACCCCGTTTTCTGGTTCGCCGATGGTTCGGTCATCGTGCGTTGCGGGAGCACTGTGTTCAAGCTGCACAAGGGGCTCCTCTCCGCCTCTTCGACGTACTTCAAGGGAAAGCTGGACTTGCCCGCTTCCAAACCACAGCTGATTACGGAGAGGGGCCTTGAGACATGCCCCATGCTTATCCTCGATACCAACGACAGTGACGAGACCTGCTTTTCCGATCTCATGGAGCTTCTCTACCGCACAAAGTAAGCCATTTGCTATGAAGTAGGATATATGTTAACATATATATACATATACCAGTGATTGGAAGACCAGCCCTCCCGACCTCCACGCCATAGGCGCCCTTCTTCACGCCTGTACAAGCCTTTCCTTCCCGCGCATACGCGATCAAGTGGTCGCATGGCTGGAAGAGCGGTGGCCGTCCACCCTGCCCCCTCTAGACTCGCCCCCCATCCTTCACCCAATTCAAGCCCTTTGTTACGCGCGCACTCACAACATCCGGAAAGTCCTCAAACGCGCGCACTACGAGCTCATCCGCTCTCCCGAGTGCGCCAGCGTGATCGAAGCCAACCGCGCAGGGGCGAAGCACTCGGAACTCTCCATCGTGGTGCTCTAGTTGCGCACTCTTCTCGCGGATGCGTGGGCGAAGGACATGGCCGCGCCGCCGCCTGATATCTTGTGCACACACGGGGCGTTCGCACCAGCCGCGTCGCCCGAGGCGCTCTCCGCGTTCTGGGCCGCGCGTGTGCAGACCTCGGGGTTGTATCTCAAATACAGATACGACCCAATCTCTGGAATCGAGGCCGTGTTCGAGAGGCTGAAGCTGGTGGAAGAGGGCGTATGCGCAGGGTGCTACTTGAAGGCGCGGGCATGGGTGACGAGTAAACGTGAGGCGTGGTGGAAGATTCTTGATGATGTCCGTTGAATTGGAACGGCGAATGGCGGTCGGCGGGCCTGTATCGTCCTCTTTTGTGTACTTAGGACTTACATACACAGCACTCTGTGTAACAGTCAGAATATATGGCAGCTAGCATTCATATCTACTTTCACTGGGCGATAGTAGAGTACATAACTTAGTACTAAATTCCACCACCGTGACCACGTGTTCAAGGAGACCCCGGGGCTCGGCCTACTGCGTACCGGCGAACGCAGACCAGTGACCACACGATCGTACCCATCTTTGCTTTCCCCCTCTCTATCCTTCCAAGCTCACGTTTAATGGCACGTATTCATAAACAGACACTCATCGATAGAATCGCGGCAAGATTCATCGACCTGTCGCCTCCGAGGCAAATCCCAACGCAGCCGTTCCCAGCACGAGCCATGTCCACTTCAAACAGGGCGGTATCATATCAGACGTCCCGTTGCGAATAGGCTCACCAAGAAAGATGTGGAAGCGGAGCGTGGTGAAGACCAGCGCGAAGTGAATCCAATGTCGTGTGAATCACGCTCTCGTTCACTCAACGGAAAATGCCAATATCTAGCCGGGAAGTTGATGTCCAGGTGTCGAAGATGTCGTACGACGACCTTGTTTCAAGCCTTCGCAGACAGGATGGTCGAGCTCCCAAGCCAGTGCGCAACCCCCTGCAACCCCCGTATAACGTGAGCATTGAATCAGCCATTTGACGCATCAAAGCGTTCTGTCCACGTCCACTCACGCGGAGATGGAATAGAGATGAAAGCGACGTCTCTTACCTGGGCCCGTACATCCGCCACCCCACGTTCTGGTTTGACGACGGTTCGGACCTCATGCGTTGCGGGAAGACCGTGCTCAAGATCCACAGAGATATCCTGTCGACCAGGCTCGGACTTCAAGCGGAAGTTGGGACCACTTATTTTCACTCACCGGAAGGGACCTGGATTATACTTGTCGTCGAGGACGCGATAGCGATGCGAAGTGCTTTGCTCATCTCCTGGCGCTTCTCTATCGCACAACGTAAGTCGTCCGCACGTAATCGCGAGGTACATGGCGATACAAACTGACAACCCTCCCACTGTGGAGGTAGCAGGCGCGGTTCTGCGAGCTAGCACGCCGATGGCCTTCCAGATACGCAATTACGTGATCGACTGGTTCGAAGAGCGATGGCCTGCATCCACCCTGCCCGGTGCCCCCGACTCACCCCCGATTCCCCAATCAGGTCAAGCCGTATTCCAAGCGCGCCGTGGCGAGCTCCCAAAGGTGCTGAAGCGGGCACACTACGAGTTCATTCGCTTGCCGTTGTTCAACGTCACGGTCGAGGCCAACCGTAGTACTATAGACGGACGGTCGCGCCGGAATTCCTTGCGGTCCTCTGGCTGTGTGGTCCACTCGTATCTGCGTGGGCGGAGGAAATGACGACACCGCCGCGGGAGATTGCCTGTACACACGGGACGTTCGCACATGCCGCGTCGCCCGAGGTGCTCTTCGCATTCTGGGCTGCGCGCGTGCAGGCCTCGGGCTTGTATCTCAAGTACATGTACGACCCCATTTCTGGGTTCGAGAGGCTGAAGCTGGACGCGGAGGGCATCTACGCGCAGTGCTACTCGAAGGCGCGGGTGTGGGTGACGAGCAAGCGGGGGGCGTGGTGGGCTAAAGTTCTGGATGATCTGCGTTGAATCGCATCCGAGTCGTGAGCGGCGCACGACGAAGCGGTCAGCGTACGACCAACGGTGGTTCAATCAGTATGATCCCTTCCTGTGTATCTGTGGGCGGTACTTTGCGTGTCAACGCCACGCCGAAGAAACGACATCAGTGAGTGCGGGTTTCCTGGTGTGCAGTGCGCGGGCATCATTACTTTAGTGGACCTTCAACGTGCAACTTTCGAATGTCGCCCTTCTGTGCGCTCGTTGCAGCTAATAAATAGACAGTGCCGTTGGTGCATTGCTGCCTGTTGGTGATTTTGCTCCATGGCTGCCACCGGAACTGTGCACCAAGTAGACGACGTCGGGCGAGGGTTCCTCCAAACCGTGGCTAGTAGAGTATATCGCTCAGCGTTCCCTGGACTAGCTGTCCCGTTGTTCGAATCAAGCCAAGGGTATGATCGTACATATTCCAGTCAGTACTTTCACCGTATATACCCGTGAGGGCGCTCTTGTCCGTTCCTTTGTCTCGCACAAGCACTGATTTCTCTAAGTCTTTTCAGCATCGCATGCCCCCCCCTGTTCTACCAAGGGATCCCAAGTCCTTACGAATGGACCTAATGCGACAGGAAAGTGGGTGGTTCGCACACGAAAACGATGAAAACTGAACGCCCCTTTCCCCCCTAGAGGCTAGATAGGGTCGTCTAGTCGTGATGCGTTTCGCGTTTGGGCGTGGTTTCGGCCGCCGGTATCCATTAATTATGAAGTATCATGCCACCGACGCGCAATAAACTCCACCCAGGCAGACGTCTACCACGCGGCAAATCTCGGATCGCAGGGCGGTGATACACCGTCGACTTAAGGAGGCCCGAGGGAAGACGTCACGGAGGCCGTGATTAACGTTAACCTTGACTCCTTCCTGAAATAGGTACTGCATATCCCAATCGACGTCACGCCACAGTGTGTTGGAAGTTACCCGATGGGTAGTCTTTCGTAGCACACCTGACCAAAAGAACAACCGCCGCCCGTCCGCTTCCCACATGTTCGCTTTCTCGAATGAAAGCCTGAAAAGCGTTGGCAAAGCGAGGCAAAGTTCAAGTCACGTGGCACTTATTTTTTCTCACGGAACGTTTTTGCGACATGAGGGCGCCGCTGACACGAATATATTGACCAGTGACCGACCGAGGCAGTAAAAACTGCTGATAGTGCTTGTATCTGGCCAGTGGCGAATGGCTCTTACAACCTTCAGGCCGTTCCGATCTTCAGATCTTTATCCCTTCACAGCCAGTCCTATAAAAACAAGCATGCGTCTGGCCCTTGCTTTTCCTCGTCAACCCCTTGTCGTTCCTTCCCGAATCCCCCCCCCTTCCCCCCTCTCCCCTTCCACTTCGACCTTTGGCTTCCTTTTGAGCCATGAAGTTCGACGTTGACAATACCCACGACGATGAAGTCGGCGGCGAGTCGGTCGCCGTCCGCGAGGAGCGCGTCCAACATCTCGCCCGGCAGATGTCCCAGCTCTCGCGCGCAAACACCCACCGCGAGAACGCGAACCCCTTCATCGACGCAGACACAGATCCCCGCCTCGACCCCACCAGCCCCACATTCAGCGCCCGTGAATGGATGAAGGCGCTCGTCGGCGTCACCAGCAGCGATCCTGAGAGGTTCCCCACCCGTACCGCGGGCGTGACTTTCAAGTGCGTACTCGTTTCCTTTGTTTCCAAAACTTGATCTGATCATTTGTCGTATTAGGAATCTGTCCGTGCATGGTTTTGGAAACCCCACCGACTACCAGAAGGACGTCGGAAACATCGTGCTTGCCTCGTTCGGGATGGCCAAGCGTCTGCTTGGCTTCAAGGGCGCGGAACAGAAGCTACAAATCCTTCGCAACTTTGACGGTCTCATCAAGAGTGGGGAGCTTTTGCTTGTCCTTGGACGGCCCGGAAGGTGCGGTACACTCCATCCTATATTTTGCATTCCCTCCTCGTCATCGCACAGGTCAATGTACTGACGATCGCTCTATATCTGAACAGCGGCTGCTCTACATTCCTGAAGACAATCGCCGGTGACACGCACGGCATCTACGTCTCTGAAGATTCCGAGATTTCATACCAGGGCATCCCGCCCGAGATCATGCACAAGAACTTCCGCGGAGAGGTCATCTACAACGCGGAGAACGAGGTTCACTTCCCTAACCTGTTCGTTTTTCGCCTCTTTCCTTCCAAGTCCACGTGCTGATGCGGGTGCTGGGGTGTAGGACCGTCGGTGACACTCTACTCTTTGCTGCCAAGGCCCGCTGCCCACGCACACGCATCGACGGCGTGTCGCGCCATGAATATGCCGTCCACATGCGGAGTGCGTCGCTATCCCCCCCGTTTATGCGCATCCCTGTTGATGTTCCCCTCCAGATGCTGTCATGGCTATGTACGGTCTCTCACACACGATGAATACGCGTGTCGGGAACGACTTTGTTCGTGGTGTTAGGTGCGGTTCAGTCCATGTCTGTGCAACTGCGAATTGTATTGATCTTCTTTCGCATTTCCAGTGGCGGCGAGCGAAAGCGTGTCTCAATCGCCGAGACCACCCTCAGCCACGCGCCCCTCCAGTGCTGGGACAACTCCACCCGTGGCCTCGATTCCGCGACTGCTCTCGGCAAGTTTTCCTGCTTGCTATATCCCGTGCTTTCGCATTTACACCGTCTCCAACAGAGTTCATCCGGACCCTGCGCAACCAGACGGAGTTCATGCACTCGACGGCGCTCGTCGCGATCTACCAGGCCTCCCAAAGCGCCTACGACATCTTCGACAAGGTTATCGTCCTGTACGAGGGCCGGCAGATCTACTTCGGTCGTACGACGGAGGCCAAGGCGTTTTTCGTTGACATGGGCTTCGAGTGCCCGAGCCGGCAGACGACGGGCGACTTCCTGACGTCGCTCACGAACCCCGTGGAGCGCGTCATCCGTCCCGGGTACGAGAACCGTGTGCCGCGTACGCCGGACGAGTTCGCCGCCAGGTGGCGCGATTCGGACACGCGCAAGCAGCTCCTAGTCGACATCGATGCGTACAACGCGCAATACCCTGTTAATGGTTCTCATTTGGACGAGTTCAAGATGAGCAGGGCAAGCCAGAAGAGCAAGAACTTGTATGTCTCCCGTTGACATCTTGCCCCCTATTGTTTGCTGACAGTTTCCGTGATGTCTACAGGAGCTCAAAGTCGCCCTACACGCTTTCTTTGTCCCTCCAGGTTCAGCTATGCATCGTCCGCGGTTTCCAGCGTCTCCGCGGGGACATGGCCAATTTCTACGTTACCGTACGTCTCCCGACTCGGTATTCCATCCCTTTGACTGAAAGTCGACACTGTTTGTCAGGTATTCGGCAACTTTGTCATAGCACTCATCCTCGCGTCGGTCTTCTACAACCTCTCACCGGATACTGCCAGCTTCTTCTCACGTGGATCCTTGATTTTTTTCGCCGTCCTTACGAACGCCTTCTCGAGCGCTTTGGAAATTCTGACGCTCTATGCTCAACGGCCCATTGTGGAGAAACATTCAAGGTATGCGCTGTACCGCCCGATGGCCGAAGCACTCGCGTCCATGGTCGTCGAATTGCCGGCTAAGATTATTGTCTGTCTTTCGGTCAGTCCACCGTTTCCCCTTGTTCCCCGACAGATAATAACAAACATGCGGATAGGTTAACATCACATTGTACTTCATGTCAAACCTGCGTCGTGAGGCCGGGGCGTTCTTCACTTTCATGTTGTTTTCGTTCGTGTGTACGTTGACGATGAGTATGATATTCCGGTATGTTGACTGTAATCCACATTTTGCCGATTGATGCTGATTTCCGTCTGTTGTAGGACAATCGCTGCTTCGACACGAACACTCTCCGCTGCCATGCCCCCTGCCGCCATGTTGATTCTTACTCTGGTCATTTACACCGGTTTCGTCATTGTACGTCAAGTTTTTTTGATCCAAGTCGATTGCGCTGACACAGGTCGCACATCGATAGCCCACCCGGGATATGCTGGGCTGGTCGCGCTGGATCAACTACCTGGACCCGATTGGATACGCGTTCGAAAGTCTCATGGCCAACGAGTTCGACGGACGCGTGTTCAGTTGCTCTCAGTACGTTCATACATGTGTCGTTGTCCATCGCTGGCTGACAATAGGTCTTGCAGGTTCGTTCCTTCTGGACCTGACTATACGGACATCGCCAACGCTGCCATGGCCGTGAGTATCCTGTTGCCTCTACTAAGCTACAGAATCTAAAGACACGGTTTTTAGGGATTTGGGAACTCGTCCGTCCTTTGCAATGCACGAGGTGCCCATCCGGGCGTGAATTTCGTCACCGGTCGTGACTTCATCGAGACGTCCTACCAGTACCGTCGCAGTCATCTCTGGCGCAACCTCGGGATCCTCTTCGCTTTCCTGCTGTTCTTTACGTTCACCTATCTTTTCGCGACGGACACAATCACCGCGAAGAAGTCCAAGGTGCGCTTTCTTCGTTGTCATCTGTCATCCAGCTTTTAAACCTCGACTCGATGCGCAGGGCGAGGTTCTTGTTTTCCGCCGCGGCCATGTCCCTAAGGCTGCTCGCAAGGACCATGAGTCCGACGACGGTGAGAAGGAGCAGATAATGGAGCGCGGTTCGGTCAACTCGGAGCAGACGGTGGCGGCGATACAACGGCAGACGAAGACCTTCCAGTGGAGCGACGTGTGCTACGACATCACAATCAAGGGAGAAGGTCGCCGCATCCTGGACCACGTCGACGGCTGGGTCAAGCCTGGCACCCTCACTGCCCTCATGGGCGTGTCTGGCGCCGGAAAGACGACACTACTCGACGTACTCGCGACGCGCACCACCATGGGCGTCATCACCGGCGAGATGCTTGTCAACGGTCACCCCCGCGATATCTCCTTCCAACGCAAGACCGGCTACGTCCAGCAACAGGATCTTCATCTGGAAACGTCGACCGTGCGCGAGGCCCTGGAGTTCTCCGCCCTGTTGAGGCAGAGCCATACCATTCCCCGCGAAGAGAAGATCGCGTACGTGGACGAGGTGATTCGCTTGTTGGAGATGGAGTCATACGCGGAAGCCGTTGTTGGTGTGCCCGGCGAGGGCCTGAACGTTGAACAGAGGAAACGGTTGACTATCGGTGTCGAGGTACGTCACTTCAAATTCTCGGTCGACATATGTCGCTAACCTGGTCTTGTGGGTAGCTTGTCGCGAAGCCTGAGCTCCTCCTGTTCTTCGACGAGCCTACCTCCGGTTTGGATTCGCAGACGGCCTGGTCGATCTGCCAGCTCATGCGCAAACTTGCGAACAACGGCCAAGCCATCCTGTGCACGATTCATCAGCCTTCGTAAGTCGTCTGGCCTCGCTGTATTGTGCAGGATGTATTTTGACCACTCGCCTCGTACAGGGCCATGCTCATTCAGGAATTCGACCGGCTGCTCTTCTTGGCCAGGGGCGGAAGGACCGTCTACTTTGGCGAAATGGGCCCGAACTCGTCGACATTGACCAACTATTTCGAGAAGAATGGTGCTCACCCTTGTCCCCCGGATGCCAACCCTGCGGAATGGATGCTCGAGGTATCACTCTCGCTCTTATCCGTCTCGCCTGATGCTGAACGCGTCTCCTACAGGTTATCGGTGCTGCTCCCGGACACACGACAGATCGCGACTGGCATGAGGTGTGGAAAGCAAGCCCTGAACGTGCAGAGGTCAAGACCGAGCTCGCTCGCATGAAGGTCGAACTCGCGCGTCTCCCCGACACCGAAATCTCTGCTGCAGGAACCAGTACATTTGCCACTCCTTTGTGGTTCCAGTTCTGTATGTGCCTCAAGCGTGTCTGGCAACAATACTGGAGGACGCCGAGCTACATCTATGCGAAGCGTAAGTAAACTTTCCCCTTGACTGTCTTTCTGAATACTCACCAAATCTGCGTCGTCCAGTTCTCCTCTCGGCTGTGACCGCTCTCCTCATCGGGTTCTCGTTCTTCAAGGCAGAGAACTCGCAGCAAGGTCTCCAGAACCAGATGTTCTCCGTGTTCATGCTCTTCATTATATTCAACAACATGGTGCAACAGATCCACCCGCAGTTTGTCGCCCAACGCGCCTTGTACGAGGCACGCGAGCGTCCGAGCAAAGCCTATTCCTGGCAAGCGTTCATCCTCGCGCAGATCACCATCGAGTTCCCGTGGCAGATCCTCACCGCCGTCATCACCTTCTTCTGCTGGTACTACCCCATCGGCCTCTACCGCAACGCCATTCCCACCGATGCCGTCGGCGAACGCGGCTTCCTCATGTTCCTTTTCGTCCTTTCCTTCTTCCTCTTCACGTCCACGTTCGCGCACATGACCGTCGCCGGCAGCGAGACCGCCGAGGCGGGATCTAACCTCGCGGTTCTTTGCTTCTCCCTCTGCCTCCTCTTCTGCGGTGTCCTCGCGACGTCGTCCCAGCTCGGGTGGTGGATCTGGTTCAACCGCGTCTCGCCATTCACCTGGCTCGTCAGCGGCATGCTCGCAACCGCCGTGGCTGGAACCAATGTTGTGTGCTCTGACATCGAGTACCTCATCGTCGACCCACCCGCCGGAGAGACGTGCAGCCAGTACCTCACGACGTTCGTGACAGGGGCCGGCTCTACGCTCTTCAACCCGAACGCGACGAGCCAGTGCAAAGTCTGCCTGCTCTCGACCACGGACCAGTTCCTCGCGGCGGTGGACATCGACTTCAAGGACCGCTGGCGCAACTTCGGGTTCATGTGGGTGTACATCGTGTTCAACATCTGCGGCGCAATCTTGATCTACTACCTCGTACGTGTGCCGAAGGCGTCGGCGGCGAAGGAGGTGCAGACGACGAGCTTTGTGGATGTTCCGCAGACGCAGTTGGAGGGCTCGTCTGATGAGAAGGCTTAGGACTTTTCGGCGTCGCTGATTTTTCGCTCGCGTTTTGCGTTTCGCATGTACTATAGGTTGTTTGTCGTGCGCGCGAGTGCTTGTCACGCCTCCGATCCTCCTCTCGTTTTCACTTTGCTGGGTATACATACCACCAACCGCTCGTTCCCTACCTCACCGACCCTTCTCTGCTTTTCTCACATTGCACGCTACAGTGCTAGATTCCGTTCTCCTTTTCCTTCCGCTTACGATTTCTGCATTTATCCCCTATCCACTACCTCGCGTGTTCGTGTTTCTCTAGCGCGCGTAATTTACATAAGTACGTACTCATGCTTCGACAAGACGCTTACGATACATATTCGATATAAGTAGGAGCTATGTTTCGGTGCCTTTTTACTTCCCCGCCCACAGACCCCCTCGTACTTACTTCGAATAGATGCTGGAATCGTGTTCTTCCTCTTCCTTCCCGCGTCTTTTGCGGAAACTGGAAGGACCCTCAAGGGCTCATTACGCATCCTGTCGTCAACTAGACTCTAGTCAACGTCGGAGAAGCCGTAGTTGGCTCTTCTCTATCGCGTAAAGTAAGTCTTTCGCGCCAAATCATGCACGAACCTTATGGCAGGATTGTAAGCGCCAGTGACTGGAAGATGAGCCGTCCTAGTGTGGGGGCAACGTACGCTGTTCTGTTACCCCGGAATAACCTCCCAAAGGTGCTGAAGCGTGCGCTCTACGAGTTCATCCGCCCGTCGTGCGTCTCTAGAATTGAGGCCAACCGCTGTGGCTTGTCGACACGCGCGCCAGCCTTCGAAAGAATCTCCACTACTACACATTCCTCGATCATAGCCGCCCTCGCGTTGACGTACGAGCATTAATATCACGCCCATCGCTTGATTCCCACGGCCGCCATTGTGTGGCGTCGTGGGACTTACACTCAAGTAAATCAAAAAAGGGTGTTTCTCCCGCCACTAACTCCTCTTTAACGACGTCCACAGTCCAATAACACAATCAATATCTCCCGCGTTGTAGAATCCGCTCGTTTCGGTTGGGAACACTGAAATCCTGACTCCAAGCAGGTTTGGCACGTGCCCTTCGGCATCCCCCGGTCATTCCCCTGGTCATGTTGATGTTTTGTAAAGTTCTTCTTTCATCATGCTCTAGTCGCCTTGAATCGTCATCTGGATCAAAAACGGCGCAGTTACATCTGGGCAGCATTCATAGTCGCTTCCAGAAGCTCTTGGGGTCCAAAATTGATGCTGTGCTTTCTCCGCTGGGCTCGGCGCTCGACAGTTGGAATGCACTCTTAGCTACTCTTAGTCTCGTACTCGCAGTATCTGGACAATAAACACACCGGTCCCTCTAATCCCGATTCCATCTCACAGATTTGCCACACAGCCAGTGACTTCCGAAATCGGTACAAGACATCGAGATTGACCTACTTATCTCCTCGCTAAGCAAGTACTTCAACCCACATATAGATGCCGTGCATGACTCACTTACTGCGCCCACGGATTCCTTAGGCTCTGTAGGAAATTACCCTGACGGAACCGCTGATTGGCACGACTTGCACAGTATGGCGGCCCATTTAACGCAAAAATAAATGCCCCCGTTAGAGGACTAAGTCCCCCCGTTAGAGGGCTAAGTCCCCCGTTAGAGAGCTAAGTCCCCTGTTAGAAGGTGTGAGGTGCCCCGTTAGAAGCTAAGTACCCCCGTTAGAAAGTCCCGGGGGTCGACGCGCCCCCGAGTGAAAGTCATCTTGCTCAGATCTGTCCGCCGGCACTTAGCGGGCTTAGATAATCGACGCTCTGGGCTTCCACGTGATGCCTTCGCGTCGCGTTCGCCATCACGTCAGCAACTTGGCACGTCGTTCCCGCCACCAGCTCATCGCCATCCTCGTCGTCCTCCACGTCCCCTCCGGCTCCCTGCTCCATCTGCATCATCCTTTGAGCTCAGCTTTCCTTCTAAATTTCTTCTCCTGCTCCACTTCATCCCTCGAGCATTCCTTTTTAATTTACTGCTCATATGTACCATTGTTGCGGTCAAGTTTCCTCCCCCTCTTTTGATTAAATAAATCAGATTATTTGATGGATTCACGGAGAATTTTGAATGAAAGTCTGAGGCCTTCTTAATTTGTAGCTATCCGACGTATTCATGTGGTGGAGGGAGGCAGAGGACGCGGAGAACAATGAGGACGGCGATGAGCTGGTGGCGGGAACGACGCGCCGAGTTGCTGACGTGATGGCGAACGCGACGCGAAGGCATCACGTGGAAGCCCAGAGCGTCGATTATCTAAGCCCGCTAAGTGCCGGCGGACAGATCTGAGCAAGATGACTTTCACTCGGGGGCGCGTCGACCCCCCGGGACTTTCTAACGGGGGTACTTAGCTTCTAACGGGGCACCTCACACCTTCTAACGGGGGGACTTAGACTCTAACGGAGGAACTTAGCTCTCTAATGGGGGCATTTATTTTTGCGCTAAATGGGCCGCCATAGCACAGCTGGAGCTGCAATTACAATATATTCCCAGATCACCCCTTCGTTTATCGTTCAATCGTTCAACACGAGCCCACCGGCGGATATCATCAACGGTCTGTGCTCGGGGGTGCCTTCGCTCACTGATCTGGGACTACCGCCGAGTTTCTTGAAGTGGCGTCGATGGATCAAATTCTACAGTCATTTGCATATGAGATGATAATTCGCGCCGTGAAAAACTTGTTTGTTCGGACCAAACAATCGCCTTATTCGGAAGATCGGAGCGACCGGCAGCGGCGGCAGGCAACGGATCAGGCACATCTTGCCCATTATGGTATTTGTGTGGCTCAAGCAAACAGAAACAAACAGATTTTTCACCGCGCGAATTATCATCTCATATGCAAACGACTGTATTATTCTATCAAGTCAAAGGTCCCCGATGGCACATACAAATAGCGGAGGAAATCGCGTCGTGGGCTAGTATGTAAGCACTACGTAGTCAGTTTCAGTGAACGGACTGTTTGCAACTTGAGTCCCACCTTCCCTCTCCTCTGCCCGTGTCGACCTCCCAATTTATTCGGACTCGCCAGACCCACTGTTTATCTCGGGACTCCTTGTGCCGCCCACGTGTGGCATTCCTTTGTCTAAGATCAGTTAGCTGCAAATCCTAGCGCCACCCTTAGATCATGGACGTGCTTGTCTTCCTCCCGCCACCTCCTATCATCGGTCTCTGTCGTGTCATCCTTACTTCTATCGCGGATAATCTCCCATTTTAAAACCTCCAGCGCGCTCAATCGGTGACAAGACATGAAAACGGGGCCTTGACTTCCCGACAGCCACCGCATGTGCATCGATTACGGGGGGGGGCACCGCGGTGGGCACTGCGGCGGAAGCCGGGTCATATTCCGCTTCCCGGCTTTCCTCTCACCGCCGAGGAAGCTTCTCCAAAATAACCCTGTTTCGTGTTCATATATTTACTACTTACTCTTCAGTGTGGCGACCGTCGTCCAGCCCCACGGAGCTCTCGACTCTGAGACTGGAGACAGAAGAATAGCCGTAAAGGTGGGATCACCTCCCTCTCACCGAAGACTCAATAACCGTCGGGTATCGCAGGGTCCATCGGGCGCGCAGGAGCAACATGGAGGTCATGGACGTGTGCCCAAACTTGTCCTCATACAGACGTTCGGCGCCGGTAAGCCATCTCGCCCATGCGAATTTGGGACCTACTCGTAGTTTCCTTCACCAGGCACGGTGCTATAATGAAATAATAAGTACGCAAACGGTGGTCCTAAATGGAGGTCCTCGAATCGGCTTCTTTATCCCAGGGCCCGCTCTGGTCCGTTGGCGAAGTCCCGTTACTCTTACGTACAGGCATCTCCCAGGGCAGCCCTCGTCACCAGGATTCAGGACGCCAGGATCCGATGCGGAGGCACAATTGCACCGCACGCGTACATTCCTGCCTCACCCGCTTCCAGCGGACCAGGGCACCCCCGGTGTGTCTGCAGCGGAATACGCATACTTCTGCCTCCTCACTAGCTCGTTTAGGCTCATCTTGGCAAATATCCCCTCCTTTTGATCCCAATACTCTTCGCGGCGTCTACGATCCGACGGACATAGACCACAGTCCTTTGTCCAACCCACAGGATATGGATATAGGACCATGGGACCGATGGCTTGCTTCGGGAACTGGCGATGTGAACTTGCGCGGATTCCCGTTCTAAATCTTCCTTCATGATCAAATTTCCAGGAGGAGGCCCAGAGGCGGTCGCCACCCTTCGCCAACAAGAAGTTCCACCGCCGGTACAAAGACTGGGACCGCACATTCCTCTTATGACTAAATAACCGTCCGGGAGGGACGTGTTAGCGTCCGCCCTTCCGCACCCACTCTCGAATCCTTTTTAAGGAGGACCATGATCGCTCATGGTCAATCAACGCATCCGCACGTACTTCGTACCATGGCCTCCGCTCTCGACGCCGTCGCCTCTGCGGTCTACACCACATTTCTGTTCACCAAGTCGGACATCAAGACGATGGTCATCCCCATCGTGAGTGTCTTCGTTGCTCTCATTAACCCCTTCCGCTCACCAACCGCCCCGACGCCGTTCCGTCCTCGCCTTCCTTCCGTAGTCCTTCTTCGCCGTCGCCGCGGCGCCCATCCTCACCTGGTCACGCCTCCCGCACGTCATCTTCTGGATCTGGTGCATGGCCTTCCAATTCACGCTTTCCAACCAAACGCTCTCTCCAGAGGAAGATGCTATCAACAAAAGCGATCGCCCCATCCCCTCCGGCCGCATCTCCTTAGATAACGCCATCCGCCTCCGGTGGCTCTCCATCCCCATCTGCCTCCTTCTCTCCGCCTGCTATAGTCTCGAGACCATCTACGGGTGCGCGGGCGTGATCATCCTCACGATGTTGTACGACGACCGCCAATGGAGCACGCGCTGGTGGTTCAAGAACGGTTTGAACGGGCTCGGATACGCGTCCTTCGAGCTCGGTGCGACACTCATCGCAGGTACGCCATCTCCGTACCCCCGCTCCTTTCCGAACAATAACAACAACCCCTGCTAATTACGCACCGTTGATGCATTTTCCCTCCATCTCTCCACACGCCCCTTGTGCCCGAATTTCCGCATTCAATCCATTGTTCGTAAATGTCGCCGTCTACATCGCCCTGGACCCCCCATAACGCCCGCACGCCCGCACCGCGGCCGGATCGACTTCACTCGAACCGAACGAAACAGGCGCCAACCGTCACGCCCTCGACCGCACCGCCGTGCGCGCCGTCCTCGCGAGCGCGGGGGTCATCGCGACGACGATCCACGCGCAGGACTTCAAAGACGAGGACGGCGATCGCGCCGTGGGTCGGCGCACGATCCCGATCCTGTACCCCTCCTTCTCGCGATGGAGCATCGGGGTGACGCTCCTCGCATGGTCAGCCCTGTTGTCGTACGTGTGGGCGCTCGACGCGTACATGACCGTCGCCTTCGTCTCGCTGGCGGCGATGATCGGCGTGCGATTTTACACGCTCAGGACGGTGCCGGAGGACCAGATCACCTACTACTGGTATAACGTGCGTGATGCCCCCCCTCTCCCCCTCTTTTCGACTAGAGCGGGCGGCTGACAGGGGGATGTCGGTGTTCTAGGTCTGGCTATCGATGGTGCACATCCTTCCAGGTTATTACAGGCTCTTCACATCGCACTAGTTCAACATCACATCACCACCAATCCAACGCCCCGCGGGACGAACCATGTACACTATAAGTATCTGTTGTTGTACAATCTGTGTATAGCCACGGGAACGTAGCGTACTCGTACGTTCCTTCTTTTTATAGTTTATGGTTATAGCAGCGCGCGTCTGTACAAAGAATCACAAAGTTCCTTTCTCTCATCACCTGGCGTCCTCGAGAGCCCGATCAAGCAGAACGAGTCCGCGGAGGCAGTCTGAGAGATCAACGTCGGAATGTCACCTGCCGACGACTTGGGCACCGTGGTATGGCGCGGTCACTGGGGGTGCCATATGCTGGTGGCGAGGTCCATCAACATCCGGGAGCATTGCACGAGGTCGGAGGTTCGAAGCGGCCAAACTCCTGGTTGGGAATATCGCATGAACCCGAGTGGTTGGGAACCCCAGCATTGGGTGCAGGTTGAAAGGCGACGACGACGGCCGGTCAGACTCATGAGAGGGAGTTGGGCTCCCCAGCGTCACCCTCTTGGGGACCGCACAAAAGTCAACGTGGTCCATGCTCGCTTCACGTCATCAGCTCCTAGAGAAAACACTCATCAAACTTCTGGAGCCCTCGCGATTGAAAAAGAACAGAAGTCCAGATGTTACTGAAGCGTGGTCCTCCCCGGCATCGCCGCCACAAAGGAACAAAACTCTAAATGATAGCAGGATCACCGCCGTTAACGTGAGGGAAAAGGAACCATGGACGGATTCATGAATGCCGGACGAACGCTGACGTGCTGACGAGCGGCAAAAAATCCAGAAACAAAACGCTCCATTTGCATACAAAACACAAATACACATTGCCGCCCTTCTCCAGTTCCAGTTCCGGTTCCCCTTCGCTCCATGTATAAGGCAGAAAACGCCTAGATAACTCCCGTCCCCCGCCGTCCACCTGCCACGTCGCGCACGAACATTCACTAGATAGGCCAACGCCGTCAGCTCCCGACCACGACAGAAACAAGAAAAAACCCACCGTGATGACCGTCGGTCGCTCCCGTCCAAGGAACTCCTTCAACTGACTGATCTCAAGCGCGACCTCGATGAGCGCCTTCAGCCCCTCCGCCGTGTCCCGCTCAAGCTCCTTCGCGCCCGCGTCCGCAGCGACGTACCGCTCGACGTACATGCGCACCGTCGCGCCCTGGCTGCCCGTCCCGCTGAGACGCCACACGACGCGGCTGCCGTCGGTGAATGTGACGACCTGGCCCTGCTTCTTGCTCACGCTGCCGTCGATCGGGTCCGTGTAGTCGAAGTTGTACCCGCCCGCGATGGAGAAGGACGTGCCGGTGGAGGCCGAAGTGTACGCCTTGCCCTTGAAGGAGGACGAGGCCATAAGCGAGTCGACATGCGCGACGAGCTTGTGGGCGCCCTCGGAGGGTACCTCCTCGTAGTCGTAGCGGGAGAAGAAGGATCGGCCGTAGGTGAGGTAGTGTTTGTTGAGAAGTTCGCGGATACCAATGAGCGAGGAGGACCCCTTGTTCGCGGCAGCGATGATGTTGAGCCAGGCTACATTGCGGCAGGGATGAGCACCCATGTCTCCAGGGCAGACAATACAAACTACACACCGACAATCGCCCAGAGACCGTCCTTCTCGCGAATGTGGTCGGAGCCCGTACCGAAAGACTCTTCACCACAAATGGAGAGACGGCCCGCATCCATAAGATTCCCGAAAAACTTCCAGCCTGCATCGTGCGATCAGCTCCCCCGTCACGCACGTTTTGGCTACGAAGCGAAGTGAAAACGCACCCGTGGGGACCTCAAAGTACTCGAGGCCCTTCTTCTTCGCGACCTGATCGATAGCGGCACTGGTGGGCATGCTCCTCGCGAGGCCCTTCACGCCGCCTTTCTTGAAGTACGGGATCGCGTCCGCCCAATCCGCGATGATAGCGACCGAGTCGGAGGGGGTGACAAACGCGCCCTTGCCGTAGATCATGTTGCGGTCACCGTCGCCATCGGACGCGGCGCCGAAAGCGATGTTGTCGCGTTCGACGACCTCAACGAGCGAATGGGCATACGTGAGGTTGGGGTCCGGGTGTCCTCCACCAAAGTCGGGGAGAGGGACGCAGTTCTGCACGGAGGACTCGGGGAGGCCGATGGTGTCCACGAGGATGGCGCGTGCGTAGGGACCCGTGACGCCGTGGAGACCGTCGAAGAGGACCTTGAAGTCTGAAGTGTGGGCTTGGAGGAAAGACTTGATGAGGGAGAAGTCGAAGATCTCCTCGAGAAGCTGGAGGTAGTCCGCGACCGAGTCGATGACGGAGACTTTGAGAGGACCGTACGTCGTCTCGGCGATCTTGGAGATGTCCACGGCCGGGAGATCGATGATTTTGTAGGAGGAGATGGTCTTCGTCTTGGCGAAGATCTGGTCCGTGACGTTCTCGGGCGCAGGTCCGCCATTCTCCACGTTGTATTTGATGCCAAAGTCCGCGTTGGGACCTCCGGGGTTGTGCGAGGCGGTGAGGAGGATGCCGCCGTTTGCCTTGTACTTGCGGATGACGTTCGAGGCGGCGGGAGTGGAGAGAATGCCGTTCTGACCGAGGATGACCTTGGCCACGCCGTTGGCGGACGCGATCTGGAGGATCTTGTGGACGGCTTCGGGGGAGTAGTAGCGCCCGTCACCGCCGACGACGAGGGTCGCGCCCTGGAGCGGGATCGCGTCGAAGATGGCTTGAACAAAATTCTCTGTGTAGTGCTGCAATAAATTTAGCTGTGGACGAGGAGGAAACGGGGGTATATACGCACCTCCTGCTGGAAGATATTGACACTGGGCAGGGTTCAGACATCAGACAGGCGCGCGCGATGGAGATCGAGCTGAAGACGCGTCGGACACACCGTTTCCTGAGACCAGACGTGCCCGGTTTCTGGCCCTCGAAGGGCGTCGTCTTTATTTCTTTCACGGACATCGTCGACGGCGAGCAGAGGGTTGCGGGAGATGATGTGGGCGGTGGTCGAGGTCAAGACCAACGTTCGTTCAGCTCCAGGCCTCCCGTTATGTAGCCCTTCCTTATCCGGTAGTCCCACTTTCGCGCACAAAGGGCAGCTTTCCCGCTAAATGTTCCTTATCGGTACATACATTGACGCACAATATGACGTCTACAGCTTTCCGCCTTGGCCACTCTGCCCGTGCCCAAACACGTCCCCAAACGCCTTACCGATGTCCTGCAGCATGTCCTGCGTTACCATCCCTCTCCCTTGCCGCTCGAACGTGATCCTCGACGTCGTTCGCGTCAGCATACTCGCCCCCGTCGCCGCCAGTAACGGCATCCGCGACACCGGCACGCTCTTGTCTCCAAACGCCCCGTCCTCGTAGCACTTCGCCCATGAGAGGAACGCGCCAACGCTCCCGCTGAGCACGTCTCCCTGTCCACCGCATCGCTTCAGTCCGCCGGGTGTGTCCACGACGACAACTTCGTTTTCCTCCCTGTCCGATGCGGGAATTTTAGACGCCTTCGCATCCGACGCAGCGCTGGTGGTGTCCGACGCGATAATGTCCTGATTGCCTTTCTGGAGCACCGTCACGCCTCCGAGGGCCCTCGATAACATCGAGGCCAGGTTCTCCGGCGGCGTCTCGGGATCCACGCCCTGAGCGTATCCATGAGCCACATCGTACCTCGCCAGGAGACACGACCCACCGCCTGCTGGCTTAACCGTTTGAACTCGACGACGTTGGGCGTGAGCACCGCGCGTCGATAGCCCTTAATGAGCGACAGATCCTGGCCGACCATGAACAGCCCGTCCGCATCGAGCACGAGGAACATGCCCTGCTCCTTGGCAATGGTCAGCGCCTCGCGCGCGAACGACTGCATGTACGCCTCCCGTCCCAGGCCAGGGCCGATGATGAGGACGTGCAGTCGGGAAAGGAGGCCGGACAATTCCGACCGCACGGAGGACAAGGCGCTGAGAATCGTTTGGGTGGAATGAGACCAAATGTGGAAAGGAGAGAGGGCGGGTGGAACGCACGCGTCTTCGCGGAGAATGGGGTGTACGATGAGGTCGGGAGAATACGACTTGATGGCTCCCGCAGCCGTGGGCGAGCAAATGACATGCGAGAGGTCCACACCCTGCGCCATTCCATCAGCCGCCAGTTCCAACTTCAAGTACTGCGCCCGCGTAAAAAGACTCGTACCACACGCTGGGCCGATATCGACGCGAAGAACGGTGCGCCGGTGTAACTGCTCAACGTTCAGCACGACGGCACGCCGAGGTGGGAGCCGATACGCACTCAAGCGCGCCACCGAGCACGCCAACCCGTCCTGAACGGTGCTTTGAGCCGCGACTGACGTCGTGAGCTATCGATGACGGCCTTGCTCACCAGACTGTCCCTTGTGCAACGTTCCATTCAGTGGAGGGATAAGCTGGGCTATCTCTGTCATAATCTTCTTTGAGACGACCATGCTGAGATTCGAGGGGGACGGCAGATGCAAGGAGAGCGTGCGTTGCGCGTTGTGGTCGAAAGCCGAGGCTGACTCCAAGTCGGCAGCGGCTCTGACGTCACGCGTGGCCCCACGGTCATTCATTAATCATTGCCCAGTTAGCTACTTACTACTTTGATGAGAGGATCCCGAGGTACGAGGGTTGACTCCATCGACGTCTGCTTTAGGAGACTATGCTACTTACGCTTTGGGAGAAGTTCATACAACCGTCAACGCAGTGTTCATTTGTCCGTGTCTAGGTTATCCTCGATTAACGGGTAGCATAATAAGTAGTACTGATACTTATGATACATGATTGCACGACCTCACAACGACCGTCCGGTGAACCGTTCAGTCGAAATCAAGACGAACCCGACATCCCGCCGCCCCGCCGCACCAGTCAACGTCGGACGCCCCCGCTTCCTTGAACCTTGACCACCCCCGCCCCCCCTAACGGTCTCGACGGCCTTCCCGCATTCACCACCGGCACAGTACTAAACATCGCCGAGGACGCTGTCGTGGTAGACTCGACGTGCACACGACTGTACGCGGAACCGTGAGTGGACGGCATTGAGGACGATAGCGGGGGTGACGATGGGGAAGGGGTGAACTGGGAGGGATGCGTACGAGTTGGAAGAGCTACGCGCGCGCAGGGACGGAGTTTGGGGGAGCTGTCGTATGGTGTGGGCACCCTAGAGAAAGATCGTGTCGGCCACGATTCAGCGGTGTGTCGTTGCAAGGGCAGATGGTTGGGTATGGATGCGACGCTCACCAGTGGGGATCTGGGCCAGTAAGGAACTCGCCTGCGGTCTCCTCACTTGTATACGTTCTCCCTTGCCTCGAGTCACGTCCGGCTCCCGCAGGCGGCGGACCTTCCGCAAGCTGACGCAGAACCGTCGATAGGAAGTCCATGTGTTTCCGATGACCTTGGGTGTGTGGTGGGGGTGTGACAGATGGGTGCAAGTGCAGGTGCGGGAGGTCGAGGAAAAAAAGATACAAAGATACCACCAAGCGCAGCATCCAGACATGGATTTTATATATCAGGATCCGCCCACATGAGTACACCTGTCTAGTCAAAGACTCGAAGCCGCCCATGATGCTGATGTCGTATGCGGTGCGCCGCTGTCCGTAGTGAGTCACCCGTCCGCCCAAAGTTCCGAGAGAAAAGGTCCCATGCGGGCGGCGCAATGTGTTGAGGAGCAAGAGAAGGGCGACGTCAGGCGTGCGGTCCGCGTTTCGACGTCTCGAATTCGAAAAAAGAAAAAGCATGCACAGGAGGAGAGAGGCAGCAGTGTTCGGGAGCACAGGATCGCGAACGGAGAGAAGGTGAGCGTGGGCGCGTACGGGCGCGTTAGCGGCAACGTAACGGCGTACCGACCGACAGCGACCGACGTCGACGGTTCCGAGCACGGCTTTTCGCGGCCCGTTTCGTCCTAGTCCGTCTACTTCACGGAATCGAGTCGGAAAACTCAACGTGAGCGTCGTCAGCAGGCTACATAGGTAGGAGGGCGATGAGCGGGAGTGATATGCAGGGACTGTGGAACACAATCTCAAGTTAGCAACCCTGCACCAGCTATACCACACCGCCATGTCCATACGATGGAATTAATACGTACTGGAGGCCCTTCCGCCGCCCTACAGTCCTTGGGTAGTAGCACAGGCGTCCCAAATATTATGATGACGGGGCAGTTGAGGGTGCACAGCCTTCCACGGAGGAATACAACGATTGAACGAATAAAGTAAAATGACACCGAAACATAGCTCATATATTGGATATGTATCGTAAACTTCGTCTTGTCGAGCATGGATAGGTGGATTACGCGCGTCAGAGGAAAACGCACACGCCAGGAAGGTGGTAGATGTAGAAATGGTAAGCGTAAGGAAAAGGGGAATGTAACCTACACTGTAGCGTGCGATGCAAGTAGGCAAAGTAATGAGGTGAGTCTAGGAAACGAGCGTCCAGGGGATCTATATCCAAGAGAATAAAAATGATTGGGACGGACAAGCACTCAAGATGAGCACCCTACGCAAAAAGCAAGCTAAAACGGCCTCATGCTGGACAGCGCTCTAAGCCTCCTTCTCCGCGGGCGACGCCGGCGCGTCCTCCGACCGCGACCGCGTGGACTGCGTCTTGGGAACCTCCGTAGAACTCGTCGTAAGCACCTCCTTCGCCGCCGACGCCTTCGGCACGCGCGCGAGGTAGTAGATCAAGATCGCGCCGCAAATGTTGAACACGATGTAGACCCACATCAGGCCGAAGTTGCGCCAGCGGTCCTTGAAGTCGATGTCCACCGCCGCAAGAAACTGGTCCGTCGTCGAAAGCAGGCAGACTTTGCACTGGCTCGTCGCGTTCGGGTTGAAGAGGGTAGAGCCTGCCGCGGTCACGAAGGATGTCAGGTACTGGCTGCACGTCTCTCCGGCGGGTGGGTCGACGATGAGGTACTCGATGTCAGAGCACACAACATCCGTTCCCGCGACGGCGGTCGCGAGCATGCCGCCGACGAGCCAGGTGAATGGCGAGACGCGGTTGAACCAGATCCACCACCCGAGCTGGGACGACGTCGCGAGGACACCGCAGAAGAGGAGGCACAACGAAAAACACAGGCCCGCGAGGTTGGACCCCGCTTCGGCGGTCTCGCTGCCAGCGATGGTCATGTGCGCGAACGTGGAGGAAAAGAGGAAGAAGGCGAGGACGAAGAGGAACATGAGCCCGCCGCGTTCGGTGACGGCGTCGGTGGGAATAGCATTGCGGTAGAGGCCGATGGGGTAGTACCAGCAGAAGAAGGTGATGACGGCGGTGAGAATCTGCCACGGGAACTCGATGGTGATCTGCGCGAGGATGAACGCTTGCCAAGAGTATGCCTTGCTCGGACGCTCGCGGGCCTCATACAGGGACCGCTGGGCGACGAACTGCGGGTGGATCTGTTGCACCAAGTTGTTGAAGATGGTGAAGAGCATGAACACGGAGAACATCTGGTTCTGGAGGCCTTGCTGCGAGTTCTCTGCCTTGAAGAACGAGAACCCGATAAAAAGGGCAGTCACGGCTGAGAGACTCACTAGACGATGCAACAATGATCAGTGAGTACGAGAGCAATCATGTAGAAGGTTGCTTACTCTTCGCGTAGATATAGCTTGGCGTCCTCCAGTATTGCTGCCAGACACGCTTGAGACACTCGCAGTACTGGGACCACATTGGCGTGGCGAATGTGCTGGTTCCTGTGGGAGAGACGCCGGTGTCGGGAAGGCGCGCAAGTTCAACCTTCATACGAGCTAGCTCGTCCTTGACTTGTGCACGCTCGGGGCTTGCCTTCCACACTTCATGCCAGTCGCGATCTGTCGTGTGTCCGGGAGCAGCACCAATAACCTGTAGGAGACGCATTCAGCATTGGGAGGGACGGACAAGAGTAAAAGCCATACCTCGAGCATCCATTCGGCGGGGTTGGCATCCGGGGGACAAGGGTGAGCACCATTCTTCTCGAAATAGTTGGTCAATGTCGACGAGTTCGGGCCCATCTCGCCAAAGTAGACGGTCCTTCCGCCCCTGGCCAAGAAGAGCAGCCGGTCGAATTCCTGGATGAGCATGGCCCTGAACGAGTCGAGTGGTCAAGATGCATCCCGCACAATTCAGAGGCAGACAACGTACGAAGGCTGATGAATCGTGCACAGGATGGCTTGGCCGTTGTTCGCAAGTTTGCGCATGAGCTGGCAGATCGACCAGGCCGTCTGCGAATCCAAACCGGAGGTAGGCTCGTCGAAGAACAGGAGGAGCTCAGGCTTCGCGACAAGCTACCCACAAGACCAGGTTAGCGACATATGTCGACCGAGAATTTGAAGTGACGTACCTCGACACCGATAGTCAACCGTTTCCTCTGTTCAACGTTCAGGCCCTCGCCGGGCACACCAACAACGGCTTCCGCGTATGACTCCATCTCCAACAAGCGAATCACCTCGTCTACGTACGCGATCTTCTCTTCGCGGGGAATGGTATGGCTCTGCCTCAACAGGGCGGAGAACTCCAGGGCCTCGCGCACGGTCGACGTTTCCAGATGAAGATCCTGTTGCTGGACGTAGCCGGTCTTGCGTTGGAAGGAGATATCGCGGGGGTGGCCGTTGACAAGCATCTCGCCGGTGATGACGCCCATGGTGGTGCGCGTCGCGAGCACGTCGAGCAGTGTCGTCTTTCCGGCGCCAGACACGCCCATGAGGGCAGTGAGGGTGCCAGGCTTGACCCAGCCGTCGACGTGGTCCAGGATGCGGCGACCTTCTCCCTTGATTGTGATGTCGTAGCACACGTCGCTCCACTGGAAGGTCTTCGTCTGCCGTTGAATTGCCGCCACCGTCTGCTCCGAGTCGACCGAACCGCGATCCGTGATATGCTCCTTCTCACCGTCGTCGGACTCACGGTCCTTGCGAGCGGCCTTGGGAACATGGCCGCGGCGGAAAACAAGTACCTCGCCCTGCACATTAGATCAGTCGGATGGTCTGGACACGGATGATAGCAAAGAAAAGAAAAGCACCTTGGACTTCTTCGCGCTGATTTTCTCGGTCGCAAACAGGTAGGTGAAAGCGAAGAATGCCATGAAACCGAAGAGGATCCCGAGGTTGCGCCAGAGATGACTGCGGCGATACTGGTAGGACGTCTCGAGGAAATCACGGCCGCTGACGAAATTCGCACCCGGCGATGCGCCACGCGCATTGCAGAGGACGGATGAGTTGCCAAATCCCTATAAATCTCCTCGTCAGATCCCAGTGGCTCGGTAGAAGTAATGATGTGCTCACGGCTATGGCAGCGTTGGCGATGTCCGTATAACCAGGTCCAGAAGGAACGAACCTATGGTGCAGGTGTCAGCGTGAGCAAAGAAGTGGCGATGGCTCACAAATTGCACGTACTGAGAGCAACTGAAAACCCGCCCGTCGAACTCGTTGACCATGAGACTTTCGAATGCGTAGGCGATCGGGTCGAGGTAGTTGATCCAGCGCGACCAGCCCAGCATATCCCGCGTGGGCTACAGTTGTGAACGTCCGTGTTAGTAAATCTTCTTCCATGAAGAGACACTACGTACGATGGTGAAACCGGTGTAAATGACGAGGGCGAGGATGAACATCGCGGCAGGGGGCATGGCAGCGGAGAGGGTTCGTGTCGAAGCAGCGATTGTCCTACGACAGACGAAAATCAGCATCAATCGGCAAAATGTGGATTAGAGTCAACATACCGGAATACCATACTCATCGTCAACGTACACACAAACGAGAAGAGCAGGAAAATAAAGAACGCGCCGGCCTCACGCCGGAGGTTTGACATGAAGTACAGCGTGATATTGACCTGCTCGCATACTCGTTATAGTCTCTTGGGGGAAAGGTGGGAACATTGCACTGACCGACAGGGAGACGATTATCTTGGTTGGTAAGTCGACGACCATGGACGCGAGCGCCTCCGCACTTGGGCGGTACAGCGCATATCTTGAATGCTTCTCCACGATCGGCCGCTGAGCATAAAGCGTAAGGATTTCCAAAGCACTCGCGAATGCGTTCGTAAGGACGGCGAAGAAGAGCAAAGCCCCGCGCGAGAAGAAACTGCCTGTGTCCGGAGTGAGGTTGTAGAAGACCGATGCGATGATGAGTGCTATGATGAAGTTGCCGAATACCTAATAGCAGGAGTGCCATTCAGTGAAAGAGTCAGGGGCCGAGATGGCGGGCGCACGTACCGATACGTAGAAGTTGGTCAGATCGCCGCGGAGACGCTGGAAACCGCGGACGATGCATAGCTGAACCTGGAGGGACAAAGAAAGCGTGTAGGGCGACTTTGAGCTCCTGTAGACATCACGGAAACTGTCAGAAAACCGTATGGGGTGAGATATCAATGGAAGACATACAAGTTCTTGCTCTTCTGGCTTGCCCTGCTTATCTTGAACTCGTCTAGATGGGGGCCATTGACCGGGTACTGCGCGTTGTACGCATCGATGTCGACCAGGAGCTGCTTGCGCGTGTCCGAATCGCGCCACCTGGCGGCGAACTCGTCCGGCGTACGCGGCACACGGTTCTCGTACCCGGGACGAATGATGCGCTCCGCGGGGTTCGTGAGCGACGTCAGGAAATCTCCCGTCGTCTGCCGGCTCGGGCACTCAAAGCCCATGTCAACGAAGAACGCCTTGGCCTCCGTCGTACGACCGAAGTAGATCTGCCGGCCCTCGTACAGGACGATAACCTTGTCGAAGATGTCGTAGGCGCTTTGGGAGGCCTGGTAAATAGCGACGAGCGCCGTCGAGTGCATGAACTCTGTTTGATTGCGCAAAGTACGGATGAATTCTATTCGGGAGGGTGTAAATGCGGGAGGAGGGGGGTAGAGAGGGCAGGCCCACCGAGAGCTGTGGCGGAGTCGAGACCACGGGTCGAGTTGTCCCAGCATTGAAGGGGCGCGTGGCTGAGGGTGGTCTCGGCGATCGAGACACGCTTCCGTTCTCCACCACTAGGGCCGCCGAAGAAGTTCAATACATTTCGTAGGAACACATGTGTACCAAGTCGCACCTGACACCACGAACGAAGTCGTTCCCGACACGGGTATTGATTGTGTGAGATAAACCATACATGGCCATGACAGCATCTAGCGGGAGACGACGTCAGGGATGCAATTGGGCGGAGGAAGGGAACGATGTACTTCGCATGTGGACAGCATAATCGTGGCGTGATACGCCGTCGATGCGCGTGCGTGGGCAGCGGGCCTTGGCGGCAAAGAGAAGAGTATCACCGACGGTCCTGCATGCCACTGTATCAGCACGTGGACCTGTAAAGAAGAAAAAGTGAAACAAACAGGTTAGGGAAATGGACCTCGGTCTCTGCGTTGTATATGACCTCTCCACGGAAGTTCTTGTGCATGACGTCGGGCGGAATGCCCTGGTATGAGATCTCGGAATCGTCGGAGACGTATATGCCATGCGTGTCACCGGCGATCGTCTTCAAGAAAGTGGAGCAACCGCTGGAAAGAGATAGAACGATCGTTAGAAAAGTCCGACACCAAAAATGACAATGGAATGATGCCAAGGGTGGGATGCCAGATGGAAAATAAAACCCCACCTTCCGGGCCGTCCAAGGACGAGTAAAAGCTCGCCGCTCTTGACAAGACCGTCAAAGTTGCGAAGGATCTGTAGCTTCTGCTCCGCACCCTTGAAGCCCAGTAGACGCTTGGCCATCCCGAACGAGGCAAGTACGATGTTTCCGACGTTCTTCTGATAATCGGTGGGGTTGCCGAAGCCATGCACGGAGAGATTCCTGAAACGAATGATCAGACTTATTTCCGGAAACAAAAGAAGCGGGTGCGCACTTGAACGTCACGCCCGCGGTACGGGTGGGGAACCTGTCAGGATCGCTGCTGGTGACGCCGACGAGTGCCTTCATCCATTCGCGGGCGCTGAACTTGGGGCTGGTGGGATCGAGGCGGGGATCGGTGTCTGCGTCGATGAAGGGGTTCGCGTTCTCGCGGTGGGTGTTTGCGCGCGAGAGCTGGGACATCTGCCGGGCGAGATGTAGAACGCGCTCCTCGCGGACGGCGACAGACTCCCCGCCGAGTTCGTCGTCGTGGTTGTTGTCGACGTCGGACTTCATGGCTGAAAAGATAGCCAGAGGCCGAAGTGGAGGAGGGGAGGGAGGAGGGGAGATTCGGGAGAGAACGACAAGGCCCAGGGGGTTGACGAGGAAAGGAAGGGGCCAGACGCATGCTTGTCTTTATAGGACTGGTCGGGGAGCTGTGGATGTCTGAGGAGTGGTTCATATCCAGATGCAAGCGCGATCAGCACTTCTTTCTGTCAACGCGTTCGTGTCAGCGGCGCCCTCCTCAAGCGCCTCTAACTTACCACAGAGACTTGGACTACGTTCCGTGAGAAAACACGTACCTCGTGACCGCGACCGTCTAATCCTATCCTGATTCTCGTTCTCCAGGTTCCTCTCTTCCCCACTTTCATAGGTCTTCATTCTATACCTCACTTGTGAGCAAGGAGGAGATGGACGGGCGAGCGGACGGCGGCTAATCAATCTCGGCTCCTTCGGAACTTTTCCCAGACAACAGGCGGCGATAAAGTCTCGCCTCGGCCTTATCAGGAAGTTTTTTTACGCTGCGGTCCCCTGTAACGCCGACTTTGCTGTCTATTTCGGGAAGGAGAGTCTAATCTCGGCCTCCGTATCGTCACCCTCGTTAGCCGACGGCGTTATGCGTCCCAACGAGGACGGCGCCAGACTCCCGCGTACCTGCTCAGACTCCCGCTTGACCTGTCGAGAGTCTGGTGCTCACTCGGAGTTAGTTTTCCGTCGCTGACCCATCACCCAACCAGAAGACTTGTCGCTCTGGTTTGCTCAGAGCCCGAGAGTCACTCCCACCGGGGGCGAGCACCGACATATCGACGACAATCTTCCGCACTCTCCAGAGTCATCCAGAGTTTCTCTTTGCTCACTACGTCCACCAACTCTTGGCCGCACGAAATTGTACAGCGGATACATCGCGAACCTTCGCGGCTCAAACTCTCGCCATTCATTCAGCTACAATCGCAATCAGTATACATTCACCATGGCCTCGAGTCGGCGTCGACCTCTCAAGGCCTCAAGGCCTCAAGGCCTCGTCCTCTTCATTGCCCTCGTGGCTCGTGGCAAACACATCGATCTCAAGAACATGAACGGGCGCACTCAATGCGAAGACAACCATCGCTAACCCCGGTAGCTTAGCGCTCCTCGACGAACTTGGTGCGTATTCTCCCAAGATCGGTAGCATAAATTCACCTTGACTTCTGCCGAAGTCCGAAGACACTCGGGGTCTTGTTCGTGGTAGCCCGACGTTGATCAAACGCGACGCTCTTCTCCCGTCAAGCTCCCCAAACTTACCCTCGCCCGATCTTCCTCTTTTTCACCCACACCGCCTCCCCATTCCCCTCTCATCTTCCCTCATTCGCAAATTGTCCCCCTCTTCCACCGCCGACTGCAGGATGCTTAACTTCGTCAAGCCACGACAGTTTCAGCCTGGCCTCTCCTTCATGCGACCTCCGCCTGCACACCAAGTTCGCGCTCAAAGTTGCTGGAAGACGAAGCTGTACCGGTGCCCGCCTCGCTCAATAGTCACTGGCACTACATATCTACATCTATTGAGAATCTGAAGCTGGTCTCGGGGACAAGAAAAGACATAATCCCGGACTTCCGCGTAATAAGGTCCAAGACGTCTCCACGTCCACGTTTGTTCGGCGGGAAGACGGCCTCTGCGTGCAGGAAACCGCGACGTGCGCGACGGCCAGCGCTGGCGCGGCTTCACGCGAGCTCGCGCATTGTTACATACTACATACCTCTTTCCTGTGCACGTCCACCTTTTTGTGCTCGAATACCGGGGCTAATCTCCCTGCAGCAGGTTGTGAAGATCGACCTTTTCAGTCCGGCTCAATCAGGCTACCGTCTTCCCTCGAACTTTCCGGCATTACGCTGAGCGCTTCATCGCCGACTTCGGCCTCTTCGAACGAGGACCAACGAGCACGTCCATCCGGATGTGAAAGACATCGAGCAGGTTTGTTCCTTTCCCTTGTACGCGAAGGATGGTTCCACTCATTACAGGTCCTGGCTAAGGAGCACACTGCGCGACTTTATGGATGATGATGGATGTATCTGTTCGCAGAATGTATGCCTGGTTTATCATGCGATACATGCAGCCTGTCTTACGAATATCCACAGTAACCGGGACGCTCTCACTTCTACATCTATATCTTTCCCTCAACATAACTTCAATTGTTCGACGGGTGCTCCCTACGGCCTGGACGAAGACCTCCTACCCCATTCTCGTCTTCGTATCGCCCTTAGTTGACGCTTGACGTTCAACATCGCCTTTGAATACCAGGGACCGTTCCGTGACGCGCGGTCTCCCAAGTTCTTCGAAGTGCACAATGTCGGCAACCTCCCTGGAGGACTGTCTGGGTCGACAAGTCTCCAAAGATACATGAAGTCGCCACCACCAAGGAGGACCCCCCTTCCGTATCATTTGAACCCCTTCGCAAAACTACCCTCCTGTACCTCTTTCCCGTTCAATTTCGAAGAACAAGGCTTCGCCAATCTACCCCGTGCCGGCGAACTGTTACTACTCAAAAACGACGATGAGATCGGCAAGGAGAGCCCGCGGAAGGATCGCATGAAATAGGAGCTGCCTGTTCTGCATCCTTTCTCCTTCGATTGAGCATCGTATGCGTCCTTGTTTCTTGGTCGTCCCTTCTATCTCACACGTCTTAATCTCCTCCTCGGGATAGTACAATGGTCCATCCATACCCGAGCTTGGTTTCTTTTCCTGATTCCTTGAATCTGCCATTTCTGTGGTGTCACCTTCCTTAGCACTCCCTTGCTTGCAAGTTACTGCAACTGTTCCTTCGCCTTCCCTTCGTCCCTTATCTCTGCTTTCTTCTCGACCGTGTAGGCCTTTCCACTGACCTTCTCTCGGCCTTCTCCTGCGACCCCCATCCTTCGACGTTTTGTAGACTTTCGTCACGACGTTCCCTCATGACACATCCGTGGCTTCGCCTAGACCTCCCCCGCGTTGTAATGTCTTTAGCCTCCACCTCGTCGCCTCCTCTTTAGCTCTGCTGTTTTCACTTGACCATTAGGCGAACAATTACCAACGAATGATGACTGACACTGGGTTCTTCACGGTTGATCGTACTTTCTATCGTGAAACCTCCTGTTCATTCACCTTGTCATCCATAACCGTGCGATGCATATGTTTCTTAATGTTTTACCACCCAAACCGTTACAAAACCCGGGCACCGTCGCCTCATTCAAATTGTTCTAACACCTGGGTACATCCGTCAGCGTGACCGCACACCATCGCAAGGCAAGCAGTAAGTGCAATCATATATGCGCATTTCGCTAACAGTTCTCCCGTCCGGAACTCCCACTTCTGTCGCATTGAAGAACATCACTGCCCCGTTCATGGGCCCGGCGACATGGCAATGGCAAAGAAGGCTTGTTCAAGTATGTTCGCGAAGTTGTTGTTAACACGGTAGGACTTATGCTCATGTCGAAGCGTTTCGAAATCGTGACGAGGAAAAACTCATGTAATCATTGAAATCATGGCGGAGAGAGCTGTCGTTACGAACATTCAAGTCGAGGCATGCGATATGTAGTTGGAAGAAGGGGTTTTCAGGCAGCGGGACCGACGACTGTTTGTTTCGTTTTGTTCAGATGCGCAATCGTCGCATCATCAAACCCGAGATGAGCCTTGACGAGTGCCGGAGGCGTAAGTGCCAGCCACTGCAACATTATATCAGCCAGTGGCATAATTCCAGCTGAAAATGATTAGTAGTTACCTGTGTGAGGCTGACATCCTGGAAGCGATCTTCGAGAAGAGAGATATGGGTAAGTACACTTTACGATATGCCAAACAGACCACTCACCCGTCTTAAAGATCTCGAGGTAACGAAGTGTAGTGTTGCCAACGTTCTCGACGTAATGCCCGAACGACGCGGGGACATATCCTACATCCCCGGCTTGGTAGTCGAACGTGCGCGCATTGCTTTGGGCTGCGAACAAGGTTACTCGGGCCTGTCCCTCGCTAACAAGTAATGGTATTAAACCGTTGGACGATGACGTGCGAGAGAGTCGATACATACAGGAAGAATGACCATTCATCTTGAGTAGGATGCCACTGGATAGTACATGAGTATGTTGCCCGCATGAATGCCAAACAATGGAGCATACGTGAAGCTCGCGCATGGCGCCAGGGTTAACGGTCACCTCCGCGGCGGCGATGGTTTTGGATATGGCGAAAGTTGTCGAATCAACAACTTTGACAGATCCTCCACTGAGTGGCACCGCGCCCAGCTTAGATAACGCGAACGTGAAAGGAGAATCGACTTGTCCCTGAGGGTCAGATACGGGAGTGGCGTCACCCGAAGGGACCTCTGTAATGAGGAAGGAATGTCAAGCTGAGGAGTTCGTTCGGTAAAGGCCAACAAGCAACATGGACCGACCTGCAGGGAAAATGTACAGTTCATTAGATGGGATGTGGGCGAAAGCTGAGATATCCATCTGGAAATTCTTTGCAAGCGCTTCCATCGGGACGTGCGCCAACCAATCTGTCAACTGCACGCATCGGTCAGCATATTTCGAAACAAGATAGCCCGAAAACACGCACTAAGAATGTTGCGTCCTCGCTGAAATCGCCCTCGTCGAAAACCTAGCGATTGGGGATGGTATAAGATTTAGCGCGTATATGCAGTTCAAGTTGCACGAACCAAGAGGAATTCCGTCCCGTCAGGGTTGTCGCCAGTCGCTTGCAGACTGTGCGGGGTACCAGCAGGGAAGTACCAGATGTCACCAGCGGCCTGTCATACTCTCAGCAATCGAACTGCCAGTGTACAGAACAGGAAGGGAGGACATACGACATTGGCCAGGTAGTTTTTACCATCTGGATCAACAGCAGTCACCTGGGTGGTTCCCTGGAATATATTGATTAGGAGGACGTTCCTGATGATTAGAAACAAAGCTTAGTGGCAAACCTTCAAAACGTATCCCCACTTCAGAGTCGGATGTGCGTCAGCAAGGCGCTGGCGGAAGAGATATTCCTTCATACCTCAGCGGTCTTATGCCAGTGAAGCTCTCTGAACAGAGAACGTCGTTATCAGCCTGAGCTTGTGCGGATGAGGGTGTAAAACGGCGCCTCTCACCTGACAGCTCCGGCTTCAAGACGCATGTTCACCCCGGCCATTTCTGAAGCGTGATGAGCGCCGCCTATAGACGATAAGGAAAGGGGAAAGACGTACGGGTAGCGATGGGCATGACCTCAACTAAAAACGGACCAGCCAGATCTCTTTTAGCCTTCAACGAAAGACTATGGTAACGAAGAGAACGTACGATTCTGCTGACGGGCCCAGCCTCCTGTCTGAAGACGGTTGTGACTGAGCGACATGGGCCACTTTGCGTTCATCCTGGGAGTAATGACGTCGTCAGCCCCCTCTAAGAAGCATCTCGGCATTATATATTAGACGGCGTACACATCACCGTGGTCGCTGGTAGGTGGCGCGAGGAAGTCTGATTGGTACAAGCAATGTCAGCATAGAAACCACTTCTCCCCAACGGAACGAAGACAGACCAGGGTTCTCGTACTCGATGGGAGGATTCACAGGACCGAGAATTGTGCTCCCGAGACCACCACGTATTGGCTTGGGGTCGGCGGAGGTGTCGCCCACAGGGTATATCGGCTCATTGGGGTCCGTGCTGACAGGTTTGACCGTTTGCGTTTCCGAAGGGGCTGACTCGGTTAATGAGGGAGAACCGGTGGAAGCCACTGTTGTCGACACGGTTGACGAGGTCGCAGAAAAGGCGATCGAGTTGGATGCAGCAGGTGCGGCATAACACGATGGCGCCAGAAAAACGAACGCAACGAAGGCACGAGAGAGCTGGACCATGGTGAGTGCGAGTGCGAGCGGGGAGTTGAACGCGCCATTTTCCTCTAGATCGGTGGGACCTTTATATACGATTACGCCAGGGTTTGCTGCGTAGTAGAAGAATAGGTCGGGTTGATGCTGGACGGCCGCAGTTATGTAAACGCCCTTGTTGAAAGAGTGCCCCAACGGCCCCATCGGGAGAAGATCAGTGGCTGCAGGAGCATGTGGTGCGAAGGGATGGAAAAAATCGGATTACATAGTCCGAATTATCGTGTGACGATTCAGACGAAGTCGCGGACAGAAACGGGCGAGTGCTTCGAAAACTTTGGCAAACTTGGGAAGTCCAGTTGCGTGCTATAAATAGCCCATAAGATGAAAGACAACGGTACGTACATAAACCCGTGAAGGCGCCCGTCGTGGACGCAGCTGGGAATATGGAAGCAAACCATGAACATGTGAGGCATTTGAGCCTGTTGTTCCTTGATTAAGAAACTAGGGCAGTTAGAACATGGGGGTTAGCGGCGACGAATGAGCCGAATGCTTTGTGGACACGCAGACCATGTCTGGCGGCATCGCCCAATAGCCATGCGACCATCGTGCAAGGCTCACGATTGTTCCTGTGAAACTCCTCACACGGTGCAAGGGACGAGGATGACTACACGGAAAGCGTCCCGGGAATCGACGACTCGGGCGCGACGACTCACTTGGAAATGCAGCGACTCTACCCGATATTGTGGTATATCAACACAAGACTTAGGGGGAGCCCGGGATGCAGGGACGTGCGGGGGAGATCGGTGAGTTCATTGCACGCAAACCAGGGGATACCTTGAGAGATATAACAGGACCAGTGACGTGTTCACGACTCTGCTCCCGAGGTAAACACGGACACAAGTGCTCTTCATTCCTAGACAAAGGAGAGCTTGTGAGCGCATTTTCAACAGGAAGGCTACAAATCTTCTTGCATTTTCTACGAGTCGTGTGAAGTGTGTAACATGGAACATTGAATTGAGAAGCCCGTCCCCCAAAACGCCGTTAGATCTGGCTCCATAAGTAGCAATGGGCATTCGCAGACCATCCTGATCACTGACCTTGACATCCTTGCCGTTCTTCCGAAATAAGAGGCTTGAGACGTCGACGGACCATTTATGGAGGTTAAGTGAAATGACAGGAATGGGGTTCCTTCCGGGCGGGACATCTGTGAAATGATACGGTTGGGGTTCACAGGTCTCGGAAGGCGACGAAGGATATGAGGTCTGATACTTGCAGGGTGAGGATAGGATGCCATCGCGAGAGCAGGGTGAGACAAGCAGTGAGCGAGAAAAGTATATTGACGAAAGCGATGGTAGGATGGGTTTAGATGCAATGCAGGTAGTTTGTGGCAAACATTCCCTAGATAATTTAGCATCCAGGTCTCCGCCGGCAGGTGTCAATTGTCAAACGTTGGCACATTCCATAGGAAAGTGAAGGAGAGGAGAGTGAATGAAAAAAAGATGAGAGATATGATGGCCGAAGTTGCACCACAGTGTGCAGCGTGGTTGTTCAATTGGCGGTGGTCAGTGTGCAAGTTCATCGTCGGAGAGGCTCGGTCCTCGGAGTCGACAATGCTACCGTGGAAAAAATCACATGATCTGCCATCAGGTCCAATCTGGTCCGATGAAACATCTTGGAATTTTCGTCTTCGTCTTCGAGCCTTGACAACTCTTGTTATTCGACAGTATAGAAACTATTGTCTTCCAAGACGTAGTACTATGTACATACTCAGCGCGAACAGCTATCTGACTGGCAGCTCGTGCGTGTAAGTCCCTCATTTCAACGACAACCATCAGGCTCTTCGGCGCCACGGTCGATCTCGACTTTTCGTCTGCATAGCTCCGTGTTTAGAGGGATGCCTTGGACGTCCGCATTGCATGCTATGGAAAGCGACGAATTGGGGAGGTGCAGGAAGGAAAGAGGCGTTCCTTGTTGGTGGCGCCATGAGATAGGGAAGAGTTCGGAAGGAGACGTGACGCGTGACGACAGGGTACACCGCAAAATCGACCCCGAGTCGGATCGCGCGTGAGAGCCAGGACCGTAAAGAATACACGGGTCGAAGAATCGACGATGAGGACTTCAGGCTACATGCATATGCACTATGTTTATGCTACCACTCTGGAGTCGCTGCCCACTGAACGAGGCAAAGTAGCGGTAGATGCAGGAGGAACTAAAACGCGCACCCGAGACCTGACCACAACTTGGCCAGTCTAATCCAGTTCGATGGTACATCCGTTCCAGTCACCAATTGTGACAGTCTCCTCTTTTGGAGGATGCGACGGACGATCCAGCTGTGAGAGTTGCCTGTCCAGCTGGTCCAATTCTGCCTTTTTCCGATTCCACTCCTCCTTGATGCGCTCCTTAAAGCATAACAGTGAATTACTGGCACAAATAGTGGCAGCGCCGTTTCCACACACCTTTAGCTTCCGCCGCACTTCCTCTTTGTCAGACTAGCGTCGAAAAATCGAGTTAAACACTGATATCGGGCGCTACTAGTAAAGACACTCACATCCGGTTCTTCCGGTCCCTTCTGGCGCTTTGAAGCCTGCGACAGAATATGAGAGGTAGGATGTTCATCTTTGACCGAGTCCGATGTTTCAGCATTGATCCCACGCAATCGTTTGCTTGACCTTATAGGACCTCCTATCGTCCGCGCCCGCTCGGCACGGCGCAATGCTGAAATAGATAATTGCACGACACGTTGTAGCGATCGTGAAAGATAAACGAACCTCCGGACTTGTAATCATACTTGGAAACGAGCCACGGCTTGTGGGGGGGATCAGTCCTATCGAGACAGGGTTCCATGGAAACATCAGCGTCTTCAGCATCGCACAACCTGGTGCATCAAGGAACGAATTGCGCCAGTAGTCAGCGAACAATGTAGGAGAAAGGTAGTCAAATCGTACTTGATCGCAAGATCATGAAGCGTTGCCTTGTCTTCGGGGACAGCCCCAACAGAGGACACCACGGACAGATTGTCGTCGTTATCGTCATTGTTGGCGTTGTCATCGTCGCCGTGGTTTTCGTTGTCGTCAACTCCATCGATTTCAGCATTGTCGTCGTCCGTGTCATCAGGTTTATCGCTGCCAGTGTCATTGTTGTTCTCTACAGCTTTGTCGCCTTTGTTTCCGTCGGCTCCATCTGAGAACTACTACTCAGAACATATCCGGGAAAATGCTATAGAGATACTGCACCATGGCTGGCGCGAGTATCCGCCGATGGCGACGCCGGCGTCTGGCTTTCGATGCTTTGTCTTGTTCGATATAACTTCAGAATGATCGTCCCAAGGTCATAGTATCCATTTTGTACACGAGGCTCGCGATCACGTGCCGTGCTAGTGGACGCGTGAGAAGTTGAACTATCTGGCCATGCAAACAGCAAGATGTAAACTGATCGTTACAGATCCGACATGGTAAGGAATGGCTCACCCCCGTATACTACGCGTGAGAACAAGAATGGACGGACCTGTGTTTTCCCATGGTGGCACACCAGCACACCTCTCGCTTCAAAATCCCCGTCACGACCAGGGAGGACCTGGAATTCGTCCATCCGACGGCCATCCATGTGGACTTCACATTCAAGGGGGACACTGGGACGAGTTCTATTCTTGATTATTATCATAAAGCGCTCCATGTAAACGGTGGTAAGCCCTTCAGACTGTCAGAGGTAAATCAAGCACTGGAGATGGCTCACCTCGTCAGCTTCCCCGTTGATCTCGCACGCTATCTGTCTTCCGCTCTTCGACCTATGAATGTTTTGACATTCGACAGCTACATGATCGTCATCCGTCTGAGTTTTGATGATAGCGGTGACACCGCATAGAGTGAGGTGGACGTCTTCCTGATCCTCAGGTTGGGCGATATCCGGGTAGTACTAGTAAGCCAGTCAAGAGTCTCCGGAGATACGACAGAACAAGGACAAACCACAGAGGCCGGCATCTTTGCAATGACTGGAGGGGAATCAAGTCACAAAAGTGATCTCAAACTCGACGTGAGGAGGACACTACGTCCTACCAGTACATAAGTAGTAGGAATCAGGATACTTAGATAACAACCGCGGCACCACTGGGAAGGCTTCGGTTTGTTCCGCGCACGTGGTCGCAGGATAGAACCTCTGCTGGTCTGCTCGGAAAACATGACTGGGAAGACAGTCAAGGAGGACGTAAATCCGCGTTGGAGATAAATAAAAGTGGGTATAAGCACGGCGTACATAGGTCTTGACGAAAATACGTGATACCAGTAGACAAAAAACCACAGAGACTAGCGAGGAACGACATAACTGTCACAAAAACCTTCACTGCGTCTTGTTCGACTTAGCTTGAGCTATGCGCGCGATCGGGAAGATAAGTTCCCCCTCGAATACCGCCCCCAGCGACCACAGCTGGACATCGGGCGCGCCCACCCCATCACCGTAAGAGCCCAAACCGCCCTTATCTTCCGGCAGCTTTTCAGCGTATGCCAGTCCCCAGTGACCTCTGTAATCGGGGCTGAAGTCGAGCCACGGGTTCTCTCTGCCATTCTCGGAATCGTCGGTACCGATGACGGGGGAGGGCTCCGACTCGGGGTATTTTCCGCGAAGGAGGGGAGGTTGGATGAAGCGGACGAAGGGGCGGACGAGCGCCGGGTGAACGGGTAGGGCGGGAAGGCGCGAGTCGGTGAGGAAGGCGCTGAAAAACGGCTTGTCCGAGGAGAGAGGCGCGGGGCAGCCTTCTGGGTGGAACACACGAACGATTGTTCCTTTGGAGCCGACGGTCTCGAACTCGAAACGCGCAAGATGCTTCGCAATGTCTGAGTGCGAGGGCAAGTTAGCGACAGCAGACGCGTTTAACTGGATTAGGCACGTACTCCAGTTGCGCCGACCGTTCCAGACGCTAGCGGGCGTGCTCACGTAGAGGGTGGTGAGACGCCAAGAGACCTCCTCCGTGACGGGGTTTTTGAACTTGCCCGGGGAGAAGATGAGCTCGTCGTAGGGACCGACGGGGCCTTCTGTGTATCGCACGACGGCGATGAGGCCTGGGCCACCTATAAATTGGGACTTGTCGTCGACGGGGGAAAGAGCGGACGGGTGGATCTTCTCAAGGGGAGTAAAGAATCCTGTGGGCAAGCCCTCCGGGGTGAAACGAGGGTCGTCGGGGGAAGAAGGGCGTTCTGTGTTGAACACGAAGTACCACTGTTTCGTGCGAAGTGTCCAAGGAGGGGGGGCGACTGGGACGCCGGTTAGAGGCAAGGAGCCAGGGATAGAGGACGATGGCTCGGGGGGTACAAAGTCCATGGTTCAGGGGGATGAGAGACAATATCTCGACGCCGTGTGCAGTGCTTATAAGGTTATATAATGAAGCTCACTCGACTTGAGCTTGAGCGGGTGTCGTGGGGGATTCCGAAGATTCGGAGAAGAGTGGGCGTGTATACATCTTTAAGGGGTGTTGGGTCGACTTGGTAAGAATCTGTAAAGATGAGGCTACTGGGTCCGGAACCCGGTCACGATCGGGAAGCCGGTGCCGCGCCCTGGGCCTGAGCCGGATGCGGCAGCGCGGCTCATGCCGGTCCCGAAGAAGCACGACTGCGAGTCGGATGTATTAGTAGTCCAAGGACCAACACCAGGAAGACCGTCATAGACGTACCACCCTTCCTCTTTGCGGCGATCCTTACGGTCTCAACGGGGGATGCATTGGTCACAATCAATTGACTCTATACACAGCAGTGATACTCAGTGCGGCTTGCCAACAAATAGCGGACGATTTCGGGTTTTTCGATCCATCATGCAACCAGCATGAAACTTGTGGAACTGGCGCCTTCCACTGGAATCAAGCTCATGGGCGTCGTGGTGACAGGCCCGTCGTATGACCGTCGGCCTCGTCGATCTCGCCTGACCTCGCCCGGCGGTGCTTGCATGGTGCAGCATCTTTTTACCCAAAAATAATGCGCACTCCAACCGTCCGAACCGCCGGTCGGCCGTGGACTTCTCCAGACTGTGTGTGCCTCTCACCTTTCTCAGTTTGCTGTGATCGCACTTCTAATTGCCCGCCCAGTATATAATCCTGGGGCGCCCAGCGCCTCTCTGCGTGCAACCGCCCTCCCCCCTTATCACGCCGTCTTGTCGCAATGGTGAACTGGACAGACCCGAATGTTATAGCCTCCCAGTACAGTACGTTTTGACCTCCGGCCCCACGACATCGCACACTGACGCTTACGTCCTAGCTGTTTTTGTCCTCCTTCAACATTCACTTGCCGGAGTCTACTTGTACGTTCATTAGACGCTTCTCTGCCTTTCTGACGCAGGAGAATCTGTCTATCTAGCTGGGAATTCGCATCCAACCTCGGATTTGATTACAAGTTGATCAGGAAGCAGCGCAAGCTTTCTTGGACGCCTTGGGTGCGTCGTTTGCCTTCCAGATTATTCGTGCGCGCGTTTACCTTTGGTCATCCAGGTGTACATTGCATGCAGGTGTTTTGGAGTTGGCTGTGTCGCCAGTATTATTGCGGGCTTTGATATTGGGCACCAGATCAACTGCAGGGTGAGACGTCGTGGTGTACTTATCCGCAACATGGAATGTTGACAATCCCTTGACAGGCGTGGCTCATTAATGTTTACGTGAGTGCTGGATATGCTTATCCTTCGGGACGACATTGACCCCGCGCTTCTTCGGTAGTTTTTCTCGTATGCAACACTCTGGTTCTCGTCAGCGCTCATCGGCATTCGGGTGTACGTATCTACGATGTCGTACATGTGCGGAGGCTTACCTTTGTCTTCAGCATCGCGATATGGAATCGTTCCGTCCCCATTATGATCCTCGTCGGGGCAATGATGCTCGGCTTTGCTGGTACCTTCCTTCATGGTGAATGTTCACTTATACACTGCGCGTCCGACTCTCACTCACGGTCGATTCACCATTCTCAGGTCTGATAGCGGTACGTCTCCTCGCCTTGGCAAAGAACCTGTGACTCATACGTCTCGTCAGACAAGAGGCCAATGGGATCCCACCAGCAATGCATGTCTTGTCCTGAAATCCGAGGACAACTTACCCAACACGACGGGCGGACTGGTGGTCGACGTTGGCTTGCTCCTAATCATGCTCGTCGGCCTTTTGCGTCGCCGCGAGGCTCGTAAGTTTGGTCTGTGGCAGATACTGTGGACACAAGTATGTTTTCTATAGCCGCTCATGAGGGGTCTTCGGTTGACGTTCTGGTTAGGGTCTCATCTGGCTCGTGCTCGCCACCGCGGCCGAAGTCCCCAGTGTGGTCTGTCCTACATGCATATAGATCGATTATCCGCTGATTTTAGGCTTGCAGGTGTTCATTGCACTGAACCTCAACCGTGAGCACGAGTGTACCACGATATCTCAGTAGACGGCTGACCTTTTGACCCTTTACTCTTCCCAGCGCCGATGAACATCGTGCGTCTTCATCTCATCTTTTCGAATACTGACTGATATCTTGCTCGTGTGAATAGATGTTCTTGACTCCCCAGAGTACGTCCTTGTACTGCGTGCGCCGAAGACGTAGCTACTGACCTGTCCGACCGTATTTCCAGCGATCATATTGTGCGTTTTTTATACTTCCGTCGTTCTGTTTCTGCGGTTCTAACTTCTCGTAGGTTGATTGGTTCAACGCGCATGTACCGCGGCCTGGTGAACTTTGTCAATCCCGAGTAAGCACCCGTCATGGTGTCCGTCGTTCCCTCCATGATCCGCTGTCTGTCTGCAGGTCCAGCGCTGTGCACTCCACCACTTACGACAGCACGCTCCCGCGACGTCGCCCAGTCAAGGACATCGAAAACTCTGGAATCTCCTTGGTCCCGCTGGAGGTCTCAGTCCACCGCGTACAAGAGGAGCACGGGGCGTACACGTCGAGGCATGTTCTGGATCAAAAGTCGGCGAAGGACGACGACCTTTCGCAGGAGTACAATTCGCACGCAGACTACAAAGTAGAGGGTATATAACACGCTCGCTTGGTTACTTTCAAAACCTTCATACACTTTTGATACACTCCACGGATTTCTTCTTCGTTCCTTCGGGCTGGTGCGCTGGGTTTTAGACATGCACCACATTCATTTATTCTGGCATGCGGGCCGTGTTGGCTATTCTGTAGTATAGTTATTAATACTATACTGTACTTGCTTCAATAGCTGATTATAGTGTCGAGCAGCAGAATATGGTACGCAAAATGGCGCTACAACGACAAGCTCGTTCTCCGGAGCGTCAGACGTATGATCCTACTATCATGGTTGGAAAGTGTGGTGCGTTATGGGGTAACCATTCGTAGGCCTGGAAAATAAAGAGAGTGAGTATCGGTAGTGTATCAGGACGAGATAGAGTGTCGAACAGACCACAAGCCTATAAGTCACAAAACGGACAGATGCAATAGAAGCGCTCATAACGGTCCTCTTCCGCTCTAACCGCACCGTAAGATGGTAGTCGTAGTTTCCAATAGATCAAGCACTTACTCGATGCAGACACGACATTTGGCAACGCGTCGATGATACCCGCTGCTCGACTCGTAGACGCGGCCGGCGCAGGTGCCACAAGATTTGTACTTGATCCATTTCGGCTCCTTGAATCTGCCGTTCGGGTGGTTCTTCTTGTATTTCTCGCGTAGATTGTCCAAGCTAATGACGAAATTGAGCATAAGAGACCGGACGGTTAAAGGCCGTACTCACTACCACTTCCAGCCTGCGGGCCCACCATGCTTCTTCCAAGCTTGCCGCTCGACTTCGCAAGCTTTGTAGAGGTGCATAGGACGATAGTCCTTCGGTCTGTCGGGATCGTCGACCACTCTGCACTCGAGGACAGACAAGTCGACTTTGTTGAGCTTCGAAACCCCACGTTAAATGGTTGGAGCGCGAAGATGACGTAACTAGAACATACCCTGTACCAGTCCTTAGCGTATCCTGCAGATATCTGATGATAGATTGTCAGAAAAGGGATGCGAGATGCAGAGCGCAACGCACCGTAGTATGGATGCTGAGGTCGGACTCAGGCCATTCCTCCTCCGGTTGGGGAGGGGGCTTTCCGTCCTTGCCTTTCTGCTTCTGGACAACCTTCTGGCTGGTTCCAGAGGCAGACGACTTTGAGGCCTTGAAGGTACGCTTCAAGGACTGAGAGGCAGATGCGGTCTTGGAGGTAGAGGACGCTTGGCCAGTGGAACGAGCCTTTTTGGTGAAAGGAGGCTTGAGATCCGCGGCGTCGTCGACATCCATGGGAGTAGTACTAGAGCGAGCATACCCTCGTCCAGTCTGTGCGATGGGAGAGCAAAGTGCGCGGCCCCTGGCCTGAAGACTTGCGGTGCGGACAGTTGCTTGAGCTTTGGGCATTATCAAGTGGTCCAGGGGGTTGATGGGGGATAAGAGGTGTTGGGAGGGAACCGGCGCATGAGATAGGAGTCTGTCGAGTTTATTTGAGAGGGCGAAGGTTTTACGAAGGAGGACGAGCAAGAAATGAAATGCGGAGGAGGACAAGATCGTCTTGAATCCGGGGAAGGCTTCGGAGACGGCGGGATGGCTCGGCTCTTGCTCCGGGCACGTGGTCACTGACTTGAGTAAAAATCTCAAATGTTGCCGGCTCTGCTGCTAGAAGGAGCGAACAGGCCGCCCGATCCTACCGTGTATAGCTAGCACCTCCCGGCATGGTCGGGATGTGTACTTTTTCTGGGCAGATATAGGGTGCCAGTAATCAATAAAGGTTCTTTAGATCGATTACAGTTCGAAACCCCGACAAAACTCCGACTTGCCGTTGTGAGCCTCGTGTCTATTTCGTGCACTTTCGCTCTCTCCCCGACCGTACTTCACGATGACCAGCCCACGCGGGACGATGGTATCGACCGGACTATTTCCCTCGTCCAAGATCGGGAGATTGGCGTTTGATCGTCCGTTTATCCAGCAGGCATGTAGCTGACCATCTTTATCCGTGGACAGCCTACTGACGCATTCTCTGTCATGAAGCCAGATAGACGTCGTTTTCACAGCCAATGCACTCCTTGTTGAAGCCCTTCGTGCTCTCAAAACACAATATCACACTTCTCGCGGCCCTCTCGCTGAGGTCCTCGCCGCCGCGCGCGAGCTCGACCAACAGCATTCCTCGTGCGTGATATCTTGGGAGGTTTCTTACCATGATCTAACCAAACACACCGTCCAGGGATTTACATGCGCTAAGCACGCCCAATTTTATCCCGGACGTTTGGTCTTTTTCACGCGGTACCCTTTCCCTCAACGCATCCAAGGATGTGCACGAATCTCTCGGTATACCGGATGAGAACCTGTCCAACCACTTCCGCGGCATACCGCCCCAGTATCGTGCGTTACATCTCTTTTAGTGTTCCGCTCTATGCCTCCTCATATTGTCTAACCGGTAAGTGTGCAACATACGTACGCGTTCACCCGGGGAAAAGACGCGGACTGTCGACTTCATCCAAGATTCATTCGCGCGATGGGACAGAACGCGCCAGGAGATAGGGTTAGGGGACTGGGAGTTCGCCTTCCATACGTCGTCACCAGGTCTGTACGCTTTTTTGCGATACAGTTCATATTCTGACTGAGGGCCCTGCAGAGGTCGCATCTGGACCACTCTCTCCTTCTCGCTCCCAAACCCACGACGTCGAACCCACAATCCGCACTCTCACGAACGTCCATGTTCCCTGCCCGTCTTTCACTTCGCGTCCCTCCGCATCTACGAAGGCCAAGGTTAAATCCAGGTCGGCCAAAAAGCGAGCCGCAGATGCGGACATGGATATCGACGACCCTGGGGCTGATATACCTGAGGAAGTCGACGAAGGCGAGGCCGTGGAAGACTGGAACGCTGAAATGAGCGAGCTGTTCGAGTGGGTGGGGATGGCCATCCTGGGGGCACAACGGTTTGTTCTTCTTCGTTTATGTCCATCAAATGCGAACTGACAGGTCCCTTTCCTCCAGACTCCAAGCCAACGATCGTGTAGATCCTTACGTAGCCGTCTACTCCCCTCCTCAACCATCCCGTACCGGCGACCTTACACATATCTCATGGCGCGGGTTTCTTCCACCAGCCTTCGTTCAACGGATCGTAGACACGGTCATGTGAGCTACAATGATCTCTCTCCACCTCCATGGGCCCTAATGGCCGTTCCAGTTCTAACCTCCCCCAGTCCGACGCCCCACATGCTTTCGCAGCTTTTACCCTCCATGAATCTCCCTCGGCCCCCCTTCCCCGACCAGTTCGTGTGCCGGACATCCACGGCGAAGACACACTCTCTGTCCTTCTGGTCCCAGAGGCCGGGCTCGGCGAAGCGACCGTGAAGGCGCCCGATTTTGACAATATGTGCCCGCATCAAGGGGGCGAGTGGTCCAGCGCGAAACATGAGAAGGAGGAAAAGGTACAGCTGATAGGACGGTGGGCCATGGTGGAATCGGTCGGAAAGCGGGATGCGCGGTTTGGATGAATGCCGTTGGCTTCCCCAGCTTTAGTGAATGGCCTGTTCCGTTTTTCTGGCGATATTTTGTCAAGTTACCTGAATCCAGACAGACCCTACAAGTTTTCATTGAAGGAGCGTCGTCCATGTTCGCGGAGTGCTGGAGGGTGATCAATCTATTTCAGTCTAGTAAGAGGTGGGAAACATCAGAAGAGCTATATTACATCGCGTTATCGCCAAAGTCGTAAATACAGACGCAACAATGAGGCAGTGGCAAATGACTTGGCGGCGGCGGCGAACTTGCGGCGAACAATGAACGAGGCGGTCTCGAGAACCGCCGCAGCAAGCGACATCAGCACGTGGTCTGGGGAAGAGGCGCTTGACGCGTCGATCAAGGTTTTCAATTTCCTCTCTTCTTCCTTGCCCAGCTGCCTCCCACTCTCCTTACACATATCTCTCCCTCCCCGTCGCTGTCGCACTCGTCGTTGACGACTATCAAAAAGACATGGGCCGCACATTCCCTTCCTCCGACCGCCCCAACCCCAACTCCAACCCCGTTCCCGTTCCCGCCCCCGCCCCCGTCAACAGCAAACCCGAGCCCGACTTCCCGACGTGGTCCTACGCAAGCCAGTGGGACCCCGATTCCGACGAATTCTGGGAGAACGCCGTCTGGGAGGCTCCCTTGGGCAGCCCCCAGCCGCCCTCGCCCATCGAGAGTTCGGACACCTCCGAAGGGTTCGCCAGCGGAGGGCCTCCTTCTCCTTGGACGTCCAACGACGAGCAGATCCTCATGGATGACACCGACCTTCCTCCCGATCTCCACTTCTCCGCGCTACGCGTCCCCCCCGTCGCGTCCTCGCTGTCCACAACGCGTCCCCGCTCCGCGTCGGACAACGGTCGCGCCTTCCTCGGGTCCACAGAGACTCCCGGCCGGGGGACGCTCGGCCCTCGCGATGTGCCCTTACTTCCTGATCTACCTTTGAACTGGAACTCGCGTCGCGCACGCGTAGAGACCGCCCAAATTCTCGACGACGGCGATCTTGAGGCTGAACCTCGTCCCTTCGTCGTCCACACGTCATCTATCATCCCCATTCCTGTCCCCATCCGCCCGAGCACACCCCCCAACGCTCGTTCCCGCGGCTCCTTTACCGACGAAGACAGCTTCTCCCTATCCCCCTCGCCCCCGCCCAGCGTCTCCCCACGCGTCTTTGTATGGGAACACGCTCGTCGCATGCCTGAGTCCCCCACCTTCCGCCGTGGCCCCGACTCGCCCCTTCTCAGGCGTGCTCCCCTCCCTTGGCCCCTTTTCTCCCCACCCCAGCGCGTCTGATTGGTTTCGCGCGCAGACGGTACAGCGTGGAGGAGGCTCGCAGGCCCAAAATTGCCATTTGCTTTGGCCCCGGATATCCCCCCCTCCCTACACTAGATCCTCGACAATATGTTGTATCCCTATCGCGCTCTCGTTCTCATCGCATCCCACCTGTCCCATACATACCTATATCCACGCCTACACACGCCTCGTCTTGTGCATCGCCTTCGGGCGTCCTCTCAAAATTTGGTTTAGTCCTTCCACTCTTTCTTCACTTCCGCGCTCGTTATTCCCCGTTGCAGTACCTTCGGCTACCACATTGGTTTATATGATCTATCTATCTAGATCTTTCCACGCACTCATGCCGACCTGTCCAAGCCCCACACTGCGAGTGTTGAGGGTTCGCCGTCTCGCACCGAAGAAGCCCGGGCTACGATTTCCAGAAACTGGATATAAGCAGCAGCTTCCGTCCTACTCCCGTACAATCAGGTTCTCACATTCATTTCAGACATCCCCGTGAAATGGGTATATAAAGCATTCAGCCACGGGCTCCGGCGCGCCCCTCGTACATCCCCATCGACGTTGCCGTTTGATGCGCTCGACATGCCCGAGGAAGAGGACAGACTGTGCGTCCTCTCAGTTTCCTTCACTCACGTCTAGTTGACTGACACCTCCAGGCTGAAATGCAAGGAACTAGAATCAGCGGACACACTAACCTACGAAGGGGTGTCGGTGTCGCTTTTAGTCGACGGCCAGTTCGCCGACCTCTATGATATCAAGGAGAAGCACTACAAGAAACGTAAGAATGTGATCACTTGTTTCGTCGACGTCGAGGCCATGCAGGTACAGCGAAGCTCGTGTGATCTTATTCATTTCTACCCTTGACCTTGTTCTAGACTGTCCAGGTAGCGGTGGCGAAAGTGCAAGACTGCAAGGTTGCGTGTGAAGTCTTGGTCCACATTGACCAGGTTTATGTCGACGCTTTCGAGATGGACAGTACACTAAGTAAATTCATCCTCGAGGGACACTGGGACGGCACTTCCTGCAGGTCGTTCCAGTTCCACAAACTGCGCACCCATGGTATGTTTTGTTTGTCAATGTCCACTGTGTGGCCCAGAGTTGTGTCATTCACCGGCCTTCCTTTGACTTAGCGGACCCCTCTAACAGGCTATCAGATGCGGATGTCGACAGCATAGGTGGGATTCTCGTGGAGGTATACAAAGCTGAAGACAACCCGGAAGGCAACGATTTCGAAGACGACCGCGAATGTGACGAGGATATCACTGTAGTTGGTGATGATGACTCGGAGGAGGATGAGCCTCTTTCCTTTTTCGAGTCTGTTCCTCCAGACTTCAACCTTGCACAAGATCTGTCTATCTCGTAAGACTTTCATTTTTCGTACTTGGTGCTGTACTTATCCTTTCAATCGTGCGTAGGCTGGGTCCCGAAATCCAGTCCCCGACTCGTATTGCAGTGGGAGAACATACTACGAAAGGGCCGGACGTGATCACGGAGCAACCTTGGATAGCATTTTTTTTCGACTATGCAACACGAGGTATGTGTCTTATCCTGAGTCAAGTATGAGCTCTCATAACCGTACTGTGTTTGATCCTCAGCATGTCATGAAGCGAATCGCAAGTCTCCGACACCTGTGAAGGTCGACCGCCGATCCTCCACACGGAGTCAACACCAGTTACAAGACGGCGAAAGTGCCAAGTGGCAACCCTCCCGTAATAGTCCCATCAGTTTCTACAAGCCACTGAAGAAGAAGATGGGGAAGAGGAGGAGAAGTTCACCTCCTGATGATCCCGATTTGGAGCATCAGGACAAACGGTCACGGCATGTGTCGCGTTCCGAGCCTGACGATATGGAAGAGGTTAGTGGGCTCGCGCAAACTGAATGCTACTTGACGATCTCACCTTCTGCCCAGGACCTAATTATGTCGCCACACATTCGCCTTCAATCATGCAGCCTCCGCGAGTCCAGCATGAACTCCAGCATAATGGTACTGTATCCCACAAGTTTGTTTACCTACTTTTTATGGTAACACAGCTGGCATTGCAGTTCGACTGGCTGATGCAGGATGCCGATATAAACACGAGGTCCGGCACAGGGCTGTCCGACGAGCACTGGCAGAGAAGGAGTTTGTCGTATGCTAGTGCCGCAGACCCCGCTGTAGATCAGACTGAAGAGGACGAATTGGTGGGTTCCCTTCAGATCTCACCTGTGGCATTAGGCTCACCTACGCCCAATAGCTACCCTCCGAACATGCGAGCCAGCCGACCGACACATTTGAACCCAACACGGAGGTGACCGGAAATCCAGGTTCCGACGATGGACGCAATACATCGCAGACTGAAGATCTTGGCCAGGCAGCGCGGGTAATGAACTCCTGGATTCCTGATATTTTCGCGTTTGTCCTAAACATAAGGCATAGGCACCAAGACCGTCTTCCCCCGAGCAACCTCCTCAACCTCGCCCAATTCGACCCCGTCAGTTTCCTCCCATCGGCTCCCAGTTTTACCGTCAGAGTTTCCGAGGCAACAATGATCGGGTGCGTCGTTTGTGCGACTCTTTTAATTCATCACTCGTTGAGCCGGTCACCAGCGAAAAGCAACGCAGTCTTCCCGTTCCCAACGGTCAGCCCCTAGCCCTACGGTGAAAATAGAAACGGTGCGATTTACGTGAATCCAATCCTGTAATCCCTTTTTCATCCATCCGTCGGTGGCGAACCAGGATACAGATTTGGCTCCAGCTCTTGACGAGGATCACAAGCCTCAGATCAAGCCCGACGTATTTGATTCGGAACTCGAACGTCATGTTAACGATCTAACTGCACGCTTCTCGTGGCCGCATTCTTTCATACGTCTAAAGTGTCAGGCTGACGATCGACATGTAACAGATGAAAAGTCGGCAGGAGCAGATCAAGATCGAAACGAAGAAGGAGAAGATCGACTACGCAGAGAAACGTGTAAGCAAGAACCGGGAAAAGCTGGAGCGCATGCAGAGCAGTTTCGAGAACGGCGATGCGGATGAACCTGACACGATCACCTTAGGAGATAAAATCATCACTCTCAAAGTAGGTGTCGCATCTTATACATCGTCTGCATCGCTGCGTAACCATCGGCGCAAATAGGGCAAAATTCTCCTCGAGGAGGAACAGGTGATGGACGACAAGAACAACGTGCGGAAGGCCGAAGAGAGCTTGAAGCGATTGCATGACAGGTTGGGCCGTTTTAAGAAAGCGGAGGAGATTAACAAACTGAAGCAGGCCGAGGTCATTGACCTCACCGGAGACACCTGACTCCTGCGCTATGTATCAACAATTGCAGTCATGTTACGATGCATTCATACAGTGTTCGTCCTTGCACATCTATGCACGCACCGCGTAGGCGTCAACATCGACGATTGATTCACGACAGCCGCTCCGCGTCGAGACTTCGGTTATCACAACGTTCTAGATCAGGAAGCTCAACTCGAAGTTACCGCCGCCAGTGTCGTGCCGTGGGTTCCGCTTTCTCACGTTCATCCAGATAGATAAGCGAAATATGCTCATAAAAGCAACATCGACGACAACCGTCCACAACCCGCGTCACGAACGTCACTTCTCCTGGTATTCTATATGCTTGAGAGAGACGACAAGCTGTTCGTGAATCTGATTATCTTCATGACCGCTGCTCATCTGATTCTTTACTAGACTAAAATACAAAGAGCTGGGATCCCGCGACACGCTGGCATACAATGGCATATCAATATCGTTACTAATTGATGAAGACTTCGCTGATCTTTATAACATCGTCGAGATGCGCACGCAGAAGATGGGGGACCTCATACTTGGTTCTGTCAATGTCAAGGCAATGCAGGTACGGTGTATCTCCTACCACTTGTAGTCATCTAAATACCCTCCCACCGGCATCTAGACTGTGCAGGTGGTTGTGGAGAAATCCCCGGCATGCAACTTCGCCTGCCAAGTGTTCGTCCACTTCGATCAAGTTCACATTGAAGTGTTTGAAATGAATACCAAGCTGAACAAGTTCATCCTTGAGGGCTGTTGGAACGGTGATTCTTGCAGATCATTTCAGTTTCGTAAGTTGCGTAAACGTACGTGCCATCGCCTATAGCTGCAGGACTTGCTGACTTATTTTCATGCGGCCTGGCAGAATCCTCTGCCACATCAGCCAGCGCTGTAAACCTTGAATGCATAGGTGGAATCCTCGTTGAGGTGTTCCAAGCTGAGGATAAAGAAGATATGGACGAGGGAGACGGCGGGGAAGACGGGGTTGAAGACGGGGACGTTCGTGGCGGCACCATGAATGGTGTTGTCCCAATGGATGTCGACCCACCATCTTTCGTCGAGTCTGTTCCAGAAAACTGCAATATCAAGCAAGACCTGGTCATATCGTGAGAGACTTGTTTCCTGCGGTGACAGTGACTGATGCTTACTCCTTCCGGCATACGCAGGCTAGGTCCAAAAATACGGCGTCCGAAATCTGCCGACATAGGACATAACACCACCAGAGAGCCGGATACCGCAGAGGTCCCCTGCACATCCTTCTTTTTCAGCTACGCGACCCGAGGTGTGATAACCTGTTTTGTCTTTCGCGTTCTCGAGACTCCCCTCACCCTTCAATATTCAGCCTGTCATGAATCCAAACGTGAAGGGAAATCGGCACTTGCAGCCTCTGTATCTTTTGCACAGAGGCGAAAGTCAGCGCGAGGTGTGCAGGATCCCAAGGGAAGTCCACGCTATGATAGCCCCACACACGAGGCACCAAGTAAGAAAGGAAAGAAGAAGAGGACTCCGCCTCCCGAAGATCAGGGTCAAGGACAGCAACGCAAGCGGCCCCGCAAAAAGCTCAAGCCAAAGGTTGGTGGGGAATGTAAAAAGGTGGGTGAATTTTCAGTGCCTGCACGCAGTTGGATAATATCGGTGCACACAGAACACCGCGTTGTCGCCACATATCGGAGTTCAAGCTCGCAGCCTCCGCGGATCGAGCGTAGGCTCTGACAGAACGGTACAGACGAGGTTTTCCTACCACACGTCTCGAGTAACCTACTTTTCACGGCAGATAACTGTTAGAAATCCAGATGACGACACGGCTATGGGCCCAGGTTTAGGAGTTTCGGATGAACTCTGGAGGAGGAGCTTGTCATATGCTAGCGTACGGCACCTTTCTCCCCCTCCCGTAGATCCAGAACAAGCCGAGCATAGAGCGGTAGGTTGCTCTCCTTCCGAATTCTCAGTATACTGACATTTGACCCGGGAATCAGCTTCCCTCAAGCTCAGAGTATACGAGTAACCCGAGCAAAAAAACCGGGGACAGTGTCAAGACTCCGATGGTAAACCCAGGGGCTAATGCAGACAATGCACAGAATGTGGCATGTACCGAAGAAGTTGGTCGCGCAGAGCAGGTAGGACATTGGCCTGGCCCTTGATTATTTCATACAACAATTGTCAGTTCTAAGCCTGTGGTGTAGACCCCAAGAGTGCCTTCTCCTGCGCAGCCTCCTCTACCTCGCCCGACTCCACCTCGCCACCCACATATCTACAACCTCGGTGGTTTCCACGTGCAAACCCACCAGGTACATACTCCCCGCACGAACTTCTGGCCATTCCCGGCTCACATCGATCGTTCGTGTTAGGCAGAGGCGTCGTCGTCTAAACAAGCTTCTCGGGAACCGAAGGTTGAATCGGATGTATGTATGTCTGCCGCCAAGCAGTGTGTGTACGCTCACGCGAATCCGCATTGCCACCCGAAAGAACGCAACAATCCCCAGCCTGGACTGCAAAGGAGAAACAAAGCCCAACACAGCACAGGATCGCAACGGTCCCTTTAGGGGTTGTAACAAGTTGAAGGTACGCTGCGTTTCTCATTGGAATTGCTTTAAGCGTTCAAGTTGACCAAAACGAATGCACCATAGTACGATATACAGCACATGGAGGTCGATCTTAGGCGAAAAGAAAAGGTGTATAAACGCTTGGACGATGACGTGGCCGATAACTGCAAGAAACTGGAGAATTTGCAGCGCGATCGGGTACAACATGAGATCGGAGTGTTGGATAAACTTGAGGTGCGAGCGATACTTATCCTTTGTAAAGCGCTTTGGTTGAATGTGCAAATAGGATGAGATTGAACACAGCAAGATTACGCTGATGCAATATGCCGAAGAAATACAGGGCGACCGTAAGACGTTGGAGCGTATGAAGAGAAGGTTGAACGAGTGCATTGACCTTACGGAAGACGACTGATTGCCACATGGTCGTTTCCTGAAAAAGGTTGGAGATAATTAGTAGTCGTGTCTTTGATTTCGAGTCAGCAGGTAGCATGTTTCTGTGCTATACAAATGTGATGGACGCCATTGCCACACGTTAAATCCCTTCCCGGTCGCAATCCTATAGAGTGTATCGATACCCACTCCACTCGTCCCCCTTCTCCCTCTTTGCTTCGTCCACGGTCGCAAAGCGGCCATTCCTCAGCGCGCGTGCCTCCCGCTCCTCCTTGCTCTCACCCTCATGTATCTCCCCCTCGATGACCTCGTCCCGGAAGCCAGTCTCGCGAATCGAATTCTCGCGGCGGAGATAGACGTAGAACGCGATCGAGGAAACGAGCCCGAGACCAATGTACATGAGTACGATCCCATGGCCGAGGTGGTACCATGGTTGGTCCCGAGCACGATACTGAAGGTAAGATACGTCACTTCGTGGAGAAGGCCAACGTGGGAAAAGGACTTACGACGTTGGAACTAACGGCACCGTTGATGTTACCGCTAGAAAACGAAGCCCGTGAGGAGAGCCAACGTAAGGTCAAGGAAGAAAACATACAAGCTGATGACCATAGCGAGCGTGACGCTGCGCTTGTACGTGCCCTCGACATTATTAGATACCCACGCGCTGGATTCGGGCGTGAGCAGATGGAGCTAGGCGGGACAAAGAAGCGTACATTGTGTTGGCTGTTTATTGAAGTCGAATGACCGTTGGTTAGACTACGGCAACGACAAAGGATAAGCGACTATACATACGGATGAGGGGATAAATTCCGCTGACAGGGAGGTTTAGCGTGAGGAATGTATATGAAGCATGGTGCTTACCATGTAGCAAGGTAGACGGCGACGTAGGCTAGTGGTGCATTCTCCGCAGCGACGAGCATGATATAGCCGGTCGCACCTACCGCGTAGACCGATTAGAATGTACAGGTTAACGAGATAAAAAAGATGGAGTCGTACCTATGCATAAGAAGCCACTGTGAAATTTATCTCAGCCGGGACCGAAGAGAGGAGCAGGATGCTTACATGTTGAACAGACCACGCTGGCCGATCCTGTCCGCGAAGAACCCCACGATACAGGTCATGATACACGCGAACACATACACCGGGACAGTGAGCAGGTTCGCCGCAGTTGCCTTGAATCCTGCCCTCCTGATAAGCCATCTGGACCTTTTCTATCGCACCTCACGACATACCAAGCTGTCCACAGGTGATAAAACCGAGAAGTTCTCATCAGCATGTGCGTCGGGCACACGGGAAAAGCAATCCGTACCTCCTTGATAATGCTGGGAAGGAAAAGAGAGAACGCGTACAGAGGCATGTCGCTACCCATGTACACAATCACTGACAACCGGACAAATAGGTCATGTCACCGACAAAGAGGCGGGAGAGGAAAAGGGACGCACTGCCAATCCACGTCTTCCAGTCCGTGATACTTTTCCAAAGGTTCCTGAACTTCAGGTTTTCTCCCGCGGCCGAATATTGGTTGTCGCTCTGGAGGCGGCGCACGACGACAGCACGCTCGGGCTCTGATAGAAACTTGGCAGTGTCTGGAAAGTCTTGAATGATCCAGAAGGAGACGACGCCAGCAAGAACGGTCGCAAGACCCTCTAAAATGCGAAGAAAGAGCAGGTCAGCGGATGAGACCGGGAGGAAAGTAAAGATGAGCCATCGCAACCGAAAGGATGAAATGGAAGGGTGGAGAGGAATCCAAAGTTTGGGCCAACTTACCGAGAATGAAAATCCACGCCCACGCTGGCTTGCCGCCGATGCCGTCCATATTCGCGATAGCTGCCTAAGCAAAATCGCGGGTGGGTCAGGTTCAGAGGGGGACGATGACGAGCGAAGGGAAAGGCGAAGAAGCAGCAGAAGATGGGAAGATGACGTACCGCCAACAGACCGCCAAACGCTCCGGATACAGAGGCTGCAGAGAAGAAGATCGCCGCACGGATACCGAATTCGGAACGTTTGTACCAGCTAGAGTGCGATTAGGGGATAAACGAGGACACGGCGATCGAATCGTTAGGAGAGATACGGGTGGCGGGAAGGTGAATACTCGCACCATGAGAGATAGTAGTTCACTCCCGGGAACAAACCGGCCTCCATCATCCCGAGCATCCAGCGCATGCCTACCGAGAGATGAGAAACACGTCGTGGGTGCAGAATGAGGGGAACGCACCCAGTAAACCACCGTAGTTGTGAACGAGTCCTTGCACGGTCTACGAAAATGTCAGGAGGCGAGAATCGCAATTAAACGATGAGATAGACATACCATCATGACTCCCCACAATAACATTAGTCCTGACAGCCACAGCGAAGGGCGAAGACGTTTGAGGAAAACATTAGAGGGAACCTAGGGAGCATATTGACAAGTGTAGGGAGAAATGTTTGGGCGACTAACGTACCTCGAAGACGGCGTAGGGGAAGAAGAAAATGGTCAGGGAAATGAGGTATTGAGTGTCGCTGATGCCCAGGTCGGTCTCCAGTCCGTACAGCTATCAAAGTGCGCGACTGGTGAAGCCCAAATCGCATTAGACGTGCAGAACGAACGCACCTTCGCGTTCCCGATACTCGTACGGTCGAGAAAGCTCAGGAGGTAAAGAAGCGACAGCCACGGGATGAGACGCAGGTCGATCTTGCGCATGAGTTTCCGTTCATCCACCCCCGACGTATCAAGCTCCGCGCGATAGACATCGGGCTCGACCTCTTCGACGTGACCTTTCTCGTCGTCGACTTTGGACGGCGCAGGGGAGGATTTGAGGTCTTCAGACGTGGACATGGTCGTGACGAAAGCCCAGGGGAAAGCTTGGAGTCACCATCAGTGTCCATTCTGGTTTTTATCGACCGGCGAACGAGAAGGCGCCCGAATTCGCGCAGGCAAACCATTTCGAGCTCTCGGCACGTCTATTGGAACGGGTTGGGACAGGTTGTGACTGAGCATTGGTGGGTCTTCCCATAGGATAGGCTACTGAGCACTCACGTGTGCGGGGTAGGAAGCCCGGACTGGTCCGACTGGTCCCTCTGCAGGTCAGATGGACGCCATCTGAGAGATTTATATGAGGAAGAGGAAGGAGGCGATCAAGGGAAGTCGTGGTTGGTTCGAAGAGAGCGTAATCCCAGGAACACGACGGCAGCTGACGAACGAGCGCTGTTCAATTGATATGTATGTGACGGGCAGCACCTCGGTCGTCATTCTGGAAAGAATTGGGTACTTATGTTCTAGGAAGCCATATTTCTGTTTTTGTCTTGTCGATCCGTAGAGGAGGGCGTCGGGAGGGGGACTCGGAAAACCCGAGTTGATGAGAGATGAGAATGAATTATTTTGTGAAGTTCGGAGAGCATCGGACCGGGTGCCGAGAGCCATTGTCCAGTGCCGGGTTGCTTTCATCTTGCCTTCATCCTTCGCCTTTGCCGCTTGCAATGGCCGTCCATCGTCCATGCAGCATGCTCAAAGCTCGTCCGGTTTCTTCTCTACTACATCCTTTACCGTCAGACCCTTTCCCGGATCGTTACAGTTTCATCCAATGTAAATATCGTCACTCCCGGGCCTCCTCGAACACCACCAGGTTGTCATGTCAAACCTCGCAATTTCCCCCTTGGTCTGACACGCAAAGCATACAAAGATAAAAACGGGAGTGGATGAAACCCCTAACCGTCATTAGCATAACCCGAAAATATTGGACATCTGTGTCCCCAGACGAACTTGCCTATGTATGTCGTGTTTTCCCTCCAGATTCCGGCTCGCTGATGTACATACCAGCGCATTCGACGTCGTGAGGAACGACCGAGGATATACTCTGCAATTCATCCGCGATAGGTGGTTAGAGCGACTTCCCACGGCGATATAAGGCGCGAGGTCGTCCTGTGTAGACGGTGGATCCTACACACTTGAGCTTGTATGTATCTCAGTTGCCTCGACCTCGTAATGTCAACCAACGACGTTTACAGCTTGTTTGGCGAACGGGCCCGCCCTCAAATTCTCACATCGCCCGAGAAATTGACGTGGTCCAGGCATACTCCACACCGAAACCTATCAAGTTACACGGGAACTACTCCTCTGCCATGTCTCGGAAGGTGAGGAGCCTTCTTCTCTGCTGGAATGCGAGCTGACTTGAAAGTGCGCTGGATCCTGTTCATTTCAGTCGACCTAGGATCAACAGCCAATTGGATCATCAACGATCCGCTCAGAAGGGCCTCCATTAGTACAAGCTCTCGGATGTGTGGGACGTCCTTACGCGTATTTTCTCACACCTCCGTACTTCAAACATCATCGACACTTAGAAGTTAGGTGACTGCAGGAGTTTGTGCCAGAACACGGTCACGTGACCCCACCTTCGCGTTGTTGATCGTATACTACTTATGGGAAAGTTGGCCATTGTTCATCGGCCGCCTTCTCATGACTCACATACACAGCCTCTTGAGAGAATCGTGTATATATGTGGGATATGTGGGATCTCCGAAGCACCTGGTCCTTACTTCCTCCCACCACGTCCCCCTACCACGTTTCCCCACCCATCATGTCCAGGAAGCTTCCGAAGCAGAAGAATACACTCGACAACTATTCGGGGTTCAAGCCGAAAGAAGCCACTATATCCGCGGCGACTGGTCCCGGCACCACTGTCACGTCGAAAGAGCCCATGCGCATCGCAGAGACTACCAGTGGGTCCGTTGTTGCCGATATCGTCGACAGCCAGCCTACCATAGACCTCACGCAGGATGACGCCGGAAATGCGAAGACGAATAATTCTCGTGCTAAACCTCGAAGCGCGAAGAAGAGATCTGGAAGGAGGTCACCACGGAAGCTGGTAGCATCACCGCTGAACGTGAGCAAGTGGCCGGTATCGGAATTCTTTCCTTATGAAAGGGTACGTACCACTTCTGAATCAAAATCTCGTCACTTAGCTGGGGAACTAATCGGAAACATGTAGCTCACGGTGACCGAGTGCAAAGAACGTTTTGGAGTAGTTACCTCTCCTCAAGCGTTTACGCTGCGTAGGCTGACATCTTTCATCATGATACCAGGTGAACCCTGCCAAAGAACTCAAGCACCTCCGCCACGAGGTGAAGTTCCTGCGAAGGACGCTTGTAGGAGGTGAACCTATGTTCACACACCTCTACAACGCACGCGAGGTCGAGCACGTTGCACGGCGAAAACATGGCGGTCCTGAGGGCTTACAAGCCTAGTGCGTACATTCGACCCTGCCTCAAGCGCATGCACGGCGTGAATACTAAATCGCACATCCGCGTAGCCGTGCAAAGCGACAGGAAAAGAAGGAAGAGCGGGAGAAGACGAAGGAGAGACGACGAGTCACACAGGCTGAGTCGTCGACGCTCGAGCACCCCACGGAGGTCAACTGAACTCCGTGCATAGCGTGCACGGCGTTGGATGCCCAGTCGCTTTCTGACATCCTTCAAGTTGTGAGTCTTGTTCTGGGCGGTACTATGGCTTATGTCTGTATTTGGTCTGGCGGTCTTTGTAGGTCCTTGTGTACACAACACCATATTATGTATTACTTCCGCAGAAGAACGTGAATAGCTGATACGATTACAATGGGCAGGAAAAAATATACGAGTGAGAATGGAGAGATAAGCAAGGCAAGCGAACGAGAAGTCCGAAACTCAGTCGTCGGTAAGGTCTATGACTTCACCTCTCGCAGAACCCACGCGGATGGGGGATGGCAATCGCTCAGCTTTGACGGCGTTCGCAGACTTCCCTGAACGTATTCTGTCCATCTCGTCCTGCGCTACTCGTATCGTATCCTACCCTTCCGCGTCACGAAAGGGTATGACGAGACAAAGATAGGTGAACAGACCTGTAGAGCACGAAGACGAGCTGCGCCGTCATTGATGCCAGGCTTGACGTCTATGCTGTCATCGGGTTCGGGTGGGCCGAATGAGCCAGGGCCCCCCTTCGTTTAAGGCGAACGTGAGGTAAGGTAAGACGGCTCGAAAAAGAGCGTACGTGGTTTGAAGGCGACGGAGACGCTCCTGCTACAGCAGCTTTGTGTTTCTTTGAAGGGGCTGCATCGTCCGTCGTTGATGTCGACGGCCGCTTACCCGCACGGCGCGAGTGAGATACGTGGTGTTCTGTCGGCACTTCATCTGCTTGGGCCTCTTGTGTAGACTCCGGGCTGGGCATGATGCCCATAGCTTGCAGCAGCGCTGTTGAAGGCGAAGGCGAGTTTCGATCACGCTGTTTACGATCGAAGGAAGATATAGCTGAGTACTGACTAACCAGATGGACGATGGCGAAATTGAAAAGAGACAAAAGGCTTCTTCCACGAGTGTCCTTTTAAGATCCTGTAGACTTTTGTTTCTTTATTCGGCGTCTCAACGGGAGGTCCAAACCTGACGAGGTATTGAGTTTGGAAACGTTCGAATGACTACTAAAACTTACGATACGTGATTGAGCCCCATTTTCTTTGATTTTTCCGAGACACTACCCACGGGAAGTACCTCATTAACAACCATCGGTCTGCAGCGCTCAAGCATGTAGCCAGGGTTAACGCGAACATCAAGAAGACCAAGATAATCCAACGTAGCCGGCGTTGCGGAAGCGAGTTCGTCTTGGCAAGGCTATCAAGTTCAGCTGAAATGTTGAAAACATATCGTAGCCTACCCGATGTTAGCTCTGTTTGAGAGAACTGAAAAGGCATCACTGTGGTTGGCGACGTCTGCACGGTAGAGAGTGTGATAGGTTCATTAAATGCTTTGCGGGCTAGCCCGTATATGTACTGGCCATTAGCGTATAGTCGAGCAATTTTAGGCTCTTCGTCCCTGTCCAGAAACTCTACATGGACTGTGAACTTCTGCGAGTGGGAAGGACGTCATGAAGTTTAGCAGAGAAACGTATCATGGACAAAAGACACAAGCCTCACCTTTCCAGCTTCGCTAGGAATGTAGCAGGTGATCGTACTGTCGTTAACAACTTCTGTTTGATACTGTGGTATCTCCTCCCCGTCGCAAGCGATAGACACGCTGAACCCCCGAAGAACCAACGGCATGTGATGAAAGGAGCGTGTAATCCGTTGAGTATATAGGCGATATTGCAAGGCACCTATGTCTTCGTTCAAAGTTCGGATGGGACAGAACGATGGATTGGCACGCCGGACTTCAACTAGAACGGGAGTTGGTCGTAGGAGAAGGCGTCCACAACCTGCACCGCGGGCGGAAGTCCATTTTTTCGGAGTCGAAACGTATTCGAAACGGGCGACGAAAGTACAAATACCAATCGTGTTTTTACCTGGACAAAACACATTCCAAACATGTCCTTTCAGGCACATGTTCCTGCCTCGTGTACCCTCCTAAAACTTGAGGTTTCCGCCATGGGCAGCTATGAGTTCGAAATAAAGCCTTTTAGGACCATATTCTCCCTAAATTAAGCAGTTAGAAACCGGTTCCCCAAGGAGAATCAGTTTCGATTAGGAAAAGATCCGCCAAAAATTGCCCTGAAGCTTCTAATTTCAGATCAATCACTGCTCGTGGCGGAAATTTCTAGTTTTGGAAGGGTACATGAGGCAGGAACATGTGCCTGAGAGGACATGTTTGGAATGTGTTTTGTCCAGGTAAAAACACGATTGGTATTTGTACTTTCGTCGCTCGTTTCGAATGCATTTCGACTCCGAAAAAATGGACTTCCGCCCGCGGTGCTGTCACTCGGCGGGCGTCAACCGCTGGTCACGACTGGTCACGCCGGCAAGGTCAAATTCTCCCTGCACATACTTATGCTATGCACAGTTCATATGAACATTCGCCAGAGGGTGATATGGACTTTCATAATAAGAACATCACATCTAACGAGCTACTCCAAAGCATGCATACAATGGGCAAACGACAGTCTGGCGGTAAGAATCAGACAGTCAGGAGTCTGAGGTCAGGTCGATCACCTCCTTCGACTGGGGGTTCACGCGCACGTTCAAAGACTGTTGCATCACACTACTGGCGACAACAGAGGTGGGCTTGAAGCGAGCTTTCTCCATCGAAGCCTTCCGCTGTTTCGGATCGTCGACTTCGGATTTGACGGTCTTTGAATTTCTGGCAGTGTCAAACGGTCACGCCTCGGAAGGCGACTAGGCAGAACTTGCCTCAGGTAAGTGGATATGTTCGGAGGACATGTTGGGTCCATTTCTGACCTGTGGTTTGAGAACAGTACCCGGTCGAACGGGCTGCACAATTACAGGCGAACTCATCAGGAGAGCGCATAGTATTGGCGCACCTTCACGTCGAGAAAGCCAGTAAGCTTGGTCTGTTTGGTTTGAGGTCGAGGCTGTGGGAAAAGTCGCTGTTTCGTTGGCTTGACGTCCGCCCATTTCACACAATAGCGCTCGGCCTTGGTTCTAGGAGCAGGCACGCGGTTGTTGAGGAAGCGCAGTTTGGAGGGTTTGAGGACAGACTTGAGTGCCAACTTCGAGCGTTGTGGAAGTGGTGGTGTAATCTCAATAATCTCAGGCTCGTCGTCTGGAACTGGGTCAGCGGCCATAGAAACCACAGGAGACTCTGGGACGGAGATGACTGCTGAAGAAATAGGTAACAAATGTGGAAAGACGGATTCGGGCTCTTGGTCGAGGGCGGTATCGTGGACAAGGTTCGGTTCATTCAATATACCCTGAGCTCCCAGGAATGCTATAACGACGAAAACATGAGCGAAAACGCTTCCGGTGCACACGACAGGAGTATACCTTCGGGTCGATGGTAGAAGCGGAATACAGCAAGGGGAGCGTCCCAGCGTTGGACCGGATTGAACACGGCCGTGGTCTGTGCGGTGCTCGAGACTTCTGGGCCAAGTCTATGGCGCATATGGTCAGTCCGTGTACGAACACAGGCAGGATAGCGAGAATCATACGAGACGCGGTTTAATCCCACCATCTTGGATGTCTCGGCGATGCTTCCGATTTCGGTGTATGCATCATTGGCGGGGTGTTGCGTTGGGGCCGACCTGGAGCGACGAGCATGTACGACGCGGACTTCAATGGCGCCGAGATGAAGCTGAGCGAACGATGTTGCCGAGGCGCTCTCCTCTGTGGCGTGATAAGAACGGGATGCAAAGGGTGAGAAGACGCACTCTCTTACCCGAGGTGATGTCGACTTGAGAGAACTGAAACGGTCTTACGGTGGTGGAGGAAGTGCGAACTTCTGACAGCGAGGAAACCATGCCAGCACGAGAGACAGTTCCGGCGAGGTACCGTCCATCCGCATACACGTGGTACATCTTGTCGCTGCTGCATATTATGTCGTCGACGTGTACCTTGAACGTCTGTCGGCGGACAGCATAAGCGAGGATAAGGAGGGGTATGGCGAGAGCCGGACGCATATACGCACCTTGCCGGCTTCGCTGGGAATGTAGCAGGTGACAGTCGCCTCGTCGGGATAGCGCACGGTGTATTGTGGAATTTCCTTGCCTTCGCAGGAGATGAGAACGCTGAAGCCGCGGTGGGTGAGAGGCATGGCTATATGCGCAAGATCAGCGAGGACGTGCAGACTCGGACCAAGGCAGCGACGCACCTGGAGCTTTATACACGAGTCATCGACTTGGGGGCGCAAGTACTCCAAGAAAGGCTTGACGGGGACGTGGAAGGGCGAGCTGGCGGCGTTGCGAGTGAAGACAGGGGCAAGGTGTCAAGAAAGAACGAAGCGAGGAGGATTCCGTCACGGGATCGCGTAAGTGACTCGGACAGCGTCTCCTCAAAAAGCTCTGGGGCGCGACCAACGCCGTAAAAAAGCCAGGGTTGAAAGCTCGCGAACTTGTCCAAGTATACAGTACGGAACGAAGCGAGTTCTTCGGCAACCAATCGTTCCTTGACCCAACCCTGATCCTCAGCGTTAAAGTCGTCTCATTCGTCCGTAAGAGCGATATTCAAGCGATATTAAATGTACAGAAGGCCGAAATGAGTTACTTCAGAGAAAGAGAAAGCAGGAGTGTCAGAGCTTCCAATTGCAAAACAGGAAGAGTGTATTCCTCACCTAGTTAAGTATGAAGCCGGGAACTACCTCGTCGACGTGAGTACCATCCCTCGTGTTTTGTAGTTTGCAAAACCCAGCCTCGAATCCATCTCGTCGATCGTGCTGGGAAGATATATGTAGAATAAAGACCTGAACTCCGAGAAATGAAAAGCAAGAGACGCACCGAGTTTTCATCTCCCCTGCCCAAGTAATGTCCTTCACCGGTGGTGCTTTCAAACATGCACCAAGGATGCCGAGCAAAAGCGATGCAAGTGACTCGAGAGTAATCTGTTGATAGGGGTTAGAGTTGATAGCATGTGCAGGTTATGGAAGGGCGGCGCACATCGAAAGGCAACGAGCCCTCGGGTCTGCCTAGCGCCTTGAGAAGTGACAGGTCTGGCGATTCGAATGGAGGTTAGAATATCGTCCAGTTCATGAGATCGCCTGCTCACGCTCATATGTCGAGAAAGCAGCTGAAATGGGGGCGTCAGCACTCTAGGAAAGAAGGGACACGAACTGCGTACCGTGCAGGAGGAGGACTCCTGCGAGTACGAGAAGGCTTTGTCCGAGCATTGAGATCGTCTCTGAGCTTGGAAGTACAGGACCACAGATATGAAGAGAGGAGAGAGCGAGCAATTCAATGGTGTGTCTTTACGGGAGGGGGCGAACCGGAGGACAATGGGCATAAGTTGGGCACGAGTCGCGATCGGCGTCGGCGCGACGCGTGCGAAGACTTCCCACGGTAAGGCGCCAGTTCGAAGTCGCGCCTTCTGCTCTCGACATCGACGAGCACATGTCCCATTATTCACAACTCTCAGTGGTTCTCCTTCGAGATCACTACTACTCGTTATCGGCGGCCTCAGCCCGAAATTCCCAGCGTCTCTCTGGCGAGATCGAATGGATATCCTTCCCCACGTGATCGATGTTTGAGCGTCGACCAACAGGCTCGCACACTCCAGTCTTTGACTCTTCGCCAACAGGGATAAGTACCACTGGGATCGAGACAGCGTGCATTTCGGTCCTGTTCAAGGTCTATACTTTATTGATCTCGAGCGTTGGGTTTCCGTAATGTCTTTTACTTCATCGTTACCTCCGATCCTGGACACCGCGCTCGACGCTGTAGGCCACACGCCCCTTGTACGTCTGGACCGCATCGCAGAACACGAAGGGCTCAAATGCAATCTACGTCAGTCTCATGCATCTACTTCTTGGGCTAGCTGAACTTATCTATGTCTAGTGGCGAAACTGGAATCGGTGTCGCCCGCCGGATCCGTCAAAGATCGCGTCGCGAAGAGGATGATCGAGATCGCAGAGGAAGACGGCACGCTTGTACCTGGGAAGAGCGTCGTGATTGAACCCACGTCGGGTAACACAGGTATGGCTGGATGAGTTTCTTGCGCGATCAGGATGAGGCGAACGTACACTCAGGTATTGGACTGGCCATGGCCTGTGCTATCAAGGTGAGTACCAGATTAGCTTTTCAGGATGCTCAATGATGCTGAAGACAGCCAAGGGATACCCTGTCGTTGTAGTTATGTCCCACAAGGCGTCTGTGGTACGTCGAACCAACCGGTTCTCGAGTCCCCTTCTGAGCGTTTCCGCAGGAAAAAGAAACTGCAATGCGTGCACTTGGAGCAGAAGTCGTCCGTACACCCATAGGGATTTCGTCTGACTCCCCTCTCGCGCACACAGGCAATTCTTCTCCCTTCCGCATGCTGCGTCCCTGCTGACTCTTGAGATACCACGTCTAGCTATCGCGAAGCGTCTTCGGGATTCCATCCCAGGCGGCGTCATCCTCGACCAATACAATAACGTACCCGCCCCTCGTACATCCCCTTCTGCGCTTTTCGTCTAACCTCGAGTATGGTAGCCCAACAATCCTCTGGCTCACGAACTTGGCACGGCGCAAGAGATGATGGACGCAATTGTAGCCGCCGCGAAAGTGGACGCGAGACCATCCTCAGGGAAGCTCGATGCATTCTTCGCAAGTGCGGGCACAGGCGGTACCCTCACAGGGGTCGCTCGAGGCGTTAAGAAAGTGCATAACCCAGACGCAAAGATCGTCGGCATTGACGTCGTAGGTATTTCCCCCTTTGCCTATGATCGAAAAAGTGACACTGCTGGCAACGAATACAGAAAGGTTCCCTCCTTGCCCTCCCTGCTTCCTTGAACGAACCCTACCGCAATACACGCTACCTGGTCGAAGGTATCGGCTACGACTACGTCCCCGCTTCGCTGACGCGCGAGCCCGGCATGATCGACAGCTGGATTAAAACAGGGGACGAGGACGCGTTCAGCGCACTGGAGCTGTTGTGGAAGAAGGAAGGCTTGCTGGTTGGAGGGAGCAGTGGGACTGCACTTGCGGGGGCGTTGATATGGCTAAAGAGTGACGAGGGGAGGGCTCTGGCAGCGACGGAGGGAAAGAACGTGGTCGTGCTACTGGCAGACGGGTGTGTGGGCTTTCTTTTTCTCCCTTTGGAGAAAATGACTGACGAGTGGGGCATAGGATGAGAAATTATATCGCGAAGGAGTGGATAAGGGAGCTCGCGACGAACAAGGGGCAGTCGGAGATCGCGAGGCAGGCGGCGGACGCGATGAAGGGGTATTTGGAGGAGCCGGGTGTGTCGGAGCCGGAGAAAATGGTACTGGTTAACGGAGTTCTTGTCGAGTAACATTCCGAATCAAGATGGGGAGCCCCGAAGCTCACGCGGTTCAGCCTTGTAAGACTACTACTGCTCTAGTTCAAGCTCGAGGTTAAACAAGGGGTCGCATCGAGCATCTCTGATTTGTCTTGACGCATTGAATGGATGAAGGGAACGTGCGAGAACACTCCAGAGACAGATATGTGTATAGCTTGGATCCACCATTGGAGACGTATACCAAGATACCAATGCAGCCAAAACCTAGGTCGTACAGAGTCGCGCACAGCAGAAAGAACAAAAAGACGTAACATGAAGAGGGAGGAAAGACAATCCACGTCATAGCCTCGCATCTGGCTGCGACCCAATGCGCAATATCGTCTTTCCGTTCGCGCCCCACCACTTATTCACCTCCTCCTCGGCATCGTACCCGAACTGGGCGCGGTTCTTCGAACGGTCGGCCCATTGGTTTGGGTTGCCCAAACCATCGAATGTGGCAGCGGCAGCGGCAGCTTCGGCGGGCGTCGGGGCGGGTGCGGGCCAGAATACTTCAGCTGTCATGGCCGCGCGCATGCCTGCGTCGCGCGTACGTTGTTCAGGCCCGTCCGGAAGATGGAATATGTGTTGATTTAGACGGGAAGAGCGTTGAGTACTGGTGGCCCGTTCGTATCTGGGGGACATATTGTATGAGCATCAACCGAGAAGGAAAGAAAGGAGAGGAGAGAGGAGAGACGTGCCTCAGATCCTGGTATGCTTTGAGGAAGGCTGGAAGTTGGTCAATGCGGGTAATATGCGCGAGGAGCGATCCAAGAACCGCAGCGTCTTCGACGGCGACGGCGGCGCCTTGGGCTCGATAAGGCTATGGAATATTGGTTAAGCGTGGTCAATGAGATGATCAACGTGAGACGTACCAGCATTGGATGACATGAATCGCCGAGGAGGGCTACACGGCCCTTCGGATGTACCCAAGTAGAAAGGGGTTGACGATCCATCAGTCGCCATTTCAGCGTAGATTGTACGAAAGAAAGAAGCTTCTGGACCCTGTAAATATGCAATTAAGCGGGCGTGTAGCCTGAGTAGCGCTGATGAGCGTACCGTGGCTCGAAATCCGCGAAGTCAGCACGCATTTTGTCTGCGCTACCTTCTGCTGTCCATGATTCGACAGAACCATCATCAGGATGCAGTAAAACGAGGTTAAATTCCTTCTTGCCGCGCTATAGATTAGATGCATGTACAGTTAGATCAAGTTATTGAAAAAGATAACATGTGACGCACGATGCAATAGGCCATGAGATGGCGTCCGGGTGCCATCCATGCCGTCATGTTAGCCTCCTCCACGAACCCACGAAGCTCCGGATCCTTGAGCATGATTTCCGTTGGAATGATAGCCCGATACGCAGCGTCTCCGGTGGGTTCAGGCTCGCTCGCCTTGCCCGTGACCACAGCTTGCACTCGGCTTTTCACGCCATCCGCGCCGATGATAAGGTCCGCCCGTACGACCTCGCCACTAGCCAAAGTTACGCTGGGCCCACCCTGCACGCTCGGATCGGGCTGAACGTCCACGACGGTCGCCCCGAGTCTGAATGTGACGCCGGGCGCACTCTGAGCGAGGTGAAGGAGCATGGCGTGGTAGTCGGCCCGGTGGATGTGAAAGTAGGGGGCACCGTGCTCGTTTTCCATCAGGGAACCCCATCGCGTGTAACCGACGCGTTCTCCGGTGTTGTAGCGGTGGAGGCTGATGGCTTCGGGACGAACGGCGGTCGCAGCGAGGGCGGATCCTAGACCCCAACGAAGAAGGAGGCGAGAAGCGTTTGGTGAGACTTGGATGCCTGCGCCGACGTCGCCTAGTGCGGGCGCGGATTCGAGGAGGGTGACTCGATGGCCGCCCTGGGCGAGGGTGTGAACGGCAGCAAGTCCACCGAGACCTGCGCCGACGACGATGATATTGAGAGGAAGGGCGGCTTTGGACCCGCCGTAGATGTGGGGTACGGGGTCGAGCGGGATGGTGTTGGGGGCGAGGGCGGGCGGGGCGTGACTGATGGGCTGTGCCATGGTGGGGGATGCGGGGAATTTTGGGAAATTGCGGAGGGAAACGACAGAGCTTTATGGGATATGTATAGGATGATTAGTTCATGCGTATTTGAGCCGCATAGACGTATTGCACACCTGAGTCGGTCATCCCGCCTCCTGTTCACCGGACCTAACCAGTTCCACCGGAGTCGCCACGACCGTCACGAGACTTTCCAGCTATCTTGCGAAATGCGAATGGCAGAAAGTCGCCCCTGAAAAGTCAAAGCAAGGTGAGACCAAAGACGGCGTACAAGCAGAATGAAATGATGGCACCTTCGGTAAGTGGAAAGACCGAAGTGCGCGGGGAAAGGCAACGGCTGAGCATCTAAAAATGAATCGTGTTCGTCGACTCCTTGCCAGTTATCACGACCGGATTGTAAATGGGGAAACTTCTAGCCGAGGACCATTGTATCGCAGATTCGCAGATGGGAAAATGTGGACCAGTGGTTTCGGAGTCGGAGACGCGGAGCTCGTTCGTTCCTTGACGCGTGGGAAGAATGCACGAACTTGCCTTGACTTGCTTTATAGCGACCGCCGACGTTCCAGTGAACATCATGTTTTGTCCAAGTACACAGATAAACGTCGTGTGTTGCCACTGCCTACAGTGGAGAATCAGAATACATACACTGGTATACTCCGCAAAACAGTGATGCAATTCTGTAGATCCTATCCGAGCAAGTAAAGGACGGAAACTTGGTGAAATTTAAGTACAGCCCAGCAAGTACTTCGAAGGTTTATACGAATACGTCCGATGAACCGTTCAACAGGAAATTCAATGGCCCGGGGGCAGATACCCAGATAAGTACTGAGGCTATCAGTCCGCTGTGAGGTCTATGACATCACCGGAGCCACCAACCTGAACAGGAGAAGGTGCGCGCTCCGGTTTTATACTCGACTTGCGTCGGCGTCCTTGAGATAGGCTGGATAGATGAGATTGGATCAAATGCAGACTGGATTGAATGTCCCGCAAGGTAGCCTAGTTAAATAATGAGGGTGAGTAAGGCGCGCATAGGCGAGCAACGAACCTCCAAGACGCGCCGTTGCTCGTCATCGTTATCCTCGTCTGGTTCAATGATGGGTTTCACGTCCTGGGAAGTCTTCAGGGATAGCGAACGGGACTGATTTTTAGTCTGGACTGGCCGAGTGAGGCCATAAATAGTATACAGTAGGGGAAGGTAACTGACCGTTCTCCTTCGTGGAGCTTCCTTGGTTACTTTCCGGCGTTTCTTATCGCGATCATTGAATTCTTCGGATGACCTGGCGCGCTTTGAGGCAACTGGAGAGCGTGGATCATGCATGCCTAAGAGTTTGGGACGGGGCATGACGTTCATAGCCTGAAGCAGTTCTGGATTACGATAGCTTAGCGATGCTTAGTAGAAGATACACGATGGTTCAGAGCTTGCGGACCTGCAGGTCGATGACGAAAGTGAAAAGCAACATATGGCCGTTCGAGGGTGTCCGTGGTACGGTAGTGGACCTTATGTTGCACCGGGATGTGAGGTTCATGCTTGCCAAGTCTAGCGGGTGCTCCCGTCAGAATGCTGCCCAATCAATGCGGGTGAATGACTCAGCGTACGCGACGTGGTTGAAACCAATGAGTTTTGACTTTTCTGGTACGCGCAAACCATCATCGGCTTCGTGGACTTTCCGAACAGGCTTGGAAGCAGGACCAGCTTCTAAAATTGATCTCAGAATACGAACTTCGACTAATCCCGTCCCCGTCTTTGTTGGATCGTATGAATCGTGGCCTATGCCGTCTGTGGGGTATTGACATAGTAAGGTCTTTGCATGTATCCGGAGAATGTAGCACACCTTGAACAAGTTCGACTTTCGAGAACTGGAAAGCTCGTTTGATACCCGCACTGTCGTCGATTTGATGAGAGAATTTACCAGCAACGCCAGCTGGATAGCCAGCCCTACCCAAGCAGCGCCCATCGGCATGGACAAAAACACTCTTCCCCACATGCCCATCCTTGTTGCTATCTCTGAAGTATACAATGAAACCCTACGAACTGTTATAGAAGCAAGAGTGCGACAGCATATGGTACACACGCACCTGACCCGCTTTGCTCGGGATGTAGCATGACACGGTACGATCGTCCACGACTTCAATCTGGTATTGAGGGATGTCAACTCCGTCACACGATATATGCACGGTGTATCCTTTGAGATGAAGCGGCATGGCAGGTTCCAGGCGGTGGCGTTGACTCTGGTTAGACCTTGGTACTGTGGTAGAAGTGTCGGCGGTGCCAGTGGATCCGATACGCGTACTAGATGAGATGATGTGGAAGAAAGTGCACCTTCTGACCGACAGCGACGCGACAAGTCTGAAAGGAGTCCTTCCAGTAAGTGGCAATAAGGATGGAGCCAGCCAACTGAATGTTGACCGTGATCGTGAGACCCCTTGCGGTCAACTCCCGAGCTCAACGCGCTCAAATCCTGGATGGTATCGCATATGAGTAGAGACTGGCAGCCTGCCACGGCAGCATGCATGCTTGCATCGCATGCAGCTCTTGAGTCGTGACCGTAGTGGTGGACACACTGTGATAAATGGAACGGTGAATAGTGACGGTGACGTTCTGTAGATATTATATGCAAACAAGTAAAGGAGCATAGGAACATAGAACGTAGCCATATGCCTGGTAAGATGAATAGCTTATTATGTGTACTAGCATAGACCCGTGCATTGCACTCATTCAAGTAGCAAGGCTGTGGTGATTGTATTCAAATAAGCAACAAATAAGCATAACTAAGTACTAAGCATGAAGTGTAGAAGATTCAACTCGCAGTCCGATAGTAGGGAAACTGTAGTCGGGATGCCTAGAGGGGTTTGTGACGGTCCCAAATGCTCTCGCTCGTGTCGGGCTCTCTTGGCAATCTGCCATTTCGATAGCAGAGTGGGTTGTTCTGTTCCTTGAGGGTTCAGAGCTGGAGTCCTTGGGGGCGTAGGAAGCAAGTCGCCGAGGGCCGAGTAGGCCTGCAAATATGCAATGTCGATGAGGACATATCACCTGTGATATGGATAACAAAAGGATCAGTGAAGCCTTTACTATCACATTGATTGATACTGTATGCACGTACCATCTATGAAAGCTCCGTTCGAGGCTTGCTGGTTGGTTGGGTTCTTGCATTATCGTGTCGCCTGTCATTGATTCGGACGTGGACGACACAATACAATGCTGTTGCGGACCTTCAGGATCCTGAGGATGTCGTTGTGCTCGCACTCAAGACCGGCGGTGGCCAATGGCGTCAGCCGAGGAAAGCTGTAGACAACAATATAGTAAGCAAGGACATTGATCAGTTTGTTAAGGTCAGTCATACCTGGATGGCCGTGTTCTCGTTCGCTTGCGAGGAGGTTGAATGGGCACTGTTTCTGGGGGCTGCATCTTGGACGGAATCAGTGGACCTGCGTTCCTGCTCGGTGCACCGTCCCAATGGCCAGCCAATGTCACCCCCAACTCGCATAGATTCTTCTGCACAAATAGTACATGTCAGTTCGTCTCGCAAGAGAGAGAGAAAATGCGCACATGATCCAGATGAACACACCGAGATGCACTGGATGCAGATGACAGGGTGTGCTGTACTGTGTCGTGTCGGGTCGTGTCATGTCGTACATCACTCGAGCTCGGGACCACCACGCCTCATCCGAGCACCGAGGAAATTTCCCGAAAAATCTCTAGATATATAAATAAATCCAATCAGGGGGGGTGGGAGCGACGCGGTCATCGTGACCGAAGCGACAAAACATGTCCGTGTTGCTGCACAAACATTGCTTTGGAGGAAAATTGATTTGAATTTGTTTTATGATATACAAAGTAAAAGGTATAAGTAGGGCTGTGCCATGGAGGCTACTTTGACGCTAACGGCGGTGCGTTGTCACGCCCAAATACTGTATTTGGGCATAACAGGTTAAAAACCAGAGAGCCAAGAGCCCGTTAGCAGAACTAAGATGAGACCAAGGAAAGGAAAGTTAGAGGCAGCACCCTATGGAAGACCAGAGGAGAGGAGTAGAACGGCAAAAAGACAATAAGCTACAGCTGAGACGGAGTAGGCCGGCCATCAAAGTAGAGCACACTGGACAAAGGAGGGGCCGGGAAAGAAGGAAAGCCGATGATCAGCGGCACCAAAGAAGCATGAAGGAAGGGCTAGACAATGTCGATCGGGAAGATTGGTCCAGCCGCATATAAGAATGCGGCAGGACGAAAAAGACGTCTTGGCTCTTTGCTTTGCTTTCTGCACCAACATACCATGGATAACACCTCTCCCCCCGTCGACTGCCTCAACGCGTTCAGCCATGCCACGGAGCCCAGTGATGCACAACTCGCTGATGGTGCACGTCTTGCCCAGTCTCATCCTCCCTCTCCCACTCTGGCTACACCTCCCTCAAGCGACCCCGACCCCTATGCACCAGCGCGCATCCTCGACACCCGCATACGCTTGAACAACCCGCCGACTAGCGACATCATCTACAACCCTATCGTCACCCTGCAGTTAGCCCGTCGCCCCAACGCTACCCCCTCTATGCCGCAATACGACCTACAGGATGCCCGAGCGCCCGTCCGTGCCGCAACGATCGCCAGGTTGGTCAAGGACAATGTCTCCCACCCACACTGGTTGGTGGCCAACGGGATCCTGAACCAAGGGTGGGCCCCTGACCCATTCAAGGGTCCCTCGGAGGTGAATGGGGTATGGATCGTTGAAGGGAAGGCGCAACAGGTCGGCCCCTCAATGCTGGTGGAGGCGGCAACGGAGACGGGATATCGCTACTACGCGACGGTGGGCGAGTGTCTAGGGAGCGACGGCCAGAGCGCCATCTACGTGGGATGGGTACGCAACCACGCCTACGCCCGTACGTCACCCCTCCCCTCATGCCAAACTCGTGCTGACTTGCAAACAGCGATGATAGTCTTTATTATCTGCAACGTCAACTGGGCCCTCCCGCTTAGCCCAAAACTTCCTACGTCTTCCTCCATCGCTGCGGACTGGTATTGGGCATTCAACCTCCGCCTCGGCACCCTCATCGCCCCTCCCTCTCTTGTCGCCAAGAACATCGCTCGTATTGTGGACGCCCACCTTCCTGCCATGCTGCACCATGTTGTCGGGCATGAAGGTTACTCCGTCTTTGTATTCCCCGAGTGGGGAAACCTGGCGCCCATGCTGACAGAGGACCCCTGGGCACCGCTTAGCGATGTGGTGGAATATCTGGCCCACGCGCGCCATGCCATCTATCCGTTCTCCTACTCAGCAGTAGAGCAGTCACTCTACAAGCTGATCGCGGAGGTGCGCGAGGTGTCGGCTCAGCAGATCTCGCACGAGGTACAGGAAAGGGCCGCAGCCATAGAGAAATGGCGGAGGGAAGGATTGTACCTACGCCAGTAAGTAAGAACAGTTAGGTCAGTAGGAAGATGGTCGCCTTCCTACTATCGCCAGAACGTTCTCCGCTTCCTCTTTTCTATTATGTCTCACCTACTACTCCATATCACTCTGTCGGAATGACCCTTTTCCGTTGTCCCATCTATGTCGCTCGTCTCCAGTCCCTACATTGCTCGATTACCCCGTGTTGTTCTGTGGCCACTACCAGCTCCCCTTTGCTTATCGTCGCTATCTCCTTTTCATACATTGCTATCTCCGTTTGTCATACCATTCACTGCCCACTTCCAAACACGCCTTATTTACCCTTACATCTTCCCTTCTTCGGAACTTGCTACTGCCTTCTCAAATTCTCCCTTCCATATCTTTCTACCCTTTTCCATGTTGCTTGGCTGTAACTAGAAGAGCCCCATGCTTAGTAAACGCAGGCAGACAATGCTTAGTAACGCTCTATAAGCATTCCTAAGCTCTTGTCCACAGATCTTAGGATCAGTCAGCGTATTACAAAGACAGCAAATGGGTCTCCACAAGGATTACTAAGCACGAAAGGTGTATGTATATAAAGCCCCCCCCCCCTGTAGCTAGAAAATAGATATATATATCCAGTATATCCCAGTGCACGTCAGTTGAAGTTCGAAACACTTTGCAACCCACGTCTACTAGTTCTCTTACTCAGTTCTCTTAAGTCTTTCTAAGTGTGCGACTACACTTAGGAAATCGGTTTCGGTTGTCTCACGACTCGCTCTAGTCTGTTAGATTCATCAGGAATCTCACAGACTTCGTTCATCAAGCTTGATTTGAGCTTACTTTGCCTGTTCAACGTCAGGTTCGAGTTAAATAAATCACCACCGGTCTTTTGTATTAAGTGCATCTACGTTGGTACACTTGATACACCCGTCTTCGGCACCAAACGGCGTCTGCTCTGGAGAATAAAGATCTTTCTGATCTGTTCGCCAGACACAAGCTTGAATCTCACTCCCTCAAACAACTAGGTACCCCTGGGAAAGAGGAAAACCCGGCAAGCCTAGAAGTGAAAGGAACCACTTTTCACGTGACATCTCTGGAGCCCACCGCGAGGGGAGTTTCAGATTCAATAGTGTCTCCGTGGACAGAAATTGAATCAAACAGGATCATCTCTCCTGTTTCTTCAAGATCATCTTCAGTTGCATCAGACATTTCTCACAGCACCTTCGCATCATCCACTTCTTTGGACAATCGGATTCGATTCATGCCAACAGAAATGGCGCAAGGAATGATGGGAACAGAACAAGCTAACGAACAAAACCACCCCTCTGAACCACTCCGGCAAAGGGATAATCCCCCTCATATGCCCCAGCCGAACAGAGGTGAGCCAGCTCGCAATCGATCTGACTCCCCAAGACTAGGCTCACCGTTGCCAGGACGTCAATACACATTCCCTCACAATGCGAACCAGCCAATCAACCAAGGAGTACTTCCCGATGCAAGGTCAAAGTACGCTCCTAAAATATTCCGAGGAGATCATCGTCAGGTCATCAAGTTCCTTGAAGATTTTGAGGATGTGTGCATAGCGTACAACGTGTTCCCGGACGATGCACGTTGCACCGGCGTGCTCCGTTACTGTTCACACAGTGTACGAGAACTCGTAGAAGCGTTACCCAGCTACGTTGACCGTGATTGGGATGCGTTGAAGTGAGACATCCTCGACCTATTCGATGCGGAACTCCATCAGAAACGATACCAAATTGGAGATGTCAAGGCATATGTGCGGAACAGCAGATATAAGAACATGCGGAATCTGCGCAGCTGGAAGAAATTTTACCGAGGCTATCTGAAGATAGCGGGCTGGATTCGACAAGCCGGTAGAATGACCACGCGCGATTACAATCTCTTCCTGTGGCAGGGGATCGGAAAGTCCTTGCGCAGGAGGATAGAGGACCGCCTGATTACTTGGTATCCGCAGCACAACCTATCCGACCCCTGGGATGCAAGCCAAGTTAAATCCGCTGTTTACAGCATCCTTCAGCGTGGCACATTCCGAGATGATATCGAAGACGCAGACTCGGAACAAACTAGCGAATGGGAAGGAGAATCTGATGACGACTCAAGCTCGGATGATTCTAGCTCGGAAGATGAGCGATACCCAAAGCGCGCACCAAAGAAATCTGCACACAAAGCCTCAGGGAAGATCAAACGGAAAGAGTCACTACTGCCCTCGAAACCAGTGAACCGGCCCCCGAAGGACAGCAAAAGCAAAACCGTGCCGCTTGTCGAAAGTGAGGTCGAAGACCTCATCATGAGAATGGGCTCGCTCTCAGTTCGAGACCCACGTTACGCACTCCTTCTCAAGAAAGTCGTTGATGCGGACTCCACATGGGGAGATTTACTACCAAAACCCATGGTCGGAATGGCAACTGCGTCACCCGTACGAAACATGCGACCACCTAATGTCATGAGCGCGCAAGGACAGGCGTACCCTACGACTCCTATGCAGCTACCCGTCCCCTCGGCACCACCAGGACCCTATTCGCAAGGCCCCCGTCCTCAAGATCGACCACCCCTTCCACGAATAGCAGGCTGCTTCGGGTGTGGAGAACCCGGCCACTCAATGAGTATCTGTCCACGCCTCGCAGGATTGGCCGCGCAAGGAAAAATTATCAAAGACCCGCAGGGAAAAATTGCGTTACCAAACGGACAACCAATTCGACGTGCGTACGGAGAGACAATGCTGCAAGCATTGCAGCGTGATCTCGGTCCTTTGGACTCTAAAGGCGCCGGCCAAGTACGAACAAATTTAGTCACAGTCGATGAGGACGAGGAAAGCTTCGAAGACGAAGAGTTCCTAGACGTGTACAACGTCCAGACACCCGCCTCCGCGCAATCGTACTACGGGTATGGCACTATCGAAGAAGTGTCCGAAGAAAGTGAAGACGAACCCGAGGTATACGCCATGGTAGAACGTCCAACTCGTACAATTCGAAACGTGCGCGAAGAAGCCGAGAATGCAGTTTTCCCTCGACGCACAGCAAGGACCTCAATACCGACACAGAAAGCTCAGGAGAGTCAAGAACAACCACGAGCGCGGGCACGCACGGCGAACAAAATCCCAGGCGAAAAAGGAAAGAATGCAGCCGCCAAAGTCACCCAGCGGCGAGAAGACCCAAGAGCGGACCCGCCGATCGAGAAACCCGAGACGTCAAACAAAAGCCGCTATCCCGAGCTCACGCAGCAGCCGGTGGACGTATTCGCGCCAACGTTCGACCCCCAGGACGAGGACGTTTATATGGAGGACGGAGAACCACCACGCCTACCGACGGCCACTACGCACGAACCCGAGTCAACCACGTCGGCACCCCAGAATCCGGCAGATATGCTGGAACGAAAGGCAAAGAAGCAACCCGCGAGGCAGTCCGTTATCTCGCGGGTCGTGGATCCCAAGCAGGTCCTGGTCCACATTTTGCGGACGCCCGTGTCCTTGCCGATTGGCGACATCCTCGGAGCTTCTAAGGAGTTGTCAGCGTTGTTGGCGGAGAACATGCGTCCGAAGAGCACGAAGAAAGATTCACCTGCCGCGTTGACAACGGAAGTTGTCGAAAATGAGCCGGACACATTTCTGGTCGGCCCGAGCTTGACACACGAAAAACTCTTGCAGTTCGAGGTGTCGATCAATGGCCATCCGATTACCGCCATCCTAGACTCCGGTTCACAGCTGAATATCATCCGAAAAGAAATCGCGGACCTACACGTTCGTTTGCCCTTGGACCGCGGACACACGCTCCGAATGAGCGACGCAAACGGCGGCAAAGGAGATTTGCTGGGAATCATTCAGGATGCGCCGATTCGTTTGGGAACGTTGCAGACCAAAGGAAACCTGTGGGCAGCAACGCACGTCAAATTCGAGTTATTGCTCGGCCGACCGTGGCAGCGCGACAACTACGCAAGCATAGACGAACGACAGAACGGGACGTGGCTTACCTTCAAGGATCCCCGGAACCTTAACCGCGTACGGCACGAACTTCTCCTACAGCAGCGAGAGATTCCCTCGTCCGTCCTTGACGTCCCCGACGATGACGAACTGGATCGCGGAGACGATCCCGTCAACATCGTTCGACGGCGCGTCCAGGCGTACCAAGCCAGACGCGAGCGGACTCCGTCGGCAGTCGTCTGCCATAGCGTAAGCATGAGCAGTCAAGATAGCGAGGAAAACGCACCGGAAGATGCCACGACGGAGTTCAAGACCTCCGAAATCGCGCGCGCGCAGGATGAAGAGGGCGCAAACGGCGATGCCCTGACGCGCGCAAGGCCAGAAACGTCCAAAAAAGGCGGGAACGCCGCACACTACAGCCAAAGGAACCGCCAGACGTTGAGCAAACTCAAAAGCTCAACGAATGATTCAGCAGATTACTCACCTGCGCTTGGGTCGCGAAAGACGCACTCGCACTCAGGCGAAAACCCCACAGGAACCGCCGGTTCGGCTCCTGAGGACGAGACACTCGATGAGTACGAAAAGCGTCCGGAAAGTGAAGAGGGAACGCACCTATCAAACCCGCGCGAACCCAAACGCTTCCCCGGACAGCAAGACGACTTGAACGAGCCGCACGAAGTCGCGCCAGCACACCCGGACGGCGACCACGCGAGTTCTGCAAAAAGAAACGCGTCTGCGCCGACGGAAGAAATAAAAAGGGAGACTTACCGAGAAATGGAGCAAGAGAACCACGAGGCAAGAAAGGGAGAGCGCAAGGGGAAGAATGGAGAAGAAGAGTTGAACGAAAACGAGCGAGCGCCCGGAACGGAGACTGCCGAGTACACGCGGCACGCGTCCGAAACCCGAACCGGCGGCACGTGCACGCAAACGCGTCCAGCCGTGCGCGACGCAACTTGCTCCGCTGGCACCTCTAGGCCACCACCGTCTCCTCCCCTCCCGCCGCTTTTCCCCCGACGCTCGCACCCGACCAACGGACGCTCCCCCGGCGCTGTGCGCCCTCTTACTCAGCACAACGGGGAAGGCGAAAATGGCGAATCAACGAGGCCGCCGATGGCCTCGCGCGCGTCCAACAGCTCACCGCAATCCGAGATGGACTGGAGCGCGTATCGCCCAGAGTCCCCGTCGTCCGACCTCGACGAAAAATGGAGTGCTGAAACGGAAAATGGGTCAGTAAATGAGTCCAGCTCACCAGGTACCGACTCATTTTCTGACCTGTTTTATGACTATTCCTCACTCGACTCAGACAACTTGGGCGAGTTCGTTCGGGAACTCGAAACCTTCACCCATGATATCGACCATCTACGGACGCGCTCTCCGGAGGATTTCGACGAAAAACACGCCGACAAACGGGAGCCGGACGACTCGAAAAATCAAGAACGCGCGCGAAAGGAAATCCAAGACGTCCTCGGCACTCTCAACAACGACTGGCTGCCCCGCCCCGAACGCAAAATGGTTATAAGGCCCCCCACGTCGCCCCCTTTCTCTCCCCAGCATCTCGCTTCCCTTCGAATCAACACGCCGTTCCCCAACTTCGTGCACCATTCGACACCGACCTGCTCAACCTCAACTCATTTTCGGAAACTCGCTCTCAGCTTCCCGCTCGTTCCGTTCGCGCCGCAAGGCATGGCCGTCACGCAGCACCAGGTGGTTCCTTCGCGTTTCGCGACGAGGGCCTCGCCCGACGTTTCGCTGACGCCGCCGGTATGGCCACCGGTACGCGACGCGAACCTTGTCGAAGGAATCGATGCTGACGTACCTCCCCAGGATCGACTAAGTCCTATTGCGGTTCGGACGATCGCCGACTACCGCAACGGCATACTCGTCCACAATCAGTCAAACGCGGTCCACGACCCCGACCTCATCGTTCTCGAAAGTGCCAACACGGTCATTCTCGCCTTCGACCGGTTCCTCGACCACGGCAACACGGTCGACGCGTACGACACCGCTCTTCAAGACCCGGAGTTCATCCGTGTTAGGAAGCACGTCGAGCGGTTCGTTATGGAGGACGGCCGAGAGGTCGATGGCCAGCTCGTCGAAACCACCCAGCTAACCGGCGACCTGTTCGTTCGGTACCTTTGCGTCCGCGAAGGCTCGGACGGCGAGGCGCGTCGCAACGCCCCGTCTGGCACCCTCGCCGAAGACACCAGCGATGACGGCGGCTATGCAGAACTCGGGTTACCGACACCTGGGCTCATGAACCAACTCGACGAAGCAAACTACTTGCGCCTCATCAGGTCCCGTCACCCATACACCCCCGACGTCCCCGACTATCTTAGCCGCGACACCCAGATCACGTTCATGAAGCCCAATCTCCCTCTCGCCGACGTCTCGTACCAGCTCGCCATCGCGGACAGCATACGCGCCTCGGCTGAGCGCGCTCCGGCCCTGTACCCCAGTTCAGTTCGTCACGTCGCCATCGCCGCCGAAGACGGCATCTGGTTCCACCCGCAGCTCGCCGCACCCCTTCCAGGCAACAGGTTCCAGCGGGGCTGGAGCTTCACACGTGGCAAGGTGGAGAGCAGCGACGAAGGACACGCGAACGACCTGGTTCCCGCCGGAACGGGCATCTTCATTATGACCACAGAAGACCCTCCGCCTCCCGTACGGGAAATCCAAATGCAAGACGGCACTAAGACGCCCGCAAATGGCGCGACGTGCATCGGTAACATTCGATCGTCGTCAGTCGTGTCAGACGACTCGAGCTTCGGCAGAAGATCCGCCCCAGGGGATTTAACAGGAGAGCGCACGGGAGTACGTCCACCGTCCCCTTTCCCCCTCGTTCGTTCTGACCAGGACCCTCGATCACCGCGCCCCATTACTACATCTCCGTTCGCCCTCGTGCGCTGGCTTCAGAGTCTCGGACGATGGACCCCCGGCAGCTCCGCTACCAGTGAGAGTGACCAAGACTACCCTCCCGCTCGCCCCTTTGGCCGTCCCAAGATGCTTCTACGTCCACGCACCGCCCTCGACACCCCCGACTCAAGCTCCCCGTCTCAGCCGTCGACCCCAGAGGTTCACCCGCACGACGCACACAGCCTATGGTGCCGCGCGCCGAACATACCCGGCAACCCGCTGTACGTCGGACCCCGCGCGAAGTTCTTTGACGACGCAGAGAAGGGCGGACAGTTCCCATTGATCGAAACGCCCGAGGACGTCTTCTCAATGGTGAGCATATGCGACTCAATCGCGGCCCTGGTGGCAACGCTTCGAGTCGGACCCCGCCTATCGAGACGAGATGCTGACCTACGTCTTTCGGTTGGCGTCCGCTCTCAATCGTCCGATTCTTCTGAACCCCCAGCACCACCTCACGATCAAGAAAGAAACTCCCGAGCTCACCTGGCCCAGCAGCGCCAACCTCGATGACTGCCCGTTCAAGATCTCGCAAGACCTGGATTCCGACTCGACGTCCCCGCCTTCCTCACCAGAGCCCCTTCCGCCTGCCAAACCTCCTGGCGTGGCCGAATTCTGCATGGAAGACGGGATGCCCGCGTTCAAACTCGACGGCATGGTTCTGCAAGGTAGAATCCACATCCTCGTGCAAGACCCCGCACTCACCAGCTTCATTGAAGAACCACGAGGAGCGCAGAACGACAGTCCGAAATCCACGCGCAAGTCTCCGTCGCCCTCGTCCGTTGCCTCGTCGCATGTCACCTCAGTATCGTCGCCCAGTGTCTCCCCCATCTCAGTCTCCCCTACACCAGCTGGCTCCGCTGCTCCTCCCCTTCCCCGCGAGCCGCGTACCGAGGACGCCTTGGTTGAAATACGGATGGATACTACGGAGGACTTTGGTCCCGAGGACGGCGAAGTCATCGAGACGAGCCCGCCGCCCGACGACGACGACGACCCGTCAGGTGGTGGAGTGCGTCTTTTCTCTCCAATCCCGCGACCTTCTATTGGGCCTGCCATCGCCGCTCAACTCGAACGAGAGCTGTCGCTGTCGCCACCCTTCGCTCACGTCAATCAAATCCAAGTCGAGCACGCTGAATGCGCGACCGACAAGCTTCCGCCCCCACAGCTCCGCGACGCTAGCAGGAAATTTCCGCCCGAGGAGTACCTCGGACTCTTTGCGGGTTGGCCGTTCAACCTCCCTCCGTTCCCCGACCCTCTTGACGTCGGAACCAGCTCTGTATCCCAGACCTCGAGCTCGGTCGAGTCCTTTCGAGACCGCCTGGCTGTCGCCACCCCGCTCGCCGCCGCTCCGCCCGTCGAGTCCCGTACAGCCAAAGAAAAGGAGACCTTGGAGCCGACTCGTGCAAGTCCTTCGGAGGAAGATAACACGCCTGACCCGTTTGCAAAGCTCAAGCAGCTCTCAACCACCCTCACCGATGACTCCCTCCCCAGCCTTGTCAGTGTCTCGTCCGGATCCAGTCCCGTCGACCCCATCACGCCTCCTCCATCGTCTGCGAGCTCGGATGAGCCGCACAAACCTGCAAGGCCTGTTGTCACGCGCAAAACCGTCCCGGAATGGCGGCAACGACCACCCGTCACCTGCGTCTCGGACAGCGAGGATGGCAGCCACGGAGGCTCAGACGAGTCCCTCGCTGAGGTCTCGTTCACCTACCCCGTCAACAAGAAGTCACTCACCGGCGCAACCATCGTCAAGTCTCCACCGTTGCCGAAGACCATCAAGAAACCCGATCCTTCCCACTTCGAAGAGTTGGCGGCCGCGCGACGCGCGCAGCAGCGCTTCGTTCGTGAGCAGGAAAACAACTCGGCAGCTCCTAACCATCATGTTCGGCCCCCACCTGGCCAATTTGTTGGTCGAGGTCGCGGCCGCGGGCGCGGCCGCCCCATTCAAACGGTATGCCGTTCCAGAGTATGGATTGCGCCGCACTTACGAAGGTTGCGTCAGTCAGGTCCTGGGGCGTATCTTCGGGGTCGAGGATCAGCACCTTTCACTGCCACGCCTCGTGGCCCCAGTGCGTACCCCCGGGACAATTTTCGCACCCGCGGCACGCGTGGACATCCAGGTCCTCCCTTCCCAGCCTACGACCACCAGCAATTCTATCAGTCTCGACCGCCAACTTATGCGCCAGCCGCCAGCAAGCTCGCCATGCTCGCCGATGCAACTACTACCACCCCTCACGCTCAAATCTTGGCTATCCGACGTCAACAAGTGGTGCAAATCATACGAGCTGCCGTGGCATTCGTCGAAGTCCTCGCCGCCCTTCGATCAGCCCACTCGCACCTTGTCGACGTTGCCCTCCCCAGCATGCACTGCCTATCCGATGCGCTTCGACAGCCCACACTCAGGTCCCTTCGAGCCGACGGATACTACCCATATCAGTCGAGTTTCCATCGGTGCGCGTTCCTCAGAGCTCCCGAGGACCGATTCCTCACCACGCTCTTCGCCTTCCTCAAAAGGCACGGAACGGACGCCCTCGCAGAAGACATTCTTGGACTGCTCGGACTCCGCACGCCCAGCGACGCCATCATCGCGCCGCTCGTCCAGTCCGGACATCTTGACGGAGATGGCCCTCCCGGAGGCCTGGGACTTTACGATCGCCGATTGGACCAACTGTCGGAAGTGGTCGAGAGTTGGGTCTCGTGAGCAACGGCGTAGCTGCATGGTACGTCGGCAGCACCTTTCTCGGTCCCCTGCACTCACACATGGACCAGACAGCGCGACGGCAATTCTAGCTGACAGCCCAGCATCCTATGAGCGTCCCGGAGGTTTGTTTACTGCATCAGTTTCTCATTGTGTCTCGTATTTGCTCCATCTGTCTCGCGCTCCCCACCCTATGCTACAGGTTGATCCTGAACACTTACCATTTTCCCTTTCCGTTTTTTGTCCACCTTGTACTACTAACTCGTCCTTGCCTTCCCCACCTGCTCCTGCTCCATTCCGTTATGCCTTTGCTTTCGTCCTCACTTCCGTTTCGGCTTGTTCCTACTCTCCGTGTACTATACAGTTTCTTGTTCCGAGTTCTGACAGATTTACCTCCTTATGCATACAGGCTTGCCCTGGACTTCTCTCGTGTACTTTTACTTACCTCCCGTTTCGACAAGGCCTGCCGTCGCGTGACCGGCTTCGCATGACAGTTGGTACCTTTCGATCTGACCCCAGTTTTGTCCTGTACTCCACGTTGTTTTCCTCTTCGTGTACCCCCCCGTCGTACGGTAGTTTTTTCCCTGGCTCACGTCCGTGTGTTCACTTCTCGGATCCATCCCAGGTTTTTCTTCGTACTTACGCGTTGAATTTGACATTGTCGCACGAGCACGCACTCCCGTACCTTGGATGCCGGAAAAACACGAGCAAGGAAAGTCTGCACTCATATCTCATTGAGATTGAGAATGAAGACGCGCCGCTTGGTGAATCAAGAAAGTCAAACCAATCTCGTGCTACCCATTGGGACGAGCTCGACGGTGAAGAAATCTATTTGCTGGAACCCCCAACATCTGAGCATCCGTGTCGAGGCCTCTTCGTGCTCACGGCCTACAAACGAGTTGACAAGAAAGTCAGACCTGTTGCAACTGCCTTTCCACAAGAAGCAAGAGTTGAACGAAGGTTCCCAGAAGACCCGTTAGTCACTTTACCTGCACTATTGGAACACCCGCCCGAGTTCGTACCAACCAAGCGGACAAGTGCTGAAAACCTCGCACGTCTACAACTGAACGCGGAAAAATTCATGTGGCCAGAGGAACTCAAACTCTTTCAACACATAATGGTGTTGAACGAGCAGGCACTAGCATACGAAGATGAACAACGAGGAACCTTGCGAGACGAATACTTTTCACCATACAAAATCCCAACGGTACCACATGAACCATGGGTATTCAAGAACATACCTATACCTCCGGGCATCAAAGAAAAAGTGATGGACCTGCTCAAAGAAAAGATTCGCGGAGGAGTCTACGAACCAAGTCAATCAAGCTATCGCTCGCGATGGTTTTGTGTAGTCAAGAAGAACGGAAAATTACGCATTGTGCATGACTTGCAACCACTAAATCGGGTCACAATCAAGGATGCAGGCATGCCCCCAATTCTGGACGACTTCGTGGAACCATTTGCTGGACGTCAGTGCAGTACAGTCTTTGATTTGTTCTGGGGATTTGACGCACGGAAAATACACCCAGATAGTCGGGACCTTACAGCATTTCAAACGCCACTTGGTCAGCTTCGTATCACGTCCATGCCAATGGGTTTCACAAACTCACCGGCAGAGTTCCAAAATTGCATGAGTTTTATCCTTCAGGATGAAATCCCTCACACTGCAAACATCTTCATTGATGACCTCGCAATACGTGGACCAGTGTCAACGTACCCTGACAAAAATGGACAACCCGAAGTACTTCAAAACAATCCAGGCATTCGGCGATTCATCTGGGAACACGCATTGGACGTACACCGTGTTATGCACCGTATAAAATGTGCTGGTGCTACATTTAACCCATCCAAAGCCCAGATATGTGCACCTGAAGTCATTATTCTTGGACAAACCTGCACAGCAAAAGGGCGTATACCTGAGAAGAACAAAGCAGAAAAAATCCAAGATTGGGCTGTTCCGAAGACTGTTACAGAAGTACGAGGATTCCTTGGACTTTGCGGCACCGTTCGGATCTGGATTAAAAATTACTCAAAGATTGCACGACCACTCACAGAATTAGTACGAAAGGAAGAAGAATTTGTGTGGGATACCCGGCGCCAGGAGGCATTTGAGACTTTAAAGCAGCTTGTAACAAGTGCACCAGCGCTCCGACCAATCAACTACCAGTCTAGTCAACCTGTGATTCTATCAGTTGACTCAAGCAAGATAGCAGTTGGATTCATCCTATCACAATTGGATGAGGAAGGAAGACGAAGACCCTGCACGCTATGGATCGTTGCCTATGAGCGAGGTTGAGTCACGGTACTCACAGCCCAAGCTGGAACTCTTTGGATTGTATAGAGCCCTGAAGCATTTTAGCCTGTATATCATTGGCATCGAAAATTTCTATGTTGAAGTCGATGCTCTATACATCAAAGGCATGCTTCAAGCACCCGATCTCCAACCCAATGCAGCGATCAACCGGTGGATTCAAGGGATATTAATGTTTGATTTTACGCTTGTCCACGTCCCTGGAAAGGAATTCTCAGGACCAGATGGCATGTCAAGGAAACCTCAACAGCCTGAAGACTATGTACCAGAAGATGACGATTGGCTGGATAACATTGCTCTTTACACCATACCAGATCTAACTGGTGGCATATATCCTCAATTAGCTGATCGATCACCGCGACCATTATATCACACCAAATCATCAGTATTTGATGTCCTCTCAATTCAAAATACGGAGTCCTCCTTGATGGATATCCGCCACTTCCTGCAAACTTGGAAGTACCCTAGTACAATATCCACAACTCAACAAGAGCACCGCTTTGTTGCAAAAGCTACTAGGTATTTTCTTCAAGATGGTGGCATGTTCCGCCGAGTGAAATCGGGAATCCCACAGAAGGTTATCCTGGAGGGAAATACCAGATACAAAATTATGATCGGTGCACATGAAGAAACCGGTCATCGTGGTGTTGAAGCAGTTTTTCAAGCAATCCACCTCAGATTCTATTGGCCAGGAATGCGTGGAGACATCAAACACCACATTCAATCCTGTCATGAATGCCAGATCCGATCACGCTTAAAGCCTCTAAGACCCATAACGGTATCCACTCCAGGAACTATTTGGGATAAGATCTACATTGATGTCATGACCATGCCACAAGCACATGGCTTGAAATACATTGTGGCAGCAAGAGATGATCTTACCCGAGCCTCGGAAGGACGTGCATTGCATGCTAACAACTCCACCTCATTAGCCAAATTTTTCTGGGAACAAATTTACTGCCGATATGGAATGGTCCGACTTGTGGTCACAGACAATGGAAGCGAGGTCCACGGCGCCTTCAAACGGCTCATTTATCAACTAGGTGTGCCACATGTCCGTATTGCACCTTATAATTCCAAAGCAAATGGAGTCGTAGAGCGAGGGCACTTCACCATTCGGGAGTCAATCATAAAATCATGTGGCTCCAAGATCAATGACTGGCCTTTGAAGGTGCCAATGGCATTCTATGCAGACCGGATCACAATATCAGAGAGCACAGGATTTTCACCTTACTTCCTTATGCATGGAACACACCCGGTATATCCCTTTGATCTCACAGAAGCAACCTTCCTTGGGCCTGCATATGAAGACACCATGAACCACACCGATCTTCTGGAGCGACGTATGCGGCAACTAGAGAAGCGGAAAACCGATCTTGAATTGGCAGCGTTGAAATTGCGAGAAAGACGGTTCAGATCAAAAGAGCAATTTGAGCGCAGATTCAAACACCGTGTTAGAACCGATAGCTTCCAACCTGGACAACTTGTATTGGTGCGCGACAATTCTATTGAAACGTCCCATAATACAAAGCACCTGCCAAGATTTCTGGGACCCTACAAGATAGTAAAACAAACACGCGGTGGTGCCTATATAATTGCAGAACTCAGTGGAGCCATATCTCTCACAAAATTTGCAGTTTCCAGGCTGGTACCCTATATCACCAGGGATAGGCGGGTTATGCGGACATTGCAATATGATTCCTCAGATTCTGAATCAAGCAAAGAATCAGAAATTGAAGAGAGCCTGTCAGAGACATCAACCGAGGACGGTTGATAATTTGGCCCCCCGCGGATGTCACGCCCAAATACTGTATTTGGGCATAACAGGTTAAAAACCAGAGAGCCAAGAGCCCGTTAGCAGAACTAAGATGAGACCAAGGAAAGGAAAGTTAGAGGCAGCACCCTATGGAAGACCAGAGGAGAGGAGTAGAACGGCAAAAAGACAATAAGCTACAGCTGAGACGGAGTAGGCCGGCCATCAAAGTAGAGCACACTGGACAAAGGAGGGGCCGGGAAAGAAGGAAAGCCGATGATCAGCGGCACCAAAGAAGCATGAAGGAAGGGCTAGACAATGTCGATCGGGAAGATTGGTCCAGCCGCATATAAGAATGCGGCAGGACGAAAAAGACGTCTTGGCTCTTTGCTTTGCTTTCTGCACCAACATACCATGGATAACACCTCTCCCCCCGTCGACTGCCTCAACGCGTTCAGCCATGCCACGGAGCCCAGTGATGCACAACTCGCTGATGGTGCACGTCTTGCCCAGTCTCATCCTCCCTCTCCCACTCTGGCTACACCTCCCTCAAGCGACCCCGACCCCTATGCACCAGCGCGCATCCTCGACACCCGCATACGCTTGAACAACCCGCCGACTAGCGACATCATCTACAACCCTATCGTCACCCTGCAGTTAGCCCGTCGCCCCAACGCTACCCCCTCTATGCCGCAATACGACCTACAGGATGCCCGAGCGCCCGTCCGTGCCGCAACGATCGCCAGGTTGGTCAAGGACAATGTCTCCCACCCACACTGGTTGGTGGCCAACGGGATCCTGAACCAAGGGTGGGCCCCTGACCCATTCAAGGGTCCCTCGGAGGTGAATGGGGTATGGATCGTTGAAGGGAAGGCGCAACAGGTCGGCCCCTCAATGCTGGTGGAGGCGGCAACGGAGACGGGATATCGCTACTACGCGACGGTGGGCGAGTGTCTAGGGAGCGACGGCCAGAGCGCCATCTACGTGGGATGGGTACGCAACCACGCCTACGCCCGTACGTCACCCCTCCCCTCATGCCAAACTCGTGCTGACTTGCAAACAGCGATGATAGTCTTTATTATCTGCAACGTCAACTGGGCCCTCCCGCTTAGCCCAAAACTTCCTACGTCTTCCTCCATCGCTGCGGACTGGTATTGGGCATTCAACCTCCGCCTCGGCACCCTCATCGCCCCTCCCTCTCTTGTCGCCAAGAACATCGCTCGTATTGTGGACGCCCACCTTCCTGCCATGCTGCACCATGTTGTCGGGCATGAAGGTTACTCCGTCTTTGTATTCCCCGAGTGGGGAAACCTGGCGCCCATGCTGACAGAGGACCCCTGGGCACCGCTTAGCGATGTGGTGGAATATCTGGCCCACGCGCGCCATGCCATCTATCCGTTCTCCTACTCAGCAGTAGAGCAGTCACTCTACAAGCTGATCGCGGAGGTGCGCGAGGTGTCGGCTCAGCAGATCTCGCACGAGGTACAGGAAAGGGCCGCAGCCATAGAGAAATGGCGGAGGGAAGGATTGTACCTACGCCAGTAAGTAAGAACAGTTAGGTCAGTAGGAAGATGGTCGCCTTCCTACTATCGCCAGAACGTTCTCCGCTTCCTCTTTTCTATTATGTCTCACCTACTACTCCATATCACTCTGTCGGAATGACCCTTTTCCGTTGTCCCATCTATGTCGCTCGTCTCCAGTCCCTACATTGCTCGATTACCCCGTGTTGTTCTGTGGCCACTACCAGCTCCCCTTTGCTTATCGTCGCTATCTCCTTTTCATACATTGCTATCTCCGTTTGTCATACCATTCACTGCCCACTTCCAAACACGCCTTATTTACCCTTACATCTTCCCTTCTTCGGAACTTGCTACTGCCTTCTCAAATTCTCCCTTCCATATCTTTCTACCCTTTTCCATGTTGCTTGGCTGTAACTAGAAGAGCCCCATGCTTAGTAAACGCAGGCAGACAATGCTTAGTAACGCTCTATAAGCATTCCTAAGCTCTTGTCCACAGATCTTAGGATCAGTCAGCGTATTACAAAGACAGCAAATGGGTCTCCACAAGGATTACTAAGCACGAAAGGTGTATGTATATAAAGCCCCCCCCCCCTGTAGCTAGAAAATAGATATATATATCCAGTATATCCCAGTGCACGTCAGTTGAAGTTCGAAACACTTTGCAACCCACGTCTACTAGTTCTCTTACTCAGTTCTCTTAAGTCTTTCTAAGTGTGCGACTACACTTAGGAAATCGGTTTCGGTTGTCTCACGACTCGCTCTAGTCTGTTAGATTCATCAGGAATCTCACAGACTTCGTTCATCAAGCTTGATTTGAGCTTACTTTGCCTGTTCAACGTCAGGTTCGAGTTAAATAAATCACCACCGGTCTTTTGTATTAAGTGCATCTACGTTGGTACACTTGATACACCCGTCTTCGGCACCAAACGGCGTCTGCTCTGGAGAATAAAGATCTTTCTGATCTGTTCGCCAGACACAAGCTTGAATCTCACTCCCTCAAACAACTAGGTACCCCTGGGAAAGAGGAAAACCCGGCAAGCCTAGAAGTGAAAGGAACCACTTTTCACGTGACAGCGTAGAGGTGCCATAGAGAGTGGGAAGGTATGACGGTGGCCAAGTACGTGGTGGAGGTCAAGACGAAGAGCGACGCGGCGACCCGGCCGACGCGCAAGCCTAGGATGACGCAAGCAGCCACGTGCATTTGTCAACGCGACCTGTCACGCGTCGCGTTACGATGACGTGGCTGTTGTCCCACAACCAATCAGAAAGCTCACTTGTCTCGCGGTTTGTGTCGTGACGTGACGCAGCGCTCCACCGCGTCTCTCTTTGTATTAAAGGATAGTGAAATCTGTGAGATCGTACCAGCAGGACAGTATTAGTATTGATGTGGGAAGTCAGTTTGCTTTAACAATCCTCTGTAAGGTCAATGACTTCGCCGGTGCCTCCGACCTGGATAGGAGACGGCGCACGTTCCGTTTTCACACCAGATCGGCGTCGGCGTCCTTGAGAGAGGCTGGAGAGCTGAGATTGGACATCTCGTAGAGTGGCCTAAGTTGAATCGTGAGGGAGAAGAACAAATGTACAAAAGATGAACTGACCTCTAACGCGCGCCGTCGCTCATCTTCGTCCCCGGAGTCCTCGTCGAGGTCAATGGCAGGCTTCGTTTCTTCTTCATCTTTCACGACCGGCGAACGGGAGCGAGTGCCAGTCTGCATCTGCCGGGTGAGACCGCAGTAAACAGCAAGTGAGCGTTAGACTCTGACCGATGTCCTTTGTGCGGTATACTTTGTCACCCTTCGGCGTTTCTTATCGCGGCCGTTCGTTTCTTGGGAAGGTCTTGCGCGCCTTTGGGAGACAGGCGCACTTGGCTCGGGCGTGCGCACCTTGGGGCGAGGCATGATCTCCATAGCTTGAAGAAGCTCTGGATCCCGACGGTGAGGAAGAAAGATACCACGATTGAAAGCTCACAGACCTGCAGGTCGATGACGGAAGTGAAAGGCGACATATGGATTTTCCGGGGTGTCCGTGGGTTCAATCCAGTGAGTTTTATGTTCCACCGGGGTGTAAAATTCCTGCTTTCCCAGGCTGATGGGTGGTCGTCAGAGTGCCACACAATCTATCGGAGGGGACAAGGACTGCGTACGAGACATGGTTGAAACCAATAAGTTTTGACTTTTCTGGTGCGTGCAAACTATCATCGGCTGCGTGGGCTTTCGGCAAAGAGTGGGAAAAACGGCCAGGACGTGAGATTGCCCTCAATATGCAAACTTCGATTAAGCCTGTCTGTGTCCGTGATGGGTCATGTATATCGCGGTTTGTGCCGTCTGTGGGGTGTCAATACGGTAAGCCCCGTGGTCGAATTTGAGCAGTTCGCCACACCTTGAATGAGTTCGACTTTGGAAAACTGAAATGCTCTTTTAATACCGACAGACCTGTCGTGTTGATGAGAGATTATGGCAGAAACGCCAGCGGAAGATGCAAATCCCTGCAAAGAACGTCCGTCGGCATAAACCCGGACGCCCTTTCCTTCATGACCATCCGTGTTGTTATCAACATAGTGTATCACAAAACTCTAGGCAAGGTCAGGTATGATGACATAAATGTGTATGGCACACATACCTTTCCCGCCTCGCTTGGGATGTAGCATGACACGGTCCTATCGTTCACGACTTCCACCTGGTACTGAGGAATCTCGACTCCGTCGCAAGATATGTGCACGCTGTATCCCTTGAGAGTGAGTGGCATGGTCGATTCTAGGGGTCGTAGCTTGTTATCCTCAGGAGTTGCTCAGGAAACAACGATCCAGGTGAATTTTCGTAAGCCTAGGATCGGGAATGAGAATTGGCCAATGGATGCAGCGAGTTGAAGACGAGTGGGTGTGGAGGACCAGTGCCAGAAGAAGGCGAATGTCTCAGAGACGGTCAGCGACGCAAAGGTTGAGATTGCTGAGAGGTTTCGTTACAAGTGACTTTCTGGGGGACGCGGGTACCGTGATCGTGAGACACTGTGAGAGCGAAATGCCTATCTCGGCGCAACGGAGGCCGGATGCTGCTCAAGTCTCATCGTACTCGACGACCGACGTCCATTTCCTCAGCTGCTTCTCTTCCTTTGCATCGACCACACGCGCCAGGTGCGAAACAATACTTTCTTGTCTACTTTACTGCTTGTCGATGCATACAATCGCGCATCCAGTACAGATCTCGTCCCGTGTTCTGTTTATTCTCGCCGCGTTCTCCCGTACGGCAGTGGTTGCTTATACGGCACCCTTCACAGATAAATAGCCCTATACCCAGCCATCAACACGCTCACGAACATGTCAGACTTTGACGACCTCTTCAAGGCGTCTTCGCGGGCGTTGGAAGAGAATCCGTTCGAGAACCCGTTTTCGAAACCGCGTTCAAACTCGCCCGATCCCTGGTCCAGTTACATTCGCGAACCCGTTTCTTCATCATCTCATGCCCTCGAATTTGATCCTACCCACAATGCATTTCAGGACGACGACGAACCACCCACCCCCGTCGCGCACGAACGTCCATTCGAGGAATCCGAGTCCACACCGGAACAGGAGCCAGTCCCGGAAACTGATCCTCTCGACTCTGCTGCTGCCAATGTGCCGGAAGAGGAGGACGAGAGAAGCCCAAATGCCGCGCTGTTGAAGTCCCCGGGCTTTAAGGAAAGCATTGCGAGCGATCAGTCTGTGCCCACGCTCTCCGGCTTCCGCGAAAGCTTCGATTCAGAGCCTACCTCGCCCAGGTCTCCCTCTCCCCAACGTTCCTCTGCTCCTTCTCCCTCCCCCACTCCTCGAGAGATTCCCTTACCCTCTTCACCGCCTCCGCCGGACGACCCTCGCCAGAAGACGCCTCCTCCGTTGGTTCAACCCGAGCCACCTACTCCGTCCTCCGCGCGCCTTCCCCAGCGTCAAGCTATCCACGAACCTCAGCCTTGGGAGTCACCTTCACCTTTTGCTCCACCCCACTCCTCCGTTCCGACAGTTGCTTCTCCTCTTGACCAACTTCCGACCACCACATTCGCAAGTCTTGCCCTTGGCGGGGAAACGTTCCATGGTGGATGGGATGGCGCCCAAAGCGTGTTTGTTAATAGTGCCGTACCCCCGCCTTTGACTGCCCCAACGCAAGCGGACGATGATGACGACGACGACGACAAACCCCTTCGTCCACGACCTACAGAAGTGAGTCGACTTTTGCCAAGTGCAACAGCATCCGTTGACAGCATCTCCGAGCAGCCAACTTCACCTGCAAAGAAGGACAAGATCTCACAACCAACTTTTTCCATCACTGTCGACGACCCACAGAAGGTCGGAGACCCTATCCGCGGGTACACCATGTACACTGTTCACACTCGCGTATGTGTTCCTCACTCCCTTGATTTCCCATCTAACGTTCTTAACAGACCACATCTCCGCTTTACTCCAAGCCCTCCTTCTCTGTTCTTCGACGGTATTCCGACTTCCTCTGGCTGTACGAGACGCTGTCGCTCAACAACCCTGGCGTTGTCGTTCCTCCTGTACCCGAGAAGAACACATTCGGGCGATTCGATGACCAGTTTGTGCAACAACGGCGCATGGGACTTGAAAATTGCATCACGAAGATGGCGAACCACCCTGAACTAGGGAAAGACCCAGACCTGAAGCTTTTCTTGGAGAGCGATACCTTCTCGTTGGACGTGCGTTTCGCTTCGCCACTTTTTGACCTTGCCTTGAATTCGTCTCTAGATCAAACATCGGAAAGCGGAGATGGCCCAAGAGCGTGGTGGACTTATGGCCTCGATTGGTGCAACGATCACTGGTCCACGATTTGTGGAGACCGACGAGGTATGTCTACAAGTGGCTATTCACTGCCAACTCTCACATTTGCATAGTGGTTTGACCGACAAAAATCGTATCTCGACACCCTTGAGTTACAGCTACGCGGGCTGGTCAAAGCTGTGGACTATGTGTCCAAGCATCGCAGCGGTACGTTTTTTACCCCTCTCATTCAAGTCATTTACTTATGATGATCTCAGAGGTGGCACTTGTAACCGGAGAGTTCGTTCAAACCGTTGCAGACCTTGCAGCTTCCGACGTTGGAAAGTCACTCTCACACTCCCTGTCTGCCCTCGCGGATCTCGAACGCAAAGCCCAAGAACTCGAGGAAGCGCAGGCCCAATCTGACGTCGCCACGCTTATGACCACTGCAGACGAGTACGCCCGCTTGATCAACTCAGTACGGGTGAGTACAACCCAGTGTACATTGATGTCTGTGGAGACTAAACTTGTTCAGACGGCGTTCAGCTCCCGCATTCGAATGTATCATCAATGGCAGAATGCTGAAGCTGAGGCACGGCGAGTCAAGCAGAACCACGAGCGGAATCGTGCACTAGGGAAGATTGCGACTGATCGTCTTGGGCACGCGCTCAACCTACTCGCAGATGTGCGTATCTTGGTCTTGCCCTTCTTACTCTCATCTGACCAACAACGAAATAATAGGCTGACCGACGTGCACTCGACGCCAAGCAAGAATTCGATCACACCTCCCGTCTGGTGAAGGCTGAGGTTGCCCGGTTCGAACGCGAGCGCATCGATGACTTCAAATCCTCCATGGAGCGGTTCCTCGACGGCATGATTCAACGCCAGAAGGAGCTCATCGGAGCCCGCGAGGCGTTTCAGCAGCTAATACTGAAGAAGGTACCGAGCTCGAACCAAGTTGAACATCTGAACGGGGATTCTAACGGGTCGGCGGTGATGACGGCGGTTGCTTGAGTGTCGCATGTTGTACTTTTTGATGTTTGTTCTGATTATGGAGGGGTTTCCCGCTCGTTTGTACCCGTGCCGGACAGAAGTAGTCGAGGTTGTAGATCGAAGGTAGTGCTGAATACTGACGTTAATAGGTACGGGCTTTTTGGCGTTGTTCATTCGGTCAAGGTACATACCAGGATATCCCTCAGCGTACCTGTGCACATTCTGGTTGGATGAACAGACCATCGGCTACGGTCCCCTCACCTACCCAACTTTCCTACACGGATCCTGCGCTCATAGCAACATTACCATCCAACACCGCTGCTAATTTTCGCTATTCACCATCCGCACGCCTGCTGGGCTTTTCCGCATATGATCTCCCAGAGGGGAGTTTGACGGAAGCCACGAACCGGAGTCGTGTTTGGGGACCCCGGAAGGATACAGCATTGGTCTATGAAGGTGGAGGCTTCCTGGGACAAGTATGTCGGGCCTGCACGCTCTGCATTGTCCTCTATCGAACTGCATCTTCAACGTGAAGGAGACTGGAGGCTGGGAGATGAGTTCGTAAACCTTTTGGATGGTACTGAGCATGTAAGCTTCATTCTCCCAAGGATATTATGTCTGGCTGATGTCCATATACAGCATGTCCCGGCGGAATCTTTCGATGACATTTCGATTTACGGGAGCTGTGTGGCATATATCACTCGTGCAGCTCCAGAAGCGAAGACCAACGGCAAGATGTATGTCTCTGGCTCACATCAGGAGAACAGGGCCCTGCGGAACATCCGAATTTTTCTCCAGATGGCAAGAGGTTGGCCTGGCTAGACACTTTCTCGGATGCGGGATATACACAGGTGTTTTAGGATACGTAACTGATATCATGGTGTATTTGTGCAGCGTGTGCAGCGTGTGCAGCGTGTGCAGCGTGAAGGAGAGAACAGGGTACGGTGGAAAGAGGGTCGAGAGAGAGCAAATATATCGAATGTGTTAATCTACACGATGTAAAGCAACTCATGCTGCTCACGAGATTTCAGAAGTCTTGTAGGCATCTCTTGCGGCTTCCATCATGAGAGCAAACGCCTGGGCTTCGGGGCTGTATGAACCAGCCTTGCATGGCTGGTCGAAAAGGAGCGGGTCCACGGCGTTGTGTAGCCAGCCGCTCAAGTCCACGCTCTGCACGATAAGTGAGTATGCTTTCTCCGCGGCCTTGATGTTCCTCGTGTCGCCAGTTACTGTTGCGAGGCGGTAGGTCGTTGCGGCGATGATGGCGGTAGTTGACGAGTCGGCAAAGGTTTTGCTGCTGGAGAGGTCGATGTCGTTTAGGAGGGTACCATTTGTTTGCTACAGCGTGGAAACATGGTGAGTGTTTGTATGTAGATGAGGGAGACCCAAGGCGTACCTGATACGCCCACGCGGCCGTGATGATCTCGTCGATCCAGGATACAAGGTTGGCCTTTTGCGCGGTGAACTGGCTATTCGCTGACGACCGTGTAATGGTCATGAGCACGCGCACCATGCCAGCGGCCGCCCACCCGTTACCTGAGCGAATGTTCAATACACTATTGAAGAAGAACCAAGGAATATACGAGGCCACTACCTGTTCCCCAGTGGTCCATTGTCGTACAAACCATCGCGATAAAGACGACACTGGTCGTACCCGATCTGGAGGAGCTGCGTGCCGTTGTCGCCACCTTGGAGTGCGCCGTAGTACGCGATAAATGGAGGGACCATATACACAGAGTACGCCCTGGATTCGTCCTTAGAACGGGGTAAAACGCGAAGTGGAGCTTTGCGAAACGTACCATAGCTGTGCCTCGCTCTCGCGATGAGATATTGCTCCAGGGGGGTACGGGGGACGTCGTTGATAAGGTAGTTGAGCTGGGCAGTCAATGCAGATGCGTATGTTGCGTTTTTCAAGCGCGTGTTTACCAGCGCGATGGCGGGTCCGGGGCCTTGAAATTTTCTTTAGCGTGCATCAAAGACATGTAAAGGAGAACGTACTCGCTATGCACCGTCGCCGTCAATCAATTCTTGCATGCTCGATAAGTGCACATCGACGATCAAAAAGAAACAATGCATGCACTGGGCAAGCAATGGTGTAAACGTCGGATGGGATATCGACAGTGATAGGGGGCGGGATGGAGTTGGCGCTGGATACGGACAGCGCAGGCGCGTCGAGTTCGATCAACGCCTGCGTAAGAGCCCCAAGCTCCCAGCTACGCGCATGCTTGAGCAAAAATGTGGCAACGTGTAGGGAGGGTAGACAGACCTGTGAGTAGCGATAGAGATCGCTCCGGAGCGCACGGCGGCGGCGTTGAGGTTGGCAGAGACACAGTTACGCCCGCGGATGCCATTCCAGTGCGTAGACACGAGTGCATTCGTACTACCAACGAGGGTGAGTATGAAGGCCGCGGGAGGCGGGAGAAGGCGCGAAACGAGGGGCTGTAGAAAAAAGCAGAAGCCTAGGACACTCTGAACGATGTGCAAGCGGGTTGGTCCATAATCGAAGTTGTAGGTGAGACCGACAATTGCCGCAAAATGTTTCCTGGAGAAAATGTTCGGGTGTGCTAACCAAACCGTGTTCAACGCTATACCCCCTATACCCTGGGCGGGAGCTTGGAGGTCGACGCTAACTGCGGGCTATCGGATCAGTATCGTAAGGTATGGAACAGGCTTCCCCTTGAGCCGACCGAGGCATTGTCGAGGTATTTGAGAAGCAATCGACTGGCAAGGTGTTGAACGTTGAAGGAGCTCCGTGTGTCTCAAGACAACATCCCGATCGGAACTCGGGTTTCAAAGGTCTCCGAATCCGGCGTTGTACGCGGTCACCGAGGGTCACCGATGTTACTTTACAAGCCTTTAAGAATATCAACATTGCAATTGAAACTCAATTGAAACCTGGCCTTTGTCCAGTCTCGGGAAGGTAATGGAACGCTAAGTCGCTGAGTCGCTGAACCGCGATGATATAGTGGGGAGTGTGCAAGACACCTAAGTACTTGAGCTAAGTACCAAAGAGCTGATCGGGCTGAATAAGTGATCGTCATAGACCAAACTGCATTAGTCACTATTTTCCTGCTTTCGTCCTCGAAAAATCGAGAGCATACCCCTCTCCTTCTCCACCGTGACCCATCCCGAATATATAAAGGCCGAAAATTGGAAATGGATTCCACATCATCTCCCACATTCCCCACCCAATTCCTCTTTTCCATATACCGATGGCACCCACCAAGCAGAAAGCCGTTGTTGTCCTCGAGGGCGGCGATGTCGAGGTCCGCGATGTGGATGTACCCACCCCCGGGCCAGGCGAAGTCCTCGTCAAGATCACGGCTGCTGCACTGAACCCCACCGATTGTAGCGATATCTTTTCACCCTTCACCGTTGCCAGCGCGCTGATCTTCTCACCGGTTTTCAGGGAAAACAGCCAAGTGGTCCACCTCGCCTGGATCGATCTCCGGGTGCGATTTTGCTGGTGTTGTCGAGGCTTTGGGCCCCGATGTTCCAGAGGGCTTACGCACCGTGGGCGAGCGTGTTTCGACTTTCGTTCCGGGAGGTATGTATCACTGCTCCCTTTTTCTATCACCTTGCTCTCTAACGTCTGCCGTAACTCCAGGCCGCACCCCATCAACTGGTGCCTACGCCCAGTACGTTGCCGCCAAAGCTGATCTATGCCTCCACATCCCGGACAGCTGGACCTTGGAAGAAGCCGCACAGCTCCCCATTGCCGTCTTCACCACCGCCCAGTGTTTATACCAGAGCCTCAACCTTCCTAGCCCGTCGAGCCACACAACCGAACCTATCCCCCTCCTCGTATATGGCGCATCGTCGTCTGTGGGCAATTACGTCGTCCAGTTCGCTTCCCTCGCGGGTCTTACTGTCTACGCACTCGCGGGCGCGCGGAACTTCGAACTCATCAAGAGCCTCGGAGCGAAGGAGGTGTATGACTATAAGGATCCCGAAGCTGCCGCGAAGATCAAGGCTGCCACGGGTGGCAAGATCGTCTACGCCGTGGACTGCATCTCGGAGCTCGGCTCGGACAAGATCATCTCGGATGCGTTGAGCGATGACGGAGGGAAGATCGCATGCATTCTGCCGTACAAGGGCACTCCAAAGGAAAACATCACGCCGATCATGTCGTTGGCGTACGATCTCGTTGTCGATGTTAGTCACCTTTTGTTTTCTGCCATTTTGTGATCATCTGAGATATCTCTTTAGCGTCCCGGAAGTCTCTCGTACCTCGCTAACGGCCCTACCTATGCCAAACTCATCTCTGACCTCCTTGCTGGAGGCAAGCTCAAACCTTCCCCGATTTTGGTCATGCCCAAGGGTCTTGAGAGTGTCGCGGACGGCTTCAAGTACATGATGGATGGCAAGGTGCGTGGTGTTCGCGACTCCCTCTATTGAAGTACTGATCCTTTTGATCCCAGGTCAGCGCGCAGAAGGTCATCTTCCGCATCTCGGACACTCCTGGGCTGTAGGCGAACCTCGTTGGCGGTCGAAGTTGTACATCTGTATATGTAGCCTTGTGTATGAATATGTCTGGCAGTGCAATCAGGAATAGGAGCAGTTGTGTTTGGTAAATTTGCACCATATTCTAAACCGATGGCATACAAAGACTCATAAAGTACAGTCCATGAACCCGTCTAATGTACTTAGCACGGAAGATCACAACTTCGTGCCGTCTGGCCTCAAGTCGTTCTGGCACCTATCGTCGCCTACCGGTCGCTTCAAGACCTCGGCGATGCGGCCAGCGAGTGGCGATGGTTCAGATTTGAGTGCCATGTCGAGGAACCACTCCTTTCCGATGTAGTTCCGTATTCTGATATGCACGCGTCGTCAGGAAGGCAATCCGCCTATGAAGGACAAGGGACGTACCCGTCTGGCAGGAGAACCACGACATTTTTTCCTGGCGTTCGAGCGGTCTCCTTCCCCGCTTCGGAACGCAACCACGCCAGCGCACCCGCTAGCGCGCTTCCACTGCTGCCTCCAACGAGGAGGCCTTCATGGCGGATGAGCTTCCGGACGGCCTCGAACGAACCTGCGTCCGATGTCTTCACCCAAGAATCGATCAAGCCGGGTTCGCGCGAGAGGACGTCGGGGACGAAGTCGTAGCCAATTCCTTCGACTACGTACGACGAGCCTGCGCTCGTATCGTTCAGAGACGCAGGCTGAGCGAGGATAGAGCCGACCTGGAAAACCTTGGGTTAGAGCTGGCGGGTAGGTGGTATGGGAATACGTACGGGGTCAACGGCAACGATGGTACACGCAGCGTTGTGGGTTTTCTTGACCGCCTTGGCGATACCTGACACGGTCCCACCTGTCCCCGCACCGGCAACGGCGACATCAACCTTACCAGAGGAGGAGTATGCAGGGGTGGATGGGGTGGATACGACGGCTGCGATGATTTCCGGACCAGTGGTGAGTTCGTGCGCGAGGGGGTTGTTGATCTATAAGTAGACTCAGTGAGCAAACCGGATATGGGGGTTTGAGGCGGGGAGGGGCGTACGTTGCGGTACTGGTCGAGGATGATCCCGCCGGGTATCTCACGCTGGAGACGTTGCGCGACGCCTGAGTTGGCGGGAATCGTGAGGGAATTCAGCCACGAGAGAAGGAGAGAGGGGATGGAATGCGCTACCTATGTGACTTTCCGGTGCATCCCACGCGGCTTCCGTTGGCGTGCGCACAACTTCTGCGCCAAGAGCACGCAATGCGGCTTCTTTCTCCTGCGAAGTTGCGTCAGATTTGGAGGTGGTGAGCGGGGGGGAACGCGCACGAGAGACATCTTTGCGGGCATGGTGATGATCACAGAATATCCCTTATCTATAGTATTCAGCACCCATTCTTGAGGGAGTCGGAAGGCTACGCTACCTTTATCGCGCATGCCATGGCAAGGCCGATGCCTGTGGATAGTAGAGGCGTGAGGAGATGGGGGGAAGATGGCGTTGCTGATCGCCCACCTGTGTTTCCTGAGGTTGGTTCGATGACAACGCTCCGACCGGGGACGAGCTTCCCCTCTTTCTCTGCCTCTTCGACCATTCGCTTAGCGATTCTATCCTTCACAGACCCTCCTGCTGAGGTATATTCGAGCTTTCCCACTGCGATGGGTCAGCGAGGAGAGGGAGAGAGAAAAAATCATCACGTACGGAGGTTGCATTTGAGGCCTTCATGCTCGGCGATGCGACTGAGTCGGATAAGGGGTGTGTTCCCAACGGCATCGAGGGCGGAATTGAGGATAATTGGCGAGGTAATCATGTTAAAGGGAAGATGGTGTGAGGACGTGGTGGCGGGATATAGATGTGCGTATTTGTGCGAGTCAAAGTTGAAGTTTGCGCGGACCTTGGCTAAGATCCGAGTTGGTTCCTTCGAAAATTAGAGGACTTCGACACAGTCACTGGAGCCCACGAGTTCCGAACCAGGTTCTGAACCCGGTGCCGAACCGATTTCTGAACCGAGTTCCCAACCTGAGCCAGTGTTACATTCTGTCACAACAGGTCACAACGGAGTCGAGGTCTGAACCCCAGTCAAAAGTCGCTCGATAAGATCGGATACAAATGCGATACAGACTGATACAGTACAATACAATACAATATGATCGAGAAATTGGTTGAATGAGCCGATACAAATATGATACAGACAGATACAGACAGATACAGATAGATACACTTCATCTTTGCTTCATTTTTCCATCATTCTCGTTCTTGTTCGCTCTCACTCGACTAAGCAAGTGGACGATCGATGTCTCGACGCGCGACGGTCGACGATACAAACTCTCGAGTAAATAAGGGTTCGTTCCACTTATCCATTTTGTTGTCAAGCTGCCCTTTGTGTACTCTTGTGTACACATCCCTCGCGCTACCCTCTTCGACTCTGTTGCCTTCCTGTCAGCAACGACTAGTGCGACAGCACCAAGTTACGACACAGCTGACTAGAAGATGAGGACGACGGAGGGGAGCCGATCAGACACGGCGACAGACAAGGGAAAGCAAGCAAAGTCGGTAGAATTGACTAGCTCGAGATAGGGAATATGTACAGCGAGAGTGAGCCTTATATACATGAGAGGAGAGAGACTTAGGTAAGCAACCAATACACGGCGATCAGTAAGCAGACCAAGTATAAGTAAGCAGTCGTATGTAAAAGAGCACAGCATGAGTCAGTATTGTACAGCATGAGTCAGGGGAAAGGAGTCAGACCCGGGCCGAGATGAGTCACGTGGGCCCGGGTGGGATATAGATGAACCGGGTCCGGGCCGAAGTGGAGCCGGACCGGTGATAAGCCAATAAGTCCTAAAGCGTGTAACCGATGTAAAGTAAAAAAGAAAATTATAGACCGTTCATGACATCACCCCTTCCTTAGATTCGACGTCCTCGTCGCAATCAGATCCAGCTTCCTCTTCCGCCAGGAGTTCCCAACGATTAAGGCGTGCAGGTTTCGGGGCACCCGGGTGCTCGCGGTAGAAGTCGTCGATACGTTTCTTGGCATTCTGGAGATTGGCAAGAGGTTCCCAAGTATTGTCATTGTCTGGGTAGCCTTTCCATTTGACAAGGTACTTGAAGCCGCGACCAACTTTCTTGGAGTCTATAATTTTTTCGACCTCATAGACTTCCTCTCCTTGGACTAACTCTGGGGGTGGAGGTGCAGGTGCTTTCTGGTTGTCAAAGGCGGGACCGTTGTGTGGAGATAGGAGGGACTCGTTGAAGACCGGATGTTTTCGTGACCAGGGTGCAGGGAGGCGAAGCTTGTAAGCCGATGCTCCGACTTTTTCCAGGATTTCGAAAGGACCGAAGCACTTGTCATCTAGCTTTTGCATAGGACGTGCTGTTTTGATTACGGTTTGGCCATCTCTGGTCTTGGCTTCCAGCCAGACGAAGTCGCCAATTTTGTAATCTATTGGTTCGTCCTTCTTGCAATCGTAAAAGCACTTTTGATCGTCCTGTGCTGCTTTTAGCGCAGAGCGGGCTTCCTCATAGATGTCTCGCAGGCGTTATGCAAACTTGTTCGCCGATGGGTTGTCTGTCTCGCGTCGAGGGTTTGTTCCCAGGTAGAGTTCCCGACCATAGTTGGCAAAGTTGGGAGACATCCCAATCGAACTATGGACCATGTTGTTGAACGCGGTCATGGCAAGTGGGAGGTAACGTGTCCAATTGTCTTGTCATTGATTGACGAAGATGCGAAGGTAGTTTTCCATAGTCATGTTGGAGCGTTCGGTCTGTCCGTCCGTCTGAGGGTGGTACGCCGTAGATGGATTCCCTTCAATGCCTAACAGTTGGAACAATGCCGTGGTGAACTTGGAGACAAACACGCTGCCGCGGTCGCTGACGATCTTTCTAGGAATTCCATGATGGGGGACCACCTTGCGTAGGTACTCGAAGGCGAGTTCGTCCTCCGTTAGGTCTTTGGTCGTGGCCCAGAATACAACCTGTTTGGTACCCATGCAGTTCACATTGCAGATGGCGTCTTTTCCATCCGAGACCGGGAGCGGCATGACAAAGTCAATGGATACATGCTCCCAAGGTGCTTGTGGTGGGTCATGTGGGTGGAGTGGAGCGGCAATGTGATCATGTCTAATCTTGGTATGTTGGCAGGTCTCACATCCTTCAACATATTTTCGGACATTGTCTGTAATGGCAGGCCACCAGTAGTTGCGTGTGATGAGCTCGTGGGTCTTGTATCGTCCTGGATGACCGACAGGCGGGCTGTTATGATGAGCTTAGATGATGTCTGCACGGAGTCCTTTGTCTCTTCATCAGCAATTTGACAGATTTTGTTTGGGAGTTGACAAAGGTTGGGACCATGTTTGACCGGTTGAGGTGTTGGCCCCGTTTGAGATAGCCATTCTTGTTTGGTCAATATACACCAACTTCGGACAGTATCCAACAACACACCATGTCACTATCATTTGCCCAACCTGAAGACAATAGGAGGACTGATTCTCAACTCCCCAATAGTGTGACCAACATCATAGCAACGCGAACTCTCTCGAAAATTTTGGCACCTTGTATCAAGTCTTTACAAATTCTGCAAAGGTAAATATTAAGAATGGTACAACATAGCAAAACTATCATGATCCGCCCATTTGTTTAAGTAAAACAGCCGATACCAGTTTAACGTATCCGAGAAATGTATGTCAGGGTGAACCATATCAGAATTAAAGATGGGAAGGAGATGCGTGGCACGATGGACAGTGTCCAAGTGTATTACTTGGAGTGCAGGCCCACCGCTGGGCAAGACCTCTGGTCGAAGAATCCACATCCCTGTGTCGGAATCGGGTGCTGAATCAACACGCGAAAACCACTGGATGAGTGCACAAGGAAAAGTTGTACCACCATACTTGAAAGAGAAGAATAGTTTGGTACGCGCAACTTCCATACCGGACATACCCCCATTATCGGAGTCCTCACTGACGAGAATACAATCGCGTCGCTCGCCATCTTTTCTCCAGGATGGCGTCGACCGAATGTATTCGCGCCGCATGTTGCCCATGCCCGACGGATCGGAAGGTGCACGAAACACTGCCATGGCCGAATGAAATACGTGCACACGGTCGCGAAACCGTTGGCGTACACGGGTTGCCATTGCCGGGTCGGGGGCAGGCCCATCCGTGAGGAAGTCGTAGATTAGCTGGCGCAGGTTGGGTACACCGATAAACTGGGCGAGATCGTCGACCCGCCTCGGGTAGTTACGCTCTGTAAATATATGTGAGATGAATCCCGAGGACATATAACAATCCAACTTACGAGCCGTCCTGGCCAACACGACACGGTTCGTCACACTTTGGCCATCTACAGGTCCACCATCGGCTCCTCCTACCACAAGCATTGTGCCATCCTCAGGATCTTCTTCGACGGCAACTGTAGTGGGAGACCCAGGATCAGGGACGTCCTCGATACCGTCTGGCTCCATGGCATCTTCATCGGCATCCTCTTCCGCAATCATATCCGCAATCCATCGAAAGACCCATCCGATCAAAGTCCCGTGCAGCATCCCCCGTTGCTCGAAGTCCACCTTTGCCGCGGCCAGCTTATCGAGGCGCTGATTTGTGAGTAGCATCTGTCCAAGGGCTTCGTAGCGGTTGGAGCGACGCCATGGCTCCTTCACGGCCTTGATGTGCTTCGCTTCTGTGATTGAAGTGCACAAGCCGTTTGGGGCGCCGAACCACTCAATGAGTTCGCGATAGTGCTTCATCGCATGCTGTCGAGGAAGTGAGAGGCCTGCTGGACCGGGGGGACGGACGCTGTAGGTTTGAAAAACCGTGCGGTACTGATGGAATCGACGAAGGGCTTCGTCGAGATCGTCGAGGTCCGTCTCTGATAACTCGGACCGTCTTGCAATATAACAAAAGTCGATGTAGGCGGAGAGCGCGCGGACGATGTCCCTGGGAACGTGGCCCTCGATAGCATTGACATACACCTATGATATCATAAGTTGGTGGGACCGACAACGGCCGAGTCTGCTTACCTTCATTAACCCCTTCGAGTCATCCCCCGTCCACTGCTTGAAGTTGCGCCCTTGGTGGAACCGACGCAGTCCGGAGAATGGCGGCGCGAGAGAGATCCTGTGGAAGTCTGTCAGTAATCCGTAGGTTCGAGCGGGATCGAGATGTTACTCACCGGCGGTCGATGTCATCCATGATTTCCCGTGCCTTGGCTGCTCCATGCGTGATCTCGAGATACTCTCCTACCCAGGTAACGAGTGTCATGAACGTTACCACTCCGGACATCTCGGACACCTCGGGGACCTCGGGGATAATATCCCAATTCATTTTTATTTTCATTTCTATCTGACTACTCATCACTTAGTAATACTCCGTCACTCCGGTGGAGACTCGGCTTATCCTTGCTCCTTCCTGACGTCATGACTCCAGGCTCGTCTTATCATCGCTTCCTTTGACTCCACATGACATCATAACGCTGCGCATGACATCATGCCGCTCCGGACCCGGCTCATCCTTATTGTCTCGCTTACTGATCCTGCTGCGCATGTATCTATACTTAGCTCTGCTTACTGACCGCCGTGTGTCATAGCTTACTAAGTGACTCTGCCTCGTAGTATATAAGGGCTCCATTCCTCCTGTACATATTCCCCATCTCGACCTAGTCAATACTACCGACCTTATCCCCCATCGCCCCTCTTCACTTGTGTCACACGTCGTCGCCTAGTGCTCGTCACTAAGGCCGTTGCTGACAACGAGGTGGTCCTTGAACCCGCCTTTGATGAGTTGGTGAAGAAGGTCCATGGATAGCAGCTGATTGATGTCGGCGCGAGGAAAGCTATCCGTGAACGGCTAGTGGTACTACAGAGTTCAGTAATGTTAAATGGAGTGACGGAGATTGACGTAGGGCTCACTATGATGTCTCCGACGATCCCATATCCATCCCATAGCTCAGCGAGCGACCATAAATCGATGGCTTTTTCGCGATGCTCTCGTGATCGAGGCAGCGCCGGGCCACCATCCAAGTTGTCTGGAGCAGCTGTACATCTGTATGCAATGTGTTAGAACTTAGTTCTGGTTCAACTCTATGAACAAGACATTACCTTGGACACCAGTTTTGTACCACACAGGAAAGGAGCACTTGCTCTGGATAATCTGCGATATACGGGCCGAATCCGTATATCGCACGGCGGAAATGGCCGTCGGGGCACATCACTATGTCGGGAACGGTCATGTTGTGCTTAAGGGGCTCGAAGATTGCTGCGAGCGAGGAGTGAAAGAGTTGCCGCCGAAACTTGCGGAACTGAGCCGAGTTTGTGCCCTTCCTGTTAACTACGAAATGAGCACGATACCGACACAACAATACTCTATCGCGTACCTTTGGGAACAGAAAGGAAAGAGGTTAGAGTTACCGATCCACGATGGGCACGGCGGACATTGTTATGGACGTTGCCGACGGATTGGTATAATGGATAGTAGTCATTTTGCCCTGTAGCGACAGACACAGTTGTCTTGTCGCTGCCGCCAAGGATGGGCACGAACATGCACCCGTGCGTTTGAGGATCCGCTGCGATATCATCCTACACAACGCGCGTTAGGTTAGATGTCTGCAGCCGCAGGGAATTTCAGACGACATACACACTGATTCCACACCCAGTTCGCGGACATGAAGTCCTTGAACGTCCTTTTGCTGTTGCCATCCTCGCCGTCGACGAACTCACGATAAGGCGCGGAGTCCCATTCACCATTAAAATCCCGGTTGGCTATATGCTGACGAGCAATGGTAAGGGGGTTTCGGGTCCAGACCTCGAATTCCTGGTCCATCCACTTGGGAACGTTCTCGGGTGGCCGCTCCCCATCATACCATACCACAAAGCACTGCCATGGGGCATCGCCGGCCTCAATCGCATCAATCGCCTCCTCCATGGCAAGATTAGTTGCGAAGGGCGGCCCCTTCTCCTGGTCACCGTGGCTGATCATAAGGCATAACGCCGCCATGATCCGAAAGAGCTGGTCAATGTGGCCCTTGCCCAGCTGAACCTGTGTAAAACAGTAGTCAGTGACTTCGTAACCGAGGCGGTCGCCGAACGGCTTCCAGTCTTTTTCTCGAGCGTCCATTGGTGGCGGTGGAGTGTTGGGGGGGAGGTCATGGCCGTGAGCGTCGCACGGAGTTCCTGTATAGAAAGTCAGAACAGGCAAAATAATTGGCATGTTGTGACGCACCGTCGAGAATTGGGTGGTACACCCTGCCACGGCGCTGGTTGTTGGGTTGATCGTTATCGGCATCTTCTAGGATATCGGGTCCAATGTCGTATTCGTCGTCTTCAAATCCTCCTTCGAACAAGTCACCAAAGTCGTTGAAGACATCCGCATCATCCTCGGGCACGGGTGATGGTGGGTTCTTGCCGTTCTCGCCTTCGTCAGAGTCTTCCGAGTCGTTGTCATCGAATATCGGATGGTGGACATTTCGGTGTCTGGTCAGGCCAGAAAGAGAGAGGAAGTCGGAGCGGTCGCACGATGGGCAGGTATATCGCTTATAGTTGTAAGCCATCGTGTGTGGAGTTATGTCTGGAATGTGGGATGAGCGTTCAGTTTGCGTTAGGCGAGCGTGGGCAAACAGACTTACACAGCCAAAAAATGTGCTTCTGCCACGTTGAATGCAGCACTTTCCAATCCTAACCACCACACGTTCGCACACGCTCGTATTTCCTTGTACCTTCGCTCGCCCACATCGTCTCCCGCAATGCCTCCTAAACCGAAGCCAGCAGTCAGGTCTTCTACCGATAATGTCACAGTGACGAAGGCCAGTACGAAGGGGAAAAAACCTACCATCAAGCCTGCAAAGCCAAAGGTCGCCGCCGTGCTGAAACCGCCCATCCCTCTCAAGAAGGTGTCGGCTTCTAGTCCCGACGTCGATGCAGACACGAGTCACAGTGGGCGAGTTCGACGTGGCAGTGGCCAAGTCGACTATCGTGCTCTCGACGGCGGCGGTGCTCGTCGACGCACCCCTGCAGAGGTCGCTGCGGCAAAAGCCTTGAAGGAACAGGAGCGTGCCGATGCGGAGGTCGAGCGAGAGGCCAAAATTCAAGACTTCGCTGCCTTCGAAAATGAAGTTGAGCAGAGGTATATCAAAGAAAGGAGGGAGGCTACAGACCCTCCGATTGCACCACGTACTAAGGTCAAGCGTACGTCGCATTTTGTGGAATCTTCCGACGTTGAGTTCGACGACAGCAGTGACAACGACGAGGTGAGGTCCGTTCTGTTGGGGTTATCCAGATTTCTACTCATCACTAGTTGCAGGGGGGATGCCTCCTGGTCGAGTATGAAGGGAGCATGGCGACGAGGCCATACACCACCGAGACGGAAGGTTTTGAAGGTGAAGACGAGAACAGCGAGAAATCCGCTAGCGACGTCGAACCTGACGAGAACAGCGAGAAATCAGCCGACGACGATGAAGACGCTGTTAGCGAGCAAGGGCCTCCGATAGCTGGTTGTTCTCGTACCTCTGGTCGCAAATTCGTGGCTAGCCCGGAGCTGGAGGATATTGCTTTTGAGGTTGATGAAGATGCGATGAGTGTGGATGGCGATGACTCAGAGCAAGCTGTGCCGGCGGCGCGGGAAAGGAAGAAAGGAGTCCAAGTTCGGAAAGCGGTTGAACGGACGCGGGCCGTGTTGAACTTGCCTCCACCTCTCATCCCTGAACCTCCTCCTACCGCAAGCCAGCGCACTGGGCGGAAACGTGCAGGCACTGCAACAATACATCCGAGGTAAGGACCTTGGAACGACTTTTTTCAAAGTTGACTTACAGTGGTGTTCTCAGCGAGTCCTCGACAAAAAAGACCAAGAATGACCCCAAGGCCGATGCGGGTGCGCGTCCCGGGTTTGGTGAGGGTAAGCTCACTCGTAAACGTCCTCAAACCCCGCCAGCTGTCCTTTCCGATTTGGATGGCGAGTCCCCTGACGAAGTCCAGGTCAATTACGGCGGGTTATTTCCAGATGACGACGACAAGGAGCCGGAGCGCGTTGAAGTCCATGTTGTCCCTAGGGTTGCAAAAGGTGCTGGGGCCGCATCTAAGGTACGTCTTTAATGACATCTCCTCATGTAAACTACTCACGAAGTCCAACCCTGCCCGTGTAACAGTCTATGGCCAAGGTCGGGCCGAAGGTTTCGGCAGCCGTCGCCGTACGCAACAAGTCTGCAGGAGCAAGTTCTAAGGACGGCTTCAAGCACGCAGACCTCCCTGAGGCCCTCAAGAAGCTCTGGACCGTCTACCAAGCCACACTCGTTGCCTACTTTGGCTCCCTCCCCAACCTCGCGAGTCCATTCTTCGTCGACGACATCGGGAAGATTATCAAGGTGGTTTTCAAACAAGTTTATCCAGGCTCGCATGGATATGTGAAGAAAATCGGCCCTAAAGAGGTCGTATACGAGCTGGTGAGTGGCATTCTCGCTTCGGCTATCTATCACTAATGTATCTTATCTCTCAGTCTCAAAACAATATCCGGAACTGGCGCACAAGATTTCGTGTACAGGCAACGTCTGTTCTCGACACCTTTTTCGGGACGTTCAGCAGCCCGCAGGCAATCGCCGCGTACGTCAATAAGGTCATCCCCGGCGACGACGACCTGGATGATGGTGTTCCCAGCCCAATGGTATTCCATTGGCAGCAATACGACAACAAGGTCCGTTGTCCATCACAGCGCACTTATTGCCCTCGTGACATTGTTTTAGGGTCACAAAGGGAGTTATGAACACCCCTCGACGTCGGAAATTCTGGCCACCCATCTTCAAGCAACTGCGTCGGCAGATACGTCTTGGTTCAAGAAGGATTCTACCAAACTGATTCAGGCCCTTGTGTTATCTCTTGTGGCGGTGAGTGGCCTCCTGATGGCTTAATTGTTACTGACACTTTCTAGCACGAACGCGGCCTTGGGCGTTGGCAGACTGGCTCATTCGACCGCGAGAAGCAGAAACAGCGAATGAGTGAGGAGAACTGGGGCGATGCTGCTACCAGCTACTTCACCTCCGTCTCGTCACTTTCTCCCAGCAAGTGGACCCGCATCATGGCCAGTGCACAGGTGTATTGCTCCACTATGCGTAATCGTCGTGCACCTTCAGCCCATGCTTCCGCTGGGTTGTCTCGCAAGGGAAAGGCACGGGAAATGGTGGAGGCTTCCGACGGCGAGGACCAGTGATGTGTTCTCTGGCAATCTCAATGAAGGTACTTACCGCTGATATTTCCTGGCTGTCGGCTTGTTCTGATGTACTTGCAGTGGGTGTGAATGGAGGTGCCCCTGGTGGGTTTGCTATGACCGTTACGATACAATACATACTACACATTGTTTGAAATACAATTTGGTTATGTTTTATGAATAACTGTATTGAGCCAATATTGAACTGCTTTCAATGACTTGAAGTCAAGTTGGACTGCAGTTTCAAGCTATCCTGTGTTTGGGTTTAGGTGAGGTTGGCTATGTATTTTCAACTTGGATATCGGAAGGGATTGGGTACTACTTGCACAGAAATTGGCTACTTATTGATCAATTCATAGCTGATTGCCCAACCAGACATGGCCTGGGAGCATGTTGGTGAGTTGGCGGGTTTCATGTGTTTTGACAGTTGGCCAACCCTCAAACAGGCTCAAACAACCCCAAACAAAATCTGCTAAATTGCTGATGTTGGGACATAGAGTCTGTGTTGCCAGGTGACCGTTCCATCTGCGTGTTCCAGCCATCCCTTCACTTTGAGTGCTAAGGTGCATTCTACTGCATGGTCTCGGAGTAAGGTAGCCTCCTGAATCCGCTCAATGAAGACATTGTCAGGTCCATTGGTTACAATTCCTGCATGGTTGAGGGCACGAAAGAGTTCTGGTTTCAGGAGGACAATGTTTTCATTGTCTTTCTCCCCCTTCTCAAGGCCCGCTAGTTGGGAAATAGCATCGGGTTTACCCATTGTTTTGCCAGGCTTGTGGAGTAGCATACAATGATACTCTTGTAGCTCCGTTAACCATTGTGCTTGTCTCCGATTTAGCTTCTGCGCCTTGCGGAAGTATGTGAGATTACGATGATCCGACCAGATTTCAAACTCCTGTCGTGCCCCCATGAGGTATTGTCTCCATTCCTCTAGCGCCGTCATGATAGCCAGTAATTCCTTGTCATAAATCTCATAGTTCCTCTCAGCTTCGCTGAGGGACTTTGAGAGGAAGGCGACCAGGTGCCATTTGCCATCGTCCTGTTGTTGCGAAAGTACCATGCCCGTGGCATAGTCAGAGGAGTCCGCTTCAACACGGAACTGTCCCTCATCTGTAGGGATTGCTAGAACCGGCTGCGATGTTATACATCGCTTGAGTTCCTTGAACGCTTCCTGCTGCGGGGTGTCCCAGACCCATTCCGTCTTCCCAGTGAGTTTAGTCATTGGGTGAGCAATGCCGCTGAAGTCCTTGATAAAGCGACGGTAGAAGTTGCAAAAGCCCAAAAACGATTGAAGTTGTTTCTTCGTTTTGGGGGCTGGTGTTACAACTCGTTCAAGGTACTTCATTTCCTATTGCCTTATTAGAAAGGACGTCGCTAAACAACGAGTTACGACTGTGCCCCAGCTTGTAACCGTTCCGACGACATAGCCGCGACTGTGCCACAGTTTGTCGGCATCTCAACAACACAGCTACGACAGTGCCACTGTTGGTCGGCATCTCGACAATGCAGCCACGACTGTGCCCCAGTCACGTCCCCGTAGATACTCGATGTGATCGTTGCCTTATGTACATATATTTACTCGACCTCCTTTCGTATAAAAGGAGGTTCAACGAACGAGCTATTCCTCAGCTCGTTCTCTTTGTAAATACAGGACTGTTCTGAATAAGAACCTCCTCTTAAACACTAAAGAGAATCCTAAGCATACTAAGTCGACAGACTTGCCTAAGTCTTCCGCGAAGACTTACTGCTTCGTCTATCGACCTTCACCTTCGTATAAACCGAGACGTCTGGATCACCTGATCCCACCTCTCACGCGTAAGAGTACTGTAGCCTGAGCCGCTTGTCACGTGATAAGGACCGTCCTTAACACTAGAACGAGCTCTCCTCTACATTAGCTCACCCTACAGTTTGGCGCAGAGCGTCAAACGAAACACCCACCACGGAGTCAGCGGAACAACCCGCTGAAAAAAGACCATCAGATTTTGAAATCCCTCAACTCCAATCAAACTGCAGTCAAGAATTCCCCAACGGAAACGAAGATCATCGCTGGACATTTGATCCCTATAATCTCATTTTTTACTACAACGGAGCCTTCATCGCAAAAGAAAGCAAAGGAACATACGTATACCAGTGGAACCCACCCATATACAGATACAATCTTCCCCCAGCAGCAGAATACTACAAAGATAGATCCAAAAGAGAAAAGGAAGACGGAAGCTACGACAACTCACATTGGAAGCGCCCAGATTATTCAAGACCTCATATCGGGCCCCTCTCATCAGAAGAACTCTGGAAACACCCGGACGCACAGAAAGTCGAAGAGAAACCTTACACCGGGAATATTAAGGACTACTGGGAATTTGATCCCGATACCGACGCAGCCGATACGACAACCGAACCACAGAACCCTCAGACCGAACCCCAGCATCCTCAAGAAGCCGCAACAACTGCACCGCATCCAGAAGAAACCGCGCCAGAACCTGAGAAAGCAGTATCAGACACCCGAACAAAGTCTGATTCCAGAGGAAGTCGAGAAAGCAGCCCATCAAGCGCAGCAGAAGCGGAAGGACATACAGAGAAATCAACAAGATCTCCATCAATCAAATCAGACGAAGATATCTTCGGAACCAGAAGAGGAAGACAAGGAAATCTATTCGGAAGACCCGAGAACTTCACAACAATGGGAGACGCCACCGCCTCAGTACCCAACCCCGCCACCGCACTTGGCAATGTCCCCCCTGGAGAGACTAATGTACCGCGCCAGACGCCTGCAACTCCAACACCAGCCGATCCCACGAAACCGAGACATGAGACTCGATTCCCCATAGGACTTGGCATGGCCGATCCAGTAGGATGGAGAACGCTATCACCACGATCACCATCGATTTCCGACCGATCAGACGATAATAAGAAAGGGAAAGGAGTTCAGGATTACGTATTCGGAAGAGGAGCAACCGCGGATCTTCCAAAAAGATCGAGATACCCACCAGGGAATTCCCCACCGAGAGGAACAGGGACAACTGGATCAAAGCCCGACGACAAGGATAAAGGATTCAAGCTAAACACATTAGGAGTATACGACGGAAGGGATCGGGCAAAAGCAGCAAAGTTCGTAGAACAATGCGTACTTCGCTTCATAGCATTCCCCAACGCATATGCTGCCAACATGCGCAAGATAACCTTCGTGCTCTCACATCTCACCGATGGACCTGCCCTTCACTGGGCGTCCCTTCTAATAAGCAAAATCGATAAGATACGAGATCACGGCCTAGATCCAGAAGTGTACCTTCCATGGACGGCGTTCCGCGACCACTTCTTAGAAACCTTTGGAGAAATAGACCCCGGAAGAGACGCTAGATTTAACATACAGCGCCTGGAACAAGGCACTATGGAAACCAAAGATTACATCACGATCTTTAGAGACTATGCCATGGAAGCCGGCTACGATCATAAAGCATTGATCGACCAATTCAAGAGAGGACTGCGCAACGATATCGTAGTCGAGATTCTCAAGAGAGATCACATCTCGAACGATATTGACGAATGGTATGAACTCGCATTGCGCATCAATAATAACTGGCGAGAAGCTCAAGCATTCCAACGACATTATACGAGACCAATGAACCCGACGAGCGATCTCACCCTCCTATACAAGAAACCACAGACGTACGTTCCATTCCGAAGAGGGAACGGAAATAAAGGGAATGTTACCACCGCCAGGGCCGCTCAGACCGGAAACAATAACCGAAACTTCAGACGCCTTACCCCGCAAGAACGTACCGAACTCCAGAAATCAGGATCATGCTTCTATTGCCGGAAGCTAGGACACATCTCCAGGAACTGCCCAGAGAAATGTACACAAACGACGATCAATGCACGAACAACGAATCTAACAGAAGAAGAATCCCCGATTGATCAGATCACCAAGCTTGTGAACAAGATGGACAGTGAAACGTTCGCACGCACTGCCAACATGTTCAAAGACAATCAGGGTTTTTGAATCGTCCTTCAACCGCGGCTGTTGAAAGGACACAGACAATGAACTTTTCAAATCAATCTCCTGTGCAGGAAACAGGAGATGACGTAAATAGAACAGTGTATATAAGGTCATACCAAGATGGAGCAACGCACGCTCCATCAATTCATATACCTGTTATGTTTCATGGAAAGTTCCGTAAAGCTGCAGCAAAAGCGCTATTGGACAGCGGAGCAAGCAGCACTCTGATCCATCCAGATTTCGTACGAAAACACAAGATGAATCTGATCCAGCTTAAGAAACCGATACCGATATACAACGTCGACGGATCTCGAAACACTCTGGGAGAGATCAAACAGAAGGTATACCTTCCGATGACGATGAAAGGAATCAACGGAGAAATTCACCGCGAAAGCCTAGGACTATTCGTCACAGCCCTAGGAGGAGACAAAGTAATCTTAGGAACCCCTTGGCTTAAAAAACACAACCCTAGCATCGATTGGAGAAAGAGACAGATTACACTACAGACATGTCCAGGTACGTGCTCCACTACGAGTAAAACAATGACCGTCCAAGGAAAGGACGAACCCTTTCTACCATCATTCGAAGAACAGAAGGCAAACCATCACGCAATGATAGAGGAACAAGAAGATTCCAAAATCGATTCCGATCTCATCGAGATCAAGACGATCAGAACGTTCTATGGGAAAACTAACATAGAAGCAATACCAGTTGCAGAAGAAACGAACGAAACCAGTACCTGGATAACCGCGAGAGCAACTAAAGCACAAGAACTCGCAGAAAGGGCAGCCATGGGAGAGAAGAAGAAGACACTCGATGAGATGATTCCACTCAGCTACAAACAGTATCAAAAGGTATTTGAAAAGAAAGCGTCGGAACGCTTCCCAATCAGTAGACCTTGGGATCATGCGATAGACCTGACCAAAGGATGGAAACCTCGAAATTGCAAATTGTATCCGATGACGGTGCCAGAACGAAAGGAATTAGACACGTTTGTAGATGAACATCTACGAAAAGGATACATCCGAGAATCAAAATCAGAGATATCGTCGCCCTTCTTTTTCATCAAAAAGAAAGATGGATCTCTTCGACCAGTACAGGACTATCGTTATCTCAACTCCATCACGGTAAAAAACGAATACCCGATCCCACTCATCTCAGATCTCATCGACAAACTCAAAGATGCTAAGATCTTCTCAAAGCTCGATCTCCGATGGGGATACAACAATGTTCGAATCAAAGAAGGAGATCAATGGAAAGCCGCGTTCAAAACGAACAGAGGCCTGTTCGAACCAATGGTGATGTTCTTCGGACTAACCAAATCGCCCGCAACATTCCAAGCAATGATGAACGCACTATTCAAGGGATTAATAGACACGGGAAAGGTAGTGGTATACATGGACAATATATTGATATTCACAGAAACACTCGACGAACATAGAAGACTGATGAGAGAAGCCCTTCAGATTCTGGAACGGAACGATCTGTTCCTGAAACCAGAAAAGTGCTTCTTCAAACAATCATCAATCGAGTACCTAGGGGTGATAATCACGCATAACAAGGTACAGATGGACCCGATCAAGGTTCAAGGACTATCGGAATGGCCTACACCGAGGAAAGTAAAAGAAGTCCAATCGTTCCTCGGATTTGGAAACTTCTATCGACGTTTCATCAAAGATTATTCTAAGATCGCAAGACCACTATTCCAACTCACGAAGAAGGACCATGACTGGAACTGGACGACCGAGTGTGAAAACACCTTCAACAGACTGAAACACAAGTTCACGTCGTCCCCAGTCTTAATTATGCCTGACGAGAACAAACCATTTCGTATAGAAAGCGATGCCTCAGACTTCGCGTACGGAGCTATCCTATCACAACCGGATGAAACCGAAAGATGGCATCCGGTCGCGTATCTGTCCAAATCACTGTCGCCGGCGGAACAGAACTACGAGATATACGACAAAGAACTTCTAGGAGTGATGAAAGCCCTCGAACACTGGCGACACTATCTAGAAGGAGCGAACTACAAGATTGAAATCTGGACAGACCACAAAAATCTAGAATATTTTACAACAGCTCAAAAACTCAATCGACGACAGGCACGATGGAGCTTGTACCTATCCCGCTTCGACTACACCCTGGTGCACAAACCAGGAAGTACAAATAAAGCGGACGGACTTTCTAGAAGATCAGATCATAAAGAAGATATCCCAGACAACGATGAACGAATTCTACTCCACCCCTTTATATTCAAGGCTAGAGCCACTGGAAGGGGAGCAGTAGAAGCGATCGGAGACAAAGAACTTCTCAGAGAACTAAGGAACTTCTCACACCTAGATGATGAAGTTTGGACAGCACTCGATACGATCAAAAGATCGGGACCACGTACCCTCGCAAAAGGAATCGAAGATTGGAACTTCGAGAACGATCTGATTGTTAAGGACGGTCCTTATCACGTGACAAGCGGCTCAGGCTACAGTACTCGTGTGGATGAGAGGTGGGATCAGGTGATCCAGACGTCTCGGCTTATACGAAGTTAGAGGTCGATAAGCGAAGCAGTAAGTCTTCACAGAAGACTTAGGCGAGCTTTCGACTTAGTTACTTTATGCTCTCTTTAGTAGTGTTAAGAGGAGGTTCTATTTAGAACAGTCCTGTATTTACAAAGAGAACGAGCTGAGGAATAGCTCGTTCGTTGAGCCTCCTTTTATATGAAAGGAGATCAAGTAAATAAATGTACATAAAGCAACGATCATATCAAGTATCTACGGGGACGCGACTGTGGCACCGTCGTGGCTATGTTGTCGACATGTCGACGAACAGTGGCACTGCCGGAGCTGTGTTGTCGAGATGCCGACGAGCTGTGGCGCGGTCGTGGCTATATCGTCGGGACGGTTACGAGCTGGGGCACAGTCGTAATCCGTCGTTTAGCGACGTCCTTCCGAATAAGGTAAGGGAAAATGAGATACCTTATTGGAGTTGTAACACTATCCCCCTCTCTAGAGTCGACGTCTCGTCGATTTGCGAATCGAATGGGTTCCATGGGAAGTTCTTGAACACGTTCGTTCGGTCGACGCCATCGGTGGATGAAGATTATTGATGTGAGGGCGGTAAGGGCGGTAAGTGTCACGATCACACTTATGACGATGACGATTGATCGTGGAGTGGTCGCGGCGAACATTGTGAGATCGGGTGATTGAGTGGGCTGCATCGTGTTTTCTGATTTTTCTTATTTTGACGTTCACTCTTCTTATGTTCGCTCAAAATCGGGCGATAGAATTCTATTCTACCGCTTCAACCACGACTCCACTACCTTCATATCCTCCCCGTCCATCGTGGGAGATCCCAACCTATGCCCTATCCTCGCCATCATGATGGGGTCGTCGGGGTCTCTGAACCGGGGCTCATGCCTCTTGAAGAGTCCTTTGATGCCGCACCTCCCCTTCGATTCCTGCAGCGCTTCTTCGTCGAGGCTTCTCGGCCTCTTCAGGGCGCGAGCGACGTCCGGATGGCTTAGGAGCTCCGTGACTCGCTTGAGATGACGAAGGAGTTCTTCGTCGCGTGGGTCGGGCGTGGGAGTACGCGAAGGAATGGGCGAGGGAGGAGGAGTGGCAGGAGGAGTGGTGTCGACGGTGGAGAGGTTGCGTGAGGACGGGGTGAGAGTAGAAGACATTTTTGGTAGGTTTGGGTGGTACGAGTGGGTTTTGTTAGACAGTGTCTGAGGATGTTGTTGTCGCTGTGGCTTTCCTTTTTATCCTTACGATGTGGAGAGGCAATGATGTAATCATTGCGTTCAATCGTAAGCAGGGGTTCGTACATAATAAAAAAACGAGTCATAAGCGAGCGATGCGTCCAGCGCGTCGCGGGGAGAATGCCAAGCGTTCGCCTTCCTCACAGCGATAGAGACCGGTATAGTAGAGAAGTCCGAGGAGAATATGCGTGCGGATGAGGGCGCAGTCCATGATCAGTCCGAGGAGTATCGTAGCGGGAAATCGTAAAGGCGGGATGATAGGAACAAGATGGAAACGTAAATGATGATGATGTAAAGTCCGAGTGCGTATGAGTAAAAGTTCGTCCGTGCGCTTACCAGGTCTCCGGCCAATGAACCTTCGACTCCTCCGCTTCCTGCAGGTCCCAATCTTCTTTCTTCCAGAAGAGATCGTCGACGCGCCAGGAGTGATTGAAGCGCGAGGGGGGTTCTTGCTGAGTGCGGAGCATGGCGTCCTCCCAGTACAACCACTGTTCAGTGGCGTGCTGGGCGGCTTCGTGCGTCAGGCTCTCGCGTCGCGTGAGGAATCCCAGGAGCTGTCGGTGGGCGCGGGCGGTAGCGTCGGTACGTCGGAGGCGGGGGTGGGACATCAGTGTTCCTGGACCGTAACTGATATCCGGACGGTCTGGGCGAGGGTGAGGGGGAAGAGTCTGTGGTCGAAGGGGATGGTAGGACCGAGATTGGGGGAAGTGAGGGGGAGCGTTCTTGCGACGGGGGCAGTCTCGGCGGAGATGGCCTCGCTTGCCGCATTTCCAGCAGCGTTTCCGCGGCTTCGAGGGAATCGCGTCCCACTCTTCCTGCGTCCACGTGGTCGGCTCGTTGCTCCATGGGTCCGAGGGATTCTCGGCTGCTTCCTTCGTCTTGTCGTCCTTCTCCGATCTGTCCGTCGAGCTGTCCGATTCGTCCGCTGAACTGTCCGACTCGTCCGTTAGGTTGAGTTCCTGTCTCCTGCGAGCGCGCTCCTCCATCATCCGATCGACTATCCTCTTGAGTTCTCTGAAGTTCTTCCTCACCCGATGCATCGGGGAGTCTGAACTCTCTGATCCGCTTGACTGGTCTTCCGTTGGGCTCGGTAGAATCATGTTTACGTCGCTGTGCGGTGACTCGGGGATCCTGGGCGACGGGATTTCGAGCATAGTCGGGGTGCGGACGTGGGAATGAGGGATAAGGGGCGTGGTTTCCGTGCCAAGGCATGGGAGTGTCGCTAGCAGATAGTGGGAATGGAGTTGGCGTTCTATGCACGGCGGGCAGCTGAGGAGGTGTCCTAGGTACCGGTCGCGGACTGCTGGCCGGTCGTCCGGTTGATTGTCCGGGCTCTGGAAGAACCAGGGACTGTCCCGATAGCTCTCTTGGCAGGGGCTGTCTGAACTGCTCTCCGGGTAATCCGTTTCTAGCGATGGGAGGCTGGACGGGGTTAAGCTGGGTGATGTCGGGGATGGGTAAGGATCCTGGTGGCGTAGGGGCGGTGACGGGTCGTGGAGGGGCGTTAGGAAGGAACGGGGGTCTGGTGAGGGCGGATGCGATGGGATCGGGTCGAACAGTGTAGCCCGGGGAGATGTGATGTCCATGGAAGATAAGGTCGATGTCGGGGCCTTCCTTTGAAGACATATGGGGAACTCCAGTAGTTTCCATTCGTCTTCGGAGGATTTCTCCTTCGTAGGCGGCGCGGAAGGTGTGTCTTTCCCAGTTAAGCCAGTTAACTCTGAGTCCGACTTCAGTGAGGAACCTTCGGAGTTCTGCGACGTTGAGTATAGCCGCTGCGCTAGCTTCCTGAATCGTCGAAGGAGCTTGACCTCTCGTTCCTCCATTTCGGTCGAGAGCGTCAGGTACCTCAAGTCCAGCTGGTGGAGTTCTTCGTCGAGCATCTTGTTGTGGTCTTCCAGGATGCCCTGGACGTCGGCCGACTCCCTCCTGAGGTCGTCGATCCGCTGTCTGGCCTGTTCGATCGCTACTCCGGCTATCATGTGGGCTATCTGGTTCTCTAGGATCGGGGAATCGGGCGTTGGGACTTCCGTAGCTCCGGGCCACGGGGATTGCATTAGCACCTGTGAGGAATCCGGGTGCTTCAGTTAGGGTTCTTCTGTGTGCTTCTAAGCGGCTTACCCCTTGCTCTTCCGTCTGTTCTTCCGTCTGGTCCTGACCTAGACGGAGAAGGTACTGACTTAATTGCAAGGATTGCTGCCGATCGAGCGATGAAGCAGTCTCCGCAGAGGGCGCGTTCCTGTTGAGAGTGGTGAACTCGGTTGCAGACGAGGCGGAGGTGGTCGACATTGCTAGATGAGACGATCGGATTGGTGGAGGAAGTGTTGGCTGCGTTTGGGGTGGTGGACATTGGTGATCTGTCTTGTTGAACCCGTAGGGTTTTTATCCCCCCCTTGTTGGCAGTGCATTCGCCTGAATGCCGTTGAGTCTCACTAATGTCTCACTTTCGTCTTGCGTTTCTTTCGTCTTGTTGGTCTTCGTTCTCGCTGCGTTGCGTCGGTTTCGTCGCGATCAGTGGTTTCTGTGTTGGTATCTTTGATTGGCTGTGGTGGCAACTTCGGTGCCTTGGGGTTATTCCGATGGAACTCTGCGATCGCATCTTTTGATCCCTCTAGATTAGATGCTGGTTCCCATGTGTTACCGGAGTCTGGGTATCCTTTCCATTTTACGAAGTAATGTAGCGGTTCTGAATATCGTTTGTCTAATTTTGAGGCTACTATCGTTTCTAGTTCGTAGAGTTCTTCATCGTTTACTAGTTCTGGAGGTGGTCTTTCGTAAGCTTCGCCGTATTGTTCTGTTTCTTTGAATGGAATCAACAATGCTGCGTGGAATACTGGATGTATTTTCCACTTCGTCGGTAGTTCTAGGCGATAGGTTACTGGTCCTATTACTTTTTCGATTTTGAATGGGCCGAATCGTTTCGGTGCTAGCTTGGTTTTCGGGTATACCGTGTTAAGGTTTTTTCCGTCTAGCCATACTTGGTCGCCTTGTTTGAGTTGATCTCTTAGCGTGAACGTTTGATCATGCTGCATTTTCATCAATTTAGCAGCTATTTCCAGACTTGCTTCCGCGTTGTCCCATGCGTCCTTAAAGTTTTTTATTCTTTCTTCGGCCGTCGGTATTCGCGGATCGGTTGGTATTGCCGGATTGAAAACCGGTTGATACCCGTGTAGGAGTTCGAATGGGGAAGCTTTCGTAGCTGAATGTTGCCTTATGTTGTGTGCAAATTCTGCTTTTGGTAGGAGTTTCGCCCAATTCGTTTGATCTCCGTTGCAGAATGCTCGAAGATATTGTTCTAACTCTTGATTCACTCTTTCTGTTTCGCCATCTGTTTGGGGATGATACGCTGTACTGAGCGACGAGATAACTCCGAGGCTTTCGCAGATGGATTGGAATACTTTGGATGCGAATTGAGGGCCTCTGTCCGATATCATTCTTTTCCATAGTCCAAATCGTCTGTAAACATTGTCGATCAGAAGATCAGCTGTTTCTTCTGCGTTGATCGTCTTTAGGCACGGCGTGAATACTGCGGTTTTGGTGAACCTGTCGACGACTACGTTGATCGAATCGAATCCGTTGGAGATCGGAAGATCTGTAATAAAATCTGATGTGATTGTTTCCCATGGTCGTTCTGGTATTTCCGTAGGTTGTAATGGATGTTTTGCCGGATGTGTGACATTCTTTGTTGACTGGCATACGGGACATCCTTGAACATAACCTTTTACGAAGGAAATCATCTTTGGCCATCAAAAGTTTCTTTGTACCAGCTCCAGAGTTTTCATTTCGCCTGGATGTCCAATCGTTTCTAGATCATGATGCGACTTTAGGATCCTGCGTCTGAGTTCGAGATTCTGTGGCACATAGATCTTTCCTTTTCTGATGATCAGATCGTTCTCAAAGTTCCAATCTTCGATTCCTTTTGCGAGGGTGCGTGGTCCCGATCTTTTGATCGTGTCTAACGCCGTCCAAACTTCATCATCTAGGTGTGAGAAGTTTCTTAGTTCTTTGAGAAGTTCTTTGTCTCCGACTGCTTCGACTGTTCCTCTTCCGGTGGCTCTAGCCCTGAAAACCGAAGGGTGAAGCAGGATGCGGTCGTCGTTGTCTGGAATATCTTCCTTATGATCTGGTCTTCTAGAAAGTCCATCTGCCTTGTTTGTACTTCCTGGTTTGTGTACCAAGGTGTAGTCGAAACGGGACAGATACAAGCTCCATCGTGCTTGTCGTCGATTGAGTTTCTGAGCTGTTGTGAAATATTCTAGATTTTTGTGATCTGTCCAGATTTCGACTTTGTGGTTCGCTCCTTCTAGATAGTGTCGCCAGTGTTCTAAGGCTTTCACTACTCCTAAGAGTTCTTTGTCGTATATCTCGTAATTTTGTTCCGCGGGAGATAGTGATTTGGATAGGTACGCGACCGGATGCCATCTTTCGATCTCATCTGGCTGCGATAGGATGGCTCCGTACGCAAAATCGGAGGCGTCACTCTCTATGCGGAATGGTTTGTTTTCATCGGGCATGATTAAGATTGGAGACGATGTGAATTCTCGTTTCAGTCTTTCGAAGGTGCGTTCACATTCGGCCGTCCAGTTCCATTCGTGGTCTTTCTTTGTGAGCTGGAATAGGGGTCTGGCGATCTTGGAATAGTCTTTGATGAAGCGTCGATAGAAATTTCCAAATCCGAGGAATGATTGGACTTCTTTTACTTTCCTCGGTGTGGGCCACTCGGCTAGCCCTTGGACTTTGACCGGATCCATCTGTACCTTGTTGTGTGTGATTATCACGCCTAGGTACTCGATCGATGGTTGTTCGAAGAAGCACTTCTCCGGTTTGAGGAATAGATCGTTCCGTTCTAGAAGTTGGAGGGCTTCTTTCATCAGTTTTCTATGTTCGTCGAGTGTTTCTGTAAATATTAGTATGTCATCCATATAGACCACTACTTTTCCGGTGTCTATTAATTCTTTGAATAGTGCGTTCATCATTGCTTGGAATGTTGCGGGTGAGTTGGTTAGTCCGAAGAACATTACCATTGGTTCGAAAAGGCCTCTGTTTGTTTTGAACGCAGCTTTCCATTGATCTCCTTCTTTGATCCGAACATTGTTGTATCCCCATCGGAGATCGAGCTTTGAGAAGATCTTAGCGCCCTTTAATTTGTCGATGAGATCTGAGATGAGCGGTATCGGGTATTCATTTTTGACCGTGATCGAGTTAAGATAGCGATAGTCCTGTACTGGTCGAAGAGATCCATCTTTCTTCTTGATAAAGAAGAAGGGCGATGATATCTCTGATTTTGATTCTCGGATGTACCCTTTTCGTAGATGCTCGTCTATGAATGTGTCCAGTTCCTTCCGTTCTGGTACCGTCATTGGGTACACTTTGCAATTTCGAGGTTTCCATCCTTCAGTCAGGTCTATCGCGTGATCCCAAGGTCTGCTGATTGGGAAGCGTTCCGACGCTTTCTTTTCGAATACCTTCTGATACTGTTTGTAACTAGACGGAATCATCTCATCGAGTGTCTTCTTCTTCTCTCCTATGGCCGCTCTTTCTGCGAGTTCTTGTGCCTTGGTTGCTCTTGCTGTTATCCAAATACCGGGTTCGTTTGCTTCTTTTGCAATCGGCACCGTTTCTACGTCAGTTTTTCCATGGAACGTTCTGACTATCCTGATATCGGCGAGATCGGAGTTGGATTCGGGGTCTTCTTGTTCTTCTATCGTTGCGTGATGGTTGATCTTCTGTTCTTCGAATGATTGTAGAGAGTGTTCGTCTTTTCCTTGGACGATCATTGTTTTACTGGTAGTGAAGCACGTACCTGGACATGTTTGTAGTGTAATCTGTCTCTTTCTCCAATCGATATAAGGATTGTGTTTCTTGAGCCAAGGGGTTCCTAAGATTACTTCGTCTCCTCCCAGGGCTGTGACGAACAATCCTAAGTTTTCGCGGTGAATTTCCCCGTTGATCCCTTCCATCGTCATTGGAAGGTACACTTTCTGTTTGATCTCTCCTAGAGTGTTCCTAGATCCATCAACGTTATATATCGGTATTGGCTTCTTCAGTTGGATCAGATTCATCTTGTGTTTTCGTACGAAATCTGGATGGATCAGGGTGCTGCTTGCTCCGCTATCTAGCAGTGCCTTTGCGGCGGCTTTACGGAACTTTCCATGAAACGTAACAGGTATATGAATTGATGGAGCGTGCGTTGCCCCATCTTGGTATGACCTTATATACACTGTTCTATTTACGTCATCTCCTGTTTCCTGCACAGAAGACCGATTTGAAAAGTTCATTGTCTGTGTCCTTTCAACAGCCGCGGTTGAAGGACGATTCAAAAACCCTGATTGTCTTTGAACATGTTGGCAGTGCGTGCGAACGTTTCACTGTCCATCTTGTTCACAAGCTTGGTGATCTGATCAATCGGGGATTCTTCCTCTGTTAAGTTCGTCGTTCGTGCATTGATCGTTGTTTGGGTACGTTTCTCTGGGCAGTTCCTGGAGATATGTCCTGGTTTCCGACAATAGAAGCACGATCCCGATTTCTGAAGTTCTGTACGTTCTTGCGGGGTAAGGCGTCTGAAGCTTCGGTTGTTGTTTACGGTCTGAGCGGCTCTGGCGGTAGTAACATTCCCTTTATTTCCGTTTCCTCTTCGGAATGGGACGTACGGCTGCGGTTTCTTGTATAGGAGGGTGAGATCACTCGTCGGGTTCATTGGTCTCGTATAATGTCGTTGGAATGCTTGAGCTTCTCGCCAGTTATTATCGATGCGCAGTGCGAGTTCATACCATTCGTCGATATCGTTCGAGATGTGATCTCTCTTGAGAATCTCGACTACTATATCGTTGCGCAGTCCTCTCTTGAATTGGTCGATCAATGCTTTATGATCGTAACCGGCTTCCATAGCATAGTCTCTAAAGACCGTGATGTAATCTTTGGTTTCCATAGTGCCTTGTTCCAGGCGCTGTATGTTGAATCTAGCGTCTCTTCCGGGGTCTATTTCTCCAAAGGTTTCTAAGAAGTAGTCACGGAATCCCGTCCATGGAAGATACCTTTCTGGATCTATGCCGCGCTCTCGTGTCTTATCGATCTTGCTTATTAAGAGGGACGCCCAGTGAAGGGCGGGTCCATCTGTGAGATGCGAGAGTACAAAGGTTATCTTACGCATGTTGGTTTTGTATGCGTTGGGGAATGCTATGAAGCGAAGTACGCATTGTTCAATGAATTTTGCTGCCTTCGCTCGGTCTCTTCCGTCGTACACTCCTAGCGCGTTCAGTTTGAATCCTTTGTCTTTGTCTTCGGGTTTAGATCCAATCGTTCCTGTTCCTCCTGGTGGTGAATGCCATGGTGGGTGTCTCGGTCCTTCCGGAAGATCTGCGGTTGCTCCTCTTCCGAATACATAGTCCTGAACCTTTTTTCCTTTCTCATTATCAGCTGATCGGTCAGAAGGCGATGATGGTTGCGGTGATGGTGCTTTCCATCCTATTGGTTCGCCTAAACCGAATCCTATGGGGAATCGAGCCTTATGTCCCGGTTTCGCGGGATCGGCTGGTGTTGGAGTTGCAGGCGTCTGGAGCGGTATACTAGTTTCTCCAGGGGGGACATTGCTAAGTGTGGCGGCGGGGTTGGGTATCGAGGTGGTAGCGTCTCCCATTGTCGTGACGTTCTCTGGTCTTCCGAATAGATTTCCTTGTCTTCCTTTTCTGGTTTCGAAGATGTCTTTGTCTGATTTAATTGATGGAGATCTTGTTGATTCTTCTGTATGTCTTTCCGTTTCTGCTGCGCTCGATGGGCTGCCTTCTCGACTTCTTCCGGAATCGGACTTAATTTGGGGGTTTGATACAGTTCTCTTAGGTTCTGGCGCGGTTTCTTCTGGAGGCTGTGTGCCTGCTGCGGGTTCTTGAGGATGCTGGAGTTCGGTTTGAGGGTTCTGTGGTTCGGTTGTCGTGTCGGCTGTGTCGGTATCGGGATCAAATTCCCAGTAGTCCTTAATATTCCCGGTGTAAGGTTTCTCTTCGACTTTCTGTGCGTCCGGGTGTTTCCAGAGTTCTTCTGATGAGAGGGACCCGATATGAGGTCTTGAATAATCTGGGCGCTTCCAATGTGAGTTGTCGTAGGTTCCGTCTTCCTTTTCTCTTTTGGATCTATCTTTGAAGTATTCTGCTGCTGGGGGAAGGTTGTATCTGTATATGGGTGGGTTCCACTGGTATGCGTATGTCCCTTTGCTTTCTTTCGCAACTAGGGTTCCGTCGTAGTAAAAAAGGAGATGATAGGGGTCAAATGTCCAGCGATGATCTTCGTTTCCGTTAGGGAAGTCTCGACTGCAGTTTGATTGGAGTTGAGGGATCTCAAAATCTGATGGTCTTTTTTCAGCGGGTTGTTCCGCTGACTCCGTGGTGGGTGTTTCGTTTGACGCTCTGCGCCAAACTGTAGGGTGAGCTAGTGTAGAGGAGAGCTCGTTCTAGTGTTAAGGACGGTCCTTATCACGTGACAAGCGGCTCAGGCTACAGTACTCGTGTGGATGAGAGGTGGGATCAGGTGATCCAGACGTCTCGGCTTATACGAAGTTAGAGGTCGATAAGCGAAGCAGTAAGTCTTCACAGAAGACTTAGGCGAGCTTTCGACTTAGTTACTTTATGCTCTCTTTAGTAGTGTTAAGAGGAGGTTCTATTTAGAACAGTCCTGTATTTACAAAGAGAACGAGCTGAGGAATAGCTCGTTCGTTGAGCCTCCTTTTATATGAAAGGAGATCAAGTAAATAAATGTACATAAAGCAACGATCGTATCAAGTATCTACGGGGACGCGACTGTGGCACCGTCGTGGCTATGTTGTCGACATGTCGACGAACAGTGGCACTGCCGGAGCTGTGTTGTCGAGATGCCGACGAGCTGTGGCGCGGTCGTGGCTATATCGTCGGGACGGTTACGAGCTGGGGCACAGTCGTAATCCGTCGTTTAGCGACGTCCTTCCGAATAAGGTAAGGGAAAATGAGATACCTTATTGGAGTTGTAACACTGATCATCAGAAAAGGAAAGATCTATGTACCACAGAACCTCGAACTGCGACGCATGATCCTAAAATCACATCATGATCTCCAGACGATTGGACATCCAGGAGAAATGAAAACTCTAGAACTAGTACAAAGAAACTTCTGGTGGCCAAAAATGATTTCCTTCGTAAAAAGCTATGTCCAAGGATGTCCCGTATGCCAGTCAACAAAGAACATCACGCATCCGGCAAAACATCCACTACAACCTACGGAAATACCAGAACGACCATGGGAAACAATCACATCAGATTTCATTACAGATCTTCCGATCTCCAACGGATTCGATTCGATCAACGTAGTCGTCGACAGGTTCACCAAAACCGCAGTATTCACGCCGTGCCTAAAGACGATCAACGCAGAAGAAACAGCTGATCTTCTGATCGACAATGTTTACAGATGATTTGGACTATGGAAAAGAATGATATCGGACAGAGGCCCTCAATTCGCATCCAAAGTATTCCAATCCATATGCGAAAGTCTCGGAGTTATCTCGTCGCTCAGTACAGCGTATCATCCCCAAACGGATGGCGAAACAGAAAGAGTGAATCAAGAGTTAGAACAATATCTTCGAGCATTCTGCAACGGAGATCAAACGAATTGGGCAAAACTTCTACCAAAAGCAGAATTTGCACACAATATAAGACAACATTCAGCTACGAAAGCTTCCCCATTTGAACTCCTACACGGGTATCAACCGGTTTTTAACCCGGCAATACCAACCGATCCGCGAATACCGACAGCCGAAGAAAGAATAAAGAACTTTAAGGACGCATGGGACAACACAGAAGCAAGTCTGGAAATAGCTGCCAAATTAATGAAAATGCAGCATGATCAAACGTTCACACTGCGAGATCAACTCAAACAGGGTGACCAAGTATGGTTAGACGGGAAAAATCTTAACACGGTATACCCGAAAACTAAACTAGCACCAAAGCGATTTGGCCCATTCAAAATCAAAAAAGTAATAGGACCAGTAACCTATCGCTTAGAACTACCGGCGAAGTGGAAAATACATCCGGTATTTCACGCGGCACTATTAATTCCGTTCAAAGAAACAGAACAATATGGAGAAGCTTACGAAAAACCGCCTCCGGAACTAGTAAACGATGAAGAACTCTATGAACTAGAAACAATAATAGCCTCAAAACTAGACAAACGATATTCCGAACCATTACATTATTTCGTAAAATGGAAAGGCTACCCAGACTCCGGTAACACATGGGAACCAGCATCTAATCTCAAAGGAGCAAAAGATGCGATCGCAGAGTTCCACCGGAATAACCCGAAGGCACCGAGGTTGCCACCACAGCCAATCAAAGAGACCAACGAAGAATATACTGATATCGACGAGATCACTGTAACGCAACAAGAACAAAGGCCAACACGACGAAAGAAACGCAAGACGGAAATAAAACACTGATGAAACTCATTCAGGCGAATGCACTGCCAACAGAGAGGGGATAAAAACCCTATGGGTTCAACGAGACAGAGCACCAATGTCCACCACCCCAAACGCAGCCGACACCTCTTCCACCAATCCAATCGTCACTCCCAGCAATGTCGACCGCCTCCGTTTCATTTGCAACAAAGTACACCACACCCAGCAGGAATGAACCCTCTGCAGAGACTGCTTCATCACTCGATCCGCAACTATCCTCGCAATTAAGTCGGCATCTCCTCCGTCTAGGTCAGGACCAGACGGAAGAACAAGGGGTAAGCCGCTTAGAAGCACACAGAAGAACCCCAACTGAAGCACCTGGATTCCTCACAGGTGCTAATGCAATCCCCGTTGCCCGGAGCAACAGAAGTCCAAACGCCCGATTCCCCGATGCTAGAAAGTCAGATAGCCCACATGATAGCCGGAGTAGCTCTCGAGCAGGCCAGGGAGCGGATCAGCGAACTCAGGCAGGAGTCAGCTGACATCCAGAGCATCTTGGGGAATCACATCAAGATGCTTGACGAGGAGTTTCTTCAGCTAGACTCGAGGTACCTAATGCTCTCGACCGAGATGGAGGAGAGAGAGGTCAAACTCCTTCGACGACTCCGGAAGCTAGCGCAGCAGCTATACTCAACGTCGCAGAGCTCCGAAAATTCCTTACTGAAGTCGGACTCAGAGTTAACTGGCTTAACTGGGAAAGACACACCTTCCGTGCCGCCTACGAAGGAGAAATCCTCCGAAGACGAATGGAAACTACTGGAGTTCCCCATATGTCTCCACGAGACGGCCCTGACATCGACCTTATCTTCCATGGACATCACATCTCCCCGGGCTATACTGTTCGACCCGATCCCATCACGACCACCCTCACCAGATCCCCGTACCCTCCTAACGCCCCTCCGCGGCCCGTCACCGCTCATACTCCGCCAAGATCTATACCCATCCCCGGCCTCAACCACATTAACCCCATCCAGCCTCCCGTCGTTGGAAACGACATACCCGGAAAGTACACCAGACAGCCCCGTACTCCCCCAGACCCCAGACAGCCAACCAGAAGATTCCCAACGGAAAATCCGCGACGAGTACCTTGGGCACCTTCTTCACTGCCAGCGGTGCCTAGACCGCCAACTCCTTTCCCAACTTCTATTGACGACGCTCCCATGCCTTGGAACGGAAATCCCCCTGCTTATCCCTCCTTCCTACGCCCACACCCCGACCACACTAGTGATCCCATCGCCCAAGATCCCCGAGTCACCCCACAGCGACGTAAACATGAATCTGTCGACTCCGACGGAAGATCGCTCAAGCGGATCAGAGACGTCGACTTCCCCGATAAGTCGGGCGATGAGGAACTGCGACAAGATCCAGGAGATAATCCAACAGATGAGGGAAATCCAAGCTCGCGGGAGACAGGAGCGCGAGTCAACGGACGAATCGGACAGCTCGGCGGAGGAATCGGACGATCCGACGGACGACAAAGCGAAGGAAGTAGCCGAGAATCCCTCGGACTGGAAGAACGACGAGCCGACCACATGGACGCAGGAACAGTGGGACGCGATTCCTGTGAAGCCGCGGAAACACTGCTGGAAATGCGGCGAGCGAGGCCATCTCCGCCGAGACTGTCCCCGTCGCAAGAACGCTCCCCCTCACTTCCCCCGATCACGATCATGCCACCCTCTCCGACCACGGACTCCTCTTCCTCGCCCGAACCATCCGGATACCAGCTAAGGTCCAGGAACACTGATGTCCCACCCCCACCTCCGACGTACCGACGCTACCGCCCGCGCCCACAGACAGCTTCTGGGCTTCCTCACGCGACGTGAAAGCCTGACTCACGAAGCCGCCCAACACGCCACCGAACAGTGGCTGTACTGGGAGGACGCGGCACTCCGCACTCAGCGGGAACCTCCCTCGCGATTCAACCACTCTTGGCGCGTCGACGATCTCTTCTGGAAAGAAGAGGACTGGGACTTGCAAGAAGTGGAAGAGTCGAAGGTTCACTGGCCGGAGACTTGGTAAGCGCACGGACAATCTTTCACTCATCATACGCACTCGGACTGTTTCTCCCAGCATCATTTACGTCCCCATCTCGTTCCTATCATCCCGCCCTTACGATTTCTCCTTACGATACTCCTCGGACTGATCACGGACTGCGCCCTCATTCGTACGCATATTTTCCTCGGACTTCTCTACGATACGGGTTCCTATCGCTTTGAGGAAGGCGAAGTGTCTGATATTCTCTCCCAGCGACGCGCTGGACGCATCGCTTACTTATGACTCATGTCTAATTATGTACGAGTTTTTACTTACGATTCACGGCAATGATTACATCATTGCCCTTCCGCATCGCAAGCATAAAAGGAAAGCCACAAAGACGATAATATCCTCAGACATCGTCTAACAAACCAATCCGCACCACCCAAACCAACCACTATGTCTTCTACCCTCGCCTCCTCTTCGCGCAACCTCTCCACCACCGACCACACCCCTCCTACCACTCCTCCTCCTTCGCCCGTCCTCTCGCGCACTCCCACGCCCGACCCACAGGACGAAGAACTCCTTCGTCATCTCAAACGAGTTATGGAACTCCTAAACCGTCCGGACGTCGCTCGCGCCATGAAGAGGCCGAGAAGCTTAGACGAAGAAGCTATGCAGGAGTCGAAGGGAAGATCTGGCATCAAGGGACTCTTCCGAAAGCGCGGGCCTCGGCTCAAGAGCCCGGATCACGCGACAACGGCGAGGATAGGGCATCGGTTAGGGGCTACTACGATAGATGAGGAAGACCTAAAAGTAGTAGAAGCATTGTTAAAGCGATAGAATAGAATTCTATCGTTGAGGTCCGGGCAAGGATATAAAGAGTGAACATCAGAAAACGACAAACCCAGGAGCATGATGCAATCAACACAATCACCCGATCTATCGATGTTCAATACGCCCACTCCTCGCTGGCTCATCGCCGTCGTCAGCATCATCGTAGGACTTACGATCCTCACCTTCCTCGCATCAACCATATTCCTTCTCCAATGGCGAAGAGCGAGCGACCGACAACACGTTCAAGACATTCCTCTAGAACCACTTCAATTCAGGAATCTACGGGACGTAGATTCTAGAGAGGGGGATAGTGTTACAACTCGTTCAAGGTACTTCATTTCCTATTGCCTTATTAGAAAGGACGTCGCTAAACAACGAGTTACGACTGTGCCCTAGCTTGTAACCGTTCCGACGACATAGCCGCGACTGTGCCACAGTTCGTCGGCATCTCAACAACACAGCTACGACAGTGCCACTGTTTGTCGGCATCTCGACAACGCAGCCACGACTGTGCCCCAGTCACGTCCCCGTAGATACTCGATGCGATCGTTGCCTTATGTACATATATTTACTCGACCTCCTTTCGTACAAAAGGAGGTTCAACGAACGAGCTATTCCTCAGCTCGTTCTCTTTGTAAATACAGGACTGTTCTGAATAAGAACCTCCTCTTAAACACTAAAGAGAATCCTAAGCATACTAAGTCGACAGACTTGCCTAAGTCTTCCGCGAAGACTTACTGCTTCGTCTATCGACCTTCACCTTCGTATAAACCGAGACGTCTGGATCACCTGATCCCACCTCTCACGCGTAAGAGTACTGTAGCCTGAGCCGCTTGTCACGTGATAAGGACCGTCCTTAACAGCTGGCCAATTGGTGATTGCCGCGACCTTTGCTGGATCCATGCGAACCCTTCCTCCGCCGACAATCATGCCCAGGTATTCGATTTCTGCCTTCTCAAACTCGCACTTTTCTGGCTTCAGATAGAGTTTATTTTCTCGCAGGATCCGGAGGACCTCCTTGACTATTCGACGATGTTCTTCTAGTGTATGCGTGAAGATGAGGATGTCGTCCAAATAGACGACCACGACTCCTTGGTGGATCAAGTCTTTGAACAGGTCGTTCATCATGGCTTGGAACGTAGACGGGGAGTTGGTGAGTCCAAAGAACATGACCGTAGGCTCGTAGAGACCTTTGTTCGTGCGGAATGCAGCTTTCCACTTGTCCCCTTCTTTAATCTGAACATTGTTGTACCCCCATCAGACATTGAGCTTGGTAAAGTGCCGTGCTCCCTTAAGCTTGTCAACCAACTCTTGGATGAGCAGGAGCGGGTAACGGTTCTTTATCGTCATCTCATTGAGCTTTCGATAGTCCTGCACAGGACGTAGCGAGCCGTCTTTTTTCTTGATGAAGAAGAATGGGGAGGCCATGGGTGATTTGGACGGTTGGATCCGGCCAGATCTCAGGTTCTCTTCCAAAAAGGCGTCCAGTTGCTTCTGCTCGTCCAATGTGAGGGGGTAAACTTTGCAATCGACCGGTTTGAAGTTAGGAGTGAGCTCAATGGCGTGGTCCCATGGGCGTCGCTCAGGGAGCTTGTCGAAGTCGTCTTTGTCAAAGATGTCCTTGAATTCGTGGTACGCCATTGGGACTCGCTCAGAGAAGGTCTGTTCCTTTTTCTTAGCGTGCTCTTCAATTGCAATGTCCGATGCATGGGTCCGGATGTGGTATATTGCTTTGTAACCATCCCAGTCGAAAGCAAACAGCTGCTCGTCCTTTTCCATGTGGACTGGCTCTTCCTCCTCTTCTTCATCATCATCGATATTGAGGAGGGGAGGGGGACGAGAGCAGCTGATAGGGCATCGGTCAAATTCAATTGACCCGGATTTCCAGTCGATGTGAGGGTTGTGCTTCTTTAGCCACTCATGTCCAATGAAAAGGTCCGTATCTCCCAGATTGGAGACCTCCAGGTCAATGTTTTCTTCATGGTCTTGAATGGTTAGACGAAGCGTGACATATTCCGTGATGGGACCTCCTGTGTTGAGAGTGCCGTCTGCATTTCGTACTGGGATTGGGCGAGCAGTCCGTCGCGTGGGGATGTGATTTTCCTGCACAAACTTTGTGTTCATACACGAGCCAGTGCAACCACTGTCCAGGAGTGCGAGAGCTTTGACAATGCACTTGGAATCTACTACAAGTTGTGTGGGAATGACCGTTTGTTCCTTGGCGCTGGAGGAGCATATAAACTGCATAGGAGTGGCGAGCTCTAGTAGGGCTTGACATGCTAACTCGTCTCCCATGCCAGTTATCTCCTTGATGGCTTCATAAGTAGCCTTGTCACGGCGTCGGTGGTGTGTCCAGATGCGAAGGATTGCAATCCCGCTTTCAGGTTTGTCTTCCCTTAAGCGACGAAGCGTCCATTGAGCCGTTCCAGGTGCCATATAACATGATTTGGGCGCCGTGCCCCTTCCATCGCACGGCGTTGTCCCTGAATTCACAGGGTCCATGACCAGAACCGAGTCCGTATCCAAAGCCGTATCAAAAACTGAAGCCGCAACCAATGCCGTATCCAAAGCCAAGGGCTCACAAATTGAAGCCTGAGTATCTAAAATAACAACGGGACACGTGCCCGTACCGATAGAGTCCGTAAGAGAAGTCATAATGGGGATATCCCCCGTAGTAGTACAGTCCGAATCAACAATGCGCATATGTAAACAAGAACCAGGCCACCGAGGCGCAACAAAACCAGACGAGCGAGAAACAGAAACTTGGGCTTCAGATGCCGTGTACATCGTCAGCCCCCTCAAAAACCCTCCTTCTTCTCCTCCACCTTTGGCTGAGCTTGAAGCGCGTCCATCACGCTTTTCCGATCTTCCGGTGGGCATCTCGAATGTCTGTGCTCGAGCCTCCCGCTTTGGTGGTTCCGTGTACCGGTCCCTCCCCCACATGTCTCGGATGTTCTTCACGTCCACCCTGCAGTCCCGCACCTGGTGGCAATTCTGTCCGCAGCGGAAGCATCGGCCCTTAATGTCGACATGGTTGACGTCCATCGGCTGTCCTTTGCCACCGTGTACCGTGCCGGTTCCGTCGCGGCGCCATGGGACCTGTCCCCCTTGCTGCCCATTGGACGACCCTTGTCCTTTGGGTTTTTGGTTCTGCGCGGGGCCGCTGCGTTGAGTTTTCAGGTCCTCCCGCTCCTGTCGCAGTCCATCAATCAGAATGATGCACTCCTTGAGGTCCTCATATTTCTGAGGGACGTGACCGCTGTCATAGATGGAGTCAATGGTCCGGTAGTAGATGTTGTGCTTAAGCAGCTGCATGAGGTGGATGGGATCCTGCGCCGTGGAGTACCCAGCCTTCCTTGCCAGTTGTTCAAACCTGGCAAAGTATTCATGGGCGGTGGTACCCTTTGTCTGTTTGAACCCGTCTGTCACGGATCGCTCCATTTCTCTCTTCGTTTGCAGACCTCGTACACGCGACGTGTCACGGCACATGACTTTCCCTTGCATCACATGCTTCAATGACGTCATTGCCCGGACTTCCGAGCGGGGTTCCGCATCCTTATCTATGACATCACTGCTCCGGACCTTCATCCTCCGCCCCATGACTCCTTTCCTATTGTTCCCCCCGCTCGCACCACTATCGCATCACATCGCACCATCGTTCCCACTTGTATATAAGGACAGTGTTTCTCTTCCCTTTTCCCTAGACTGTCCATCTCGTCATACGGTACTGTAGCGCACGTTGCACTACCCTAGACCTCGGCACTCTCGAAACTATTTTCTTCTCGCTCCTCCCAATCGTCGCGACTTAGGCGGTTCATCGGTCTCATAAACTGTGTTTCTGACACCTGGACAGTCTACCCCTACGCCTACCTCGCACCCCTCTCTCCATCTACCTCTGCCGTCTCTACGACGTTAAAAAACTCCCACCACGGACCTCCCGAACGCACCGGTCTTCCTCCCGTTCAACGGAAAGCCGATCACCCCCCGCGACGACGCACCATTCCCCTACCCTTGGTCCGACGCCGTCACCGTCAACTGCCTCGTCCCCGTACAGAACCTCTACAAGAAAGATCCCTGGACCGCGCACGGCCTCAACTTCCGCATCTTCGAGTGGAGGTGGCACAAGGATCACGGTACTGTCGTCCTCACCCTATACGTCCAGATCACTACGTGCATCAACGTAGATCTCGAACGCCTTGAATTCACCCTCCACGCCCCCACCTACCACACGTACCTCATCCAGGACGCCCCCAACCCGATCCTCCAAACCAGTTTCACCTCCGTCTCCCAGTTTAACCTCCGGACCCCTGAATCCACCCCGCCACCAGTCCTCCGTCCCACCATCAAGGGTAAGACCCTTCGTCGCCGCCACCACGAACATAAGATCCGCCAGGCAGTAAAAGCCGGCTACCTCACCAAGAAACTCCTCGGCCGTCGCCCCATCGCGGCGGACTTCTTCTAGACCATCATCACGTCCTCCACAGCCCCTTGTCCCCCCACTCCGAACCTCCCCCAGGTGTTTTTCGAGACTACTGTCCCGAAGAATACTATATCCTCACCTCGCAGCAGACTAAGGAATCCGTACGTTGGCTGCACGACGAACCAAACCGGCAACGTCGAGACTGGTACTTCGACGACCGCAACGAACAACCCTACGTCGAAGAATCGGATTTTGCCACCGCTGCGGACGTTCTACAGCGCTTCCTGAACCCCCCTCCGACCAACTCGCCCCCACCCCGTCGACGTACTGTAATCGAAGTCCCAGAAGGGATCAACCACAACGACACAACTGGGAAGTGGTACGCCTATAGACGGAACAAGAACGGAACCCCAGGACGATCAGTAGTTGAGTGGCAGCCCACTTCGTTCAGTCCCGTCCAAGATCACTGGTCGTGGCATCATAACCAGCAATTCCTCACCCCCGCCGACTTCCTTGTCGCAAAACAAGTTGAGGACGAAGTTGAAGAAGCAGAAGAACGCCGACGAGAAACCCTACGCCGCCTTGATCAAGAACTCGCCCAATCCCTCACCGTCCCCCTCCCCTTCGACAAGATGTCCGACGCCGAATCCAAACCTGCCGTCTCCAAGCGGGAGATCGGCCCCAAGCCAAAGCCATTCAAAGGCGATAGACGCGACACCCTCCGGTTCTCCCTCGAGCTCCGCATGTTCCTGCGCGTTAACAAGGATGTTTATGCCACAGATGACGCCAAGATGATGCTCCTCCTCAGCCTGATGGAGGACGACACGGCGAAAGCCTGGGCCACGCATCGCCGCATGGAACTCTTCGCCGACAAAGACGAGAAGGAAGACGCCGACACCCTCGACCCCACGCCCCCAACACTCCACTATAGCTCCTACAAAGAGCTCTTCGAGAGGTTTGGCAAAGACTTTGTGCCCGTCGATCCGAAGATAGAGGCTCAGCGTAAGATCAACGAGCTCGCAATGACCACCCGGGACGTCACCGACTTTATCACTGAGTTTGAGATGCTGGCAACCATGTCAGCGTACGACGACGAGGCGCTAATCCACTTTTTCAAGAAGGGACTTCAGCGTGACCTCGGCAAGCAGGTGGCCCGGTCGTACCCGTTCCCCACCAAGCTCGCGGAGTGGAAGGAGCGCGCCCGCCGCATCAACCACCAGTGGCTCGAAGAGAACCCGGAGAGGAAGAGCAGTCAGTCCAAGGGGGCTGTCGCGCTCACCTCGAACGGTTCGACCAATGACTCCTCGTCGCGCCGAGTCGGCGCCTTCACCAACACCTCGACCCGCCCTGCAAAGCTGACGGACGACGAGCGCGCAAAGATGATGCGCGAAGGCAAGTGCTTCATGTGTCGACAAGCCGGTCACGTCTCTCGCGACTGCCCCAACCGCGACTCGAGCGCGCGACGGGTGGGCGCAGTAGAGACTGGGTCCAAGGCCCCTCACCTGCCGACAAACACGGCTCCGTCCACTGCAAAAGCAGCTCCCGACCCATCCAAAACCATCGCGGCGATCACTCGCCAGCTGAAGGATCTGGACGCGGAAGGCAAGGAGCAGGCAGTAGCGCTGTTGAAGGACATCCTGGAATCGCAGGATTTTTGAAACGCCCCCCAGTCGCATCGTCTGGTGGAGGCAAGGGACTTTTGGTATCATCGTCGAATCGTTTCGCTGTATTATCATCTATGCATACCTGTGAGCAATCGTATCCCCCGTGTTTGTATCTGTCTACTGTCACCAAGAACAGGCAAACACCATTGATCACGCTCAAAGTCAAGCTGATCGGACGAGTTACCAAAAGAGAAATCGACGCAGACGCGCTGCTTGATAGCGGTGCAGAAGGAATTATCCTGAACTGAAGCTTCGTTGAACGCAAGAAGCTCACCACAAGAAAACTAGAAAACCCGTTCCCCGTGCATAATGTGGATGGCACCGAGAACGTCATGGGCTGGGTACGCGACACAACGACCCAGCGGATCCGGATATACTCGCAAGATTCAAGGGCGTACCATGAAGAAGAAGCTGAGTTCTTCATCACCGACATCGGCGATCATGACATGATCCTTGGAACAGACTGGCTCGACGAGCACAATCCCACCATAGACTGGCAACGAGACCATGTTGACATGCTCCGCTGCCCTCCCTCGTGCACTCTGTCCAAACCTCCTGTGACGAACCTCGCAACCAAGCCACGGAAACCATCATCGGTCCAATCACAGCGTAAGGTTGAAGCAGGTAAAACCCCAAGGACACCTCTCGTTGTGGACGATCCCTTCCCAGAGCCGACATATGTGTCCTGGACCCCAGTCCCCACTTATGTTATTCCTGCACGCAGAGTCAAAGGTGTCCGCGTCCGCACGGTCCATCGCTCCCCTCTACCCGCACGACTCTTCACTGAAGACGACGACGAGCGGCCCATGGTATTCCGAGACTGGGAGATCAATGGACTACGCCGCGCCGGAATCCTCCCTGAAACCGATGGTCCTAATCCAGATGCAATACCCATTCGCGCGGGATTTACAAAAGCGCAGGAGCTTGCAGAGCATTCAAAAGAGAACGCACGCCCGCAAACCTTTGAAGACTTAGTCCCCCCGCCGTACCGCGACTTTGCGCCTGTATTCGACAAGAAAACCTCCGAGCGACTTCCTGACCGACGGCCATGGGACCATGCTATCGACATGAAAGACGGCTTTGAACCCAAACCGTGCAAGATCTACCCCCTCTCACCTTCCGAGCAGATCGAACTCGACACCTTCCTCGACGACCACCTGAAGAAGGGCTATATCCGCCCTTCGAAGTCACCTCAGGCGAGTCCGTTCTTCTTTGTGAAGAAAAAGGATGGAAAGCTGCGTCCCGTACAGGACTATCGAGAATTAAACAAGGGCACTGTCAAGAATGAATACCCCTTGCCACTGATCTCTGAAATTGTCGACCTCCTCAAAGGTGCAAAGATCTTCTCCAAGATGGATGTTCGCTGGGGCTACAACAATGTCCGCATCAAGGAAGGCGACGAGTGGAAGGCTGCGTTCAAGACGAATCGCGGTCTCTTCGAACCTACGGTGATGTTTTTCGGGCTTATGAACTCCCCTGCGACATTTCAGGCAATGATGAATGAACTGTTCAAGGATCTCATCGACTCGGGCAAGGTCATCATCTACATGGACGACATCTTGGTGTTCACTCGCACCATGGACGAACACCGTGCCATAGCACGGCAGGTTCTGCAGCGTTTGCAAGACAACGACCTCTTCCTCAAACCGGAGAAATGCGTCTTTGAACAAGACTCTGTCGAATACCTCGGACTCATCATCTCGCACGACAAGATCGCTATGGACCCCGTCAAGGTAGCAGGTATTCAGGACTGGCCGACACCACGAACGGTCAAAGATGTGCAATCCTTCCTCGGCTTCGGCAACTTCTACCGACGTTTCATCAAAGACTTCTCCAAGGTTGCACGACCCCTATTTGACCTGACAAAGAAGGACTGCACATGGGACTGGTCGACGGACTGCCAAACTGCGTTTGACGCACTGAAAGCTGCGTTTACTTCCTCCCCCGTCTTGGTCATGCCTGACCCAAAGAAGCCTTACCTCGTTGAAGTTGATGCCTCGGACTTTGCTACTGGAGGTATACTCTCGCAGAAAGGCGATGACGGTCACTGGCATCCAGTGGCATATCTGTCCAAGGCCCTATCGGAACCGGAACGGAACTACGACATCTACGACAAGGAGCTGCTTGCGATCATCCGTGCGCTTGAAGCCTGGCGCCACTACCTCGAAGGCGCCCCCGACACCGTCGAAATCTGGACAGATCACAAGAACCTGGAGCACTTCAAGACGGCACAGAAGCTGAGCCGCCGACAGGCACGTTGGGCTCTATTCCTCACTCGATTTGACTTCTCGCTCGTTCATAAACCAGGAATTTCCCACCGCCCGGATCCAATGTCTCGACGACCCGATCACAAGAATGGTGTTGAAAATGACAACAAGGAGCACGTCTTGCTTGACCCCAAGTACTTCCAAGTACGCGCAACAAGGCCAGGAGCAGTAACCTCCCTCGGTGATGTCGAACTCCGACGACGTATCCGCGACTGCAAAACCAAGGACATCGAGGTCGTTCAAGCCCTGGACGCCATCTTACGAAACGGACCACGTACACTCGTCAAGAACCTTCAAGAGTGGAACTACGAAGAAGGCCTGGTCCTGTTCAGAGGAAAGGTATATGTCCCTGCAGATGACGAGTTGCGACGCGACATTGTCAAAATGTACCATGAATCGCCCCTGGCTGGACACCCCGGTCGCTTCAAGACTTACGAGCTTGTGAGTCGTGAATATTGGTGGCCTGGCATGTCTGTCTTTGTCCGCGACTTTGTAGCAGGATGCGCAACCTGCCAGTCGATGAAGACACAGAGCAGCCGACCCCACGTCGACATGATCCCAAACGAAGTACCCGATCGACCATTTGGCGTCATCTCCACCGACTTCATCGTCGAACTCCCTGACTGCGAAGGCTATAACGCCGTCAATGTCGTGGTCGATCGCCTCACCAAGATGGTGGTTACCACCCCATGTACAACGAAGATCACCAGCGATGGCACGGCCGACATTCTCTTCGATAAGGTATACCGACACTACGGCTTAGCAGACAAGATCATCTCGGATCGTGGACCCCAATTTGCTGGACAGGTGATGCGTACACTCAACGAGAAGCTCGGGATCAAGTCCGCCCTCAGCACAGTGTATCACCCACAGACAGACGGCCAAACCGAACGCGAGAACCAGAACCTCGAGCAATTTCTGCGAGTATTCTGCAACTACCGTCAAGACGACTGGGTGAAGTGGTTGCCCTTCTTCGAGTTTTCTCACAACTCTCGCACCCACGCAGCTACTGGAAAGGCTCCCTTTGAAGTCCTCTACGGCTTCCTCCCCAAGATGTACCCATCCGTAAACCCGTCCTCAAAGGTCCCTGCAGTTGAAGAACACCTCCGTCAACTTGAAGAAGTCCGACAAGAGATCAAAGCCAGCCTTGCCCTCGCATCGGACTTAATGAAGCACTACAATGGTGACACGATCAGCAAATCGACACCATTCGCCATTGGAGACAAGGTCTGGCTCGAAGGCAAAAACCCGAAGACGACGAGGCCGAAAGCTAAGCTTGCTGCCAAACGATTTGGACCCTTCGAGATCGTTGACATCATTAGCCCAGTGAACTACCGCCTGAAGCTGCCGAAAACGTGGAGAATCCACCCAGTCTTCCATGCTTTGCTGCTCACCGCGTACAAGGAGACAACGGCACATGGTCCAAACTATGAACAACCGCCGCCTGACCTCGTTGATGACGAAGAAGAATATGACGTTGAAGACATCATCGACTCGAAGCCGACCTGCAACAAGAAAGGCATACAATACCTCGTCAAGTGGGCAGGCTATCCTGACTCCGAGAATACCTGGCTCCCTCGCTCCTCGCTCTCAAAGGTCACCGACATGATCGACGCCTTCCACAAACGCCATCCAAACGCGCCCCGCCCTGTGCGTTCCCTCGGCATCTCCTTTGACGATTTTCTCGCATCTACCCTTGCAGATGACATCGCGCTCCAGGCGAAAGCGCGTCTTAAAGGGGGGGTAATGTCACGGATCGCTCCATTTCTCTCTTCGTTTGCAGACCTCGTACACGCGACGTGTCACGGCACATGACTTTCCCTTGCATCACATGCTTCAATGACGTCATTGCCTGGACTTCCGAGCGGGGTTCCGCATCCTTATCTATGACATCACTGCTCCGGACCTTCATCCTCCGCCCCATGACTCCTTTCCTATTGTTCCCCCCGCTCGCACCACTATCGCATCGCATCACACCATCGTTCCCACTTGTATATAAGGACAGTGTTTCTCTTCCCTCTTCCCTAGACTGTCCATCTCGTCATACGGTACTGTAGCGCACGTTGCACTACCCTAGACCCCGGCACTCTCGAATCTATTGTTTCTTCTCGCTCCTCCCATCGTCGCGACTTAGGCGGTTCCATCGGTCCCATAAACTGCGTTTCTGACAGTGACCACTGTCATAGATGGAGTCGATGGTCCGGTAGTAGACATTGTGCTTGAGTAGCTGCATGAGGTGGATAGGGTCCTGCGCCGTAGAGTATCCTGCCTTCCTTGCTAGTTGCTCAAACCTGGCAAAGTATTCATGGGCGGTGGTACCCTTTGTCTGTTTGAACCCGTCTAGTTCGACCGCGGCGCGGTGCTGCTCATTGACGTCAGTGAAGGCCCCTTTGAGTACTTTGTAGAAGTCCACCCAGGCGACCATGGCTCCATTGGCCAGGTGTGCGTCCTTGTACTCGGCCTTCCAGGTGCGTGCTGCCTCCCCCGTCATGTAGGTGAGGATGAAGAGTACTTTGTCCTTGTCCGTCACGAGGTCATCCTCGGTGGCTCGCATGTACTCCTCGCATGACCGCATCCAGTTGTTGAAGTCCTCTCGTTTCCCAGAGAAGCCTTCAGGAGTTTTTGCGTGGACCTTCTTTCGAGGGGGTCTGGCGGCGGCGGCGGCTGGGGCACTAACAGTGACTGCAGGGGGGTTGACGGTGATGGGGGGGGCAGTGACGTTGACGGTGGGGGGTGGCAGGTTGAGGGAGGCAACAAGCACGGCAGGGATGGCGACCCATTGGCCATTTACTTCCATGAGCCATGCATCGTCAGTGCTGTTATTCATGTGTTGGATGGGAGAGCCAGTGTGGCCGATGACGATGTTCCATGTTCCACCAATTTCGGTGCAGTTGGCAAGCTCCGCGGGGAGAGGGGGTTGGGGGTCAGTGCGGATCCACTGGGCAGCCATGACTGGTTCGTCGAGGTCAGAGAAGTCTTCGTTGGTAACAGGTGGTAGGGCGGAGGCGGCGATGAAGTCGAAGTCAGCTTCGGTGAGGTTGGGTTGGTCTCCGTCGGTGAAGTACCAGATGATGCCACTAAGCTCAGTGGTTACAAAGGCAACCTCTTGGGTGGTGTCTCCAAGTCGAGCAAAGAAGAGGTCGTCGTCTTCTTGGGTGAAGCCTAGTGGGAGGGGGAAGATGCAGCAGTTCTCGATGTCGGTGTCAGAGCCTGTTTCGGAGCTGGAGTCGGAACCGTTGAGTCCGAACGAGGGAATTGTTTATAAGTGGGTGAGGTCGATGACCTCTGGCTCTGGTGTGGGGCTGGGGGTGTTGCCTGGTGTAAGGAGGCGGTGGGTGTGTCGAGTGTCAACTGGTGTTTTCTCGTTGGGCGCGTAGAAGGACTTTGGGGGTTGCTCTAGTTTGTAGCGGTAGGTGACGTATGGGCAGAAGTAGACGTAGAGGTTTCCGTTTCCTTGTTCACTTATTTTGAGGCGATAGAAGTGGACGTCTATGACGGAGTCTTCAAGTTCTTCTACGCTGAGGGCGACCTTCCAATTGTGCCAGGCCCAAGGGTCTTTAGACTCGTTGATAAGGGAGATGATAGTATCGTCGCTGATGGGGATGAATTCTTATACTTGCGAGCACCAATCTTCCATGCACGAGCCCCCAGTCGAAATGGTTACTCTGTGCGGCAAGGGAAGATTTTGTCGAGGGAAGGTGGTTCTGTTACGAGATCGCAAGACGGTCTGCCTCAGTCTTCTCGACCTGTTGGCTGTCTCTTCATCTAGGGGACACGAGCCCAAAGACTTCCTAAACCGCTTTCCTTTCGCCGCTTTTACTTGTTTCCTACACCAATGGTGCACCTTCTACTGTCACCTCTGAGCTTTAAACTCCTGGTGTTGGAGAGTCTCGAGTAGGTGTAACGTTTCGGGGAAACGTCAAGCCGGCACCGGTATACGTGCGCACGACCACAATGTCAGGGTAACGAGTCGCGTACTCTGGGGGCAACGGTCTAGGGCGGCACAGGGGAAGAACAAGGTCAGTACCAGACGGGTACTACTACTACTACGCTACAGTACGTAGGGACGGTCGTAGGGTGGTGCAAGGATAAGGAGATCTCGAGCTTATGTCAGCAACGACTAGTGCGACAGCACCAAGTTACAACACAGCTGACTAGAAGATGAGGACGACAGAGGGGAGCCAATCAGACACGGCGACAGACAAGGGAAAGCAAGCAAAGTCGGTAGAATTGACTAGCTCGAGATAGGGAATATATACAGCGAGAGTGAGCCTTATATACATGAGAGGAGAGAGACTTAGGTAAGCAACCAATACATGGCAATCAGTAAGCAGACCAAGTATAAGTAAGCAGTCGTATGTAAAAGAGCACAGCATGAGTCAGTATTGTACAGCATGAGTCAGGGGAAAGGAGTCAGATGTTACAACTCGCTCAAGGTATCCCATTTTCCACTTCCCCATTAGGAAAGACGTCGCTAAACGACAGGTTACAACTGTGCCCCAGCTCGTAACCGTCTCCGCGATGCAGCCACAACGATGCCACAGACCATCACCGTCTCTACGGCATAGCCACGACAGTGCCGCAGATCGTCGTCTTCTCAATAGCATAGCCACGACGGTGCCACAGTCCCGTCTCCATAGATACCTGATACGACCGTCGCTCAATGTACATATGTTTACTCGACCTCCTTTCTTATAAAAGGAGGCTCAACGAACGAGCCATTCCCCAGCTCGTTCTCTTTGTAAATACAGGACTGTTCTAAATAGAACCTCCTCTTAAAGCTATTAAAGAGAGCCCAAAGTAACTAAGTCGAAAGCTCGCCTAAGTCTTCCGTGAAGACTTACTGCTTCGCTTATCGACCTCAACCTTCGTATAACCGAGACGTCTGGATCACCTGATCCCACTTCTCACACACACGAGTACTGTAGCCTGAGCCGCTTGTCACGTGATAAGGACCGTCCTTAACACTAGAACGAGCTCTCCTCTACATTAGCTCACCCTACAGTTTGGCGCAGAGCGTCAAACGAAACACCCACCACGGAGTCAGCGGAACAACCCGCTGAAAAAAGACCATCAGATTTTGAAATCCCTCAACTCCAATCAAACTGCAGTCAAGAATTCCCCAACGGAAACGAAGATCATCGCTGGACATTTGATCCCTATAATCTCATTTTTTACTACGACGGAGCCTTCATCGCAAAAGAAAGCAAAGGAACATACGTATACCAGTGGAACCCACCCATATACAGATACAATCTTCCCCCAGCAGCAGAATACTACAAAGATAGATCCAAAAGAGAAAAGGAAGACGGAAGCTACGACAACTCACATTGGAAGCGCCCAGATTATTCAAGACCTCATATCGGGCCCCTCTCATCAGAAGAACTCTGGAAACACCTGGACGCACAGAAAGTCGAAGAGAAACCTTACACCGGGAATATTAAGGACTACTGGGAATTTGATCCCGATACCGATGCAGCCGATACGACAACCGAACCACAGAACCCTCAGACCGAACCCCAGCATCCTCAAGAACCCGCAACAGCTGCACCGCCTCCAGAAGAAATCGCACCAGAACCTAAGAGGACTATATCAAGCCCCCAAATTAAATCCAATCCCGGAGGAAGTCGAGAACGCAGCCCATTGAGCGCAGCAGAAACGGAAGAACGTACAGAGAACCCAACAAGATCTCCATCACCTGACGACATCTTCGGAACCACAAGAAGAAGAAAAGGAAATCTGTTCGGAAAACCCGAAAACATTACAACAATGGGAGACATTACCACCTCGATACCCGACCCCGCCACCGCACCTGGCAATGTCCCCCCTGGAGAGACCTATGTACCGTGCCAGACGCCTGCAACTCCAACACGAGCCGATCCCGCAAAACCGAGACATGAGACTCGATTCCCCATAGGAATTGGAATAGCCGAACCAATAAGATGGAGAACGCTATCACCGCGATCACCATCACCATCCGACAGATCGATCAATGATAAGAAAGGAAAAGAAGTTCAAGACTACGTCTTCGGAAGAGGAGCAACCGCGGACCTCCCGAAAGAATCAAAGCACCCACCAGGAAATTCCCCACCAGGAGGAACAGGAACAATCGGATCAAAACCCAATGACAAGGACAAAGGATTCAAACTAAACGCACTAGGAGTATACGATGGAAGAGACCGGGCAAAAGCAGCAAAGTTCATAGAACAATGCGTACTTCACTTCATAGCATTTCCCAACACATATAAAGCCAACATGCGTAAGATAACCTTCGTACTCTCGCATCTCACCGATGGACCGGCCCTCCACTGGGCGTCCCTTTTAATAAGCAAGATCGACAAGATACGAGATCGTGGTCTAGATCCAGAAGTATACCTTCCATGGACGGCATTCTGCGACTACTTCTTAGAAACCTTCGGAGAAATAGACCCAGGAAGAGACACTAGATTCAATATACAGCGCCTAGAGCAAGGCACCATGGAAACCAAAGATTATATTACAATCTTCAGGGACTATGCCATGGAAGCTGGTTACGATCATAAAGCACTGATCGACCAATTCAAGAGAGGACTGCGCAATGATATCGTAGTCGAGATCCTCAAGAGAGACCACATCTCGAACAATATTGACGAATGGTATGAACTCGCATTACGCATTGACAATAACTGGCGAGAAGCTCAAGTATTCCAACGACATTATACGAGACCAATGAACCCAACGAGCGACCTTACACTCCTGTACAAGAAACCACAGACGTATGTTCCATTCCGAAGAGGAAACGGAAATAAAGGAAACACTACCACTGCCAGAGTCGCTCAGACAGGAAACAACGGCCGAAACTTCAGACGCCTCACCCCACAAGAACGTACCAAACTCCAGAAATCAGGATCATGCTTCTACTGCCGGAAGCCAGGACACATCTCCAGGAACTGCCCAGAGAAACGTACCCAAACGACGATCAATGCACGAGCAGCAAATCTAACGCCGGAAGAATCCCCGATTGATCAGATCACCAAACTCGTGAACAAGATGGACAGTGAAATGTTCGCATGCACTGCCAACATGTTCAAAGACAATCAGGGTTTTTGAATCGTCCTTCAAACGCGGCTGTTGAAAGGACACAGACAATGAACTTTTCAAGTCAATCTCCTGTGCAGGAAACAGAAGATGACATAAATAGAACAGTGTATATAAGGTCATACCAAGATGGAGTGGCACACGCTCCATCAATTCATATACCTGTTGTGTTTCATGGAAAGTTCCGTAAGGCCGCAGCAAAAGCGCTACTAGATAGCGGAGCAAGCAGCACCCTGATCCATCCAGATTTTGTACGAAAACACAAGATGAATCTGATCCAGCTCAAGAAGCCGATACCAATATACAACGTCGATGGATCTCGAAACACTCTGGGAGAGATCAAACAGAAAGTATATCTTCCGATGACGATGAAAGGAATCAACGGAGAAGTTCACCGCGAAAATTTAGGGTTATTTGTCACAGCCCTGGGAGGAGACGAAGTAATCTTAGGAACCCCTTGGCTTAAAAAACATAATCCTAGCATCGATTGGAGAAAGAGACAGATTACACTACAAACGTGTCCAGGTACGTGCTCCACTACGAGTAAAACGATGACCGTCCAAGGGAAGGACGAACCCTTTCTACAATCATTCGAAGAACAAAAGGCAAACCATCACGCAACGATGGAAGAGCAAGAAGATCCCGAATTCGATTCTGATCTCATCGAGATCAAGACAATCAGAACATTCTATGGGAAAGCTAACATAGAAACGATACCAGTTGCAGAAGAAATGAACGAAACCAGTACCTGGATAACGGCAAGAGCAACTAAGGCACAAGAACTCGCAGAAAGAGCGGCCCTAAGAGAGAAGAAGAAGACACTCGATGAGATGATTCCGCCCAGCTACAAACAATATCAAAAGGTATTTGAAAAGAAGGCGTCGGAACACTTTCCAATCAGTAGACCTTGGGATCACGCGATAGACCTAACTGAAGGATGGAAACCTCGGAATTGTAAACTGTACCCAATGACAGTACCAGAACGAAAGGAACTAGACACATTTGTAGACGAACATTTACGAAAAGGGTACATCCGGGAATCAAAATCGGAGATATCATCGCCCTTCTTTTTTATCAAGAAAAAAGATGGATCTCTTCGGCCAGTACAGGATTATCGCTATCTCAACTCCATCACAGTAAAAAACGAATACCCGATCCCTCTTATCTCGGATCTCATCGACAAATTAAAAGGCGCTAAAATCTTCTCAAAACTCGATCTCCGATGGGGGTATAACAATGTTCGGATCAAAGAAGGAGATCAATGGAAAGCCGCATTTAAAACAAACAGAGGCCTATTCGAACCAATGGTGATGTTCTTTGGATTAACCAACTCGCCCGCGACATTCCAAGCAATGATGAATGCATTGTTCAAAGGATTAATAGACACAGGAAAGGTAGTAGTATACATGGACGACATATTGATATTCACGGAAACACTCGACGAACATCGAAGACTGATGAAAGAAGCCCTTCAAATTCTAGAACGGAACGACCTGTTCCTAAAACCCGAAAAGTGCTTCTTCGAACAATCGTCAGTCGAATATCTAGGCGTGATAATCACACATAACAAGGTACAGATGGATCCGATCAAAATTCAAGGACTATCCAAATGGCCCACACCGAGAAAAGTAAAAGAAGTTCAATCCTTCCTCGGATTTGGAAATTTCTATAGATGCTTCATCAAAGATTATTCTAAGATCGCAAGACCACTATTCCAGCTCACAAAGAAGGACCACGAGTGGAATTGGACGGCCGAATGTGAACACACTTTCAAAAGACTAAAACACGAGTTCACGTCGTCCCCCGTATTAATCATGCCTGACAAAAACAAACCATTCCGTATAGAAAGTGATGCCTCCGACTTTGCATACGGAGCCATTCTATCACAACCAGATGAAACCGAAAGATGGCACCCGGTCGCGTACCTATCCAAATCACTGTCACCAGCAGAACAGAACTATGAAATATACGACAAGGAACTTTTAGGAGTAGTAAAAGCTCTAGAACACTGGCGACACTATTTAGAAGGAGCGAACTACAAGATCGAGATCTGGACAGATCATAAAAATCTAGAATACTTCACAACAGCTCAGAAACTTAATTGAAGACAAGCACGATGGAGCCTGTATCTGTCCCGCTTTGACTACACCCTAGTGCACAAACCAGGAAGTACAAACAAAGCGGACGGACTTTCTAGAAGACCAGACCATAAAGAGGACATCTCAGACAACGACGAACGAATCTTACTCCATCCCTCGATATTCAAAGCCAGAGCCACCGGAAGAGGAACAATTGAAACGATCGGAGATAAAGAAATTCTCAAAGAACTAAGGAACTTCTCGCACCTAGACGAAGAAGTCTGGACAGCATTGGATACGATCAAAAAATCAGGACCACGCACCCTTGCAAAAGGGATCGAAGATTGGAATTTTGAGAACAATTTGATCATCAGAAAAGGAAAGATCTACGTACCACAAAATCTCGAACTTCGACGAATGATCCTAAAATCACATCACGATCTCCAAACGATTGGACATCCAGGAGAAATGAAAACTCTAGAACTAGTGCAGAGAAACTTTTGGTGGCCAAAGATGATCTCTTTCGTAAAAGGCTACGTTCAAGGATGTCCCGTATGTCAGTCAACAAAAAATGTCACGCATCCGGAGAAACATCCATTACAACCTACAGAGATACCAAAACGACCATGGGAAACGATCACATCAGACTTCATCACAGATCTTCCGATCTCCAACGGATTTGATTCAATCAACATAGTTGTCGACAGGTTCACTAAAACCGCAGTATTCACACCGTGCCTAAAGACGATCAACGCAGAAGAAACGGCTGATCTTCTGATCGACAACGTCTACAGACGATTCGGCCTATGGAAAAGAATGATATCAGATAGGGGTCCTCAATTCGCGTCCAAAGTATTCCAGTCCATTTGCGAAAGCCTGGGAGTTATCTCATCGCTCAGTACGGCATACCATCCCCAAACAGACGGTGAGACAGAAAGAGTGAATCAAGAACTAGAGCAATATCTTCGAGCATTTTGCAACGGAGATCAAACAAATTGGGCAAAACTTTTACCGAAAGCAGAATTTGCACACAATATACGACAACATTCAGCTACGAAAACTTCCCCATTTGAACTCCTACACGGGTATCAACCGGCTTTTAACCCAGCAATACCAACCGATCCAAGAATACCAACAGCCGAAGAAAGAATGAAGAACTTTAAGAACGCATGGGACAACGCAGAAGCAAGTCTGGAAATAGCTGCTAAACTGATGAAAATGCAGCATGACCAAACCTTCACACTACGAGATCAACTCAAACAGGGCGACCAAGTATGGTTAGACGGAAAAAACCTTAACACGGTATACCCGAAAACCAAACTAGCACCAAAACGGTTCGGCCCATTCAAAATCGAAAAAATTATAGGACCGGTAACCTATCGCTTAGAACTACCGACAAAATGGAAAATACACCCAGTATTCCACGCAGCACTGTTAATCCCATTCAAAGAGACAGAACAATATGGCGAAGCTTACGAAAAACCGCCTCCGGAACTAGTAAACGATGAAGAACTCTATGAACTAGAAACAATAATAGCCTCAAAACTAGACAAACGATATTCCGAACCATTACATTATTTTGTAAAATGGAAAGGCTACCCAGACTCCGGTAACACATGGGAACCAGCATCTAACCTCGAAGGATCAAAAGATGTGATCGCAGAGTTCCACCAGAATAACCCCAAGGCACCGAAGTTACCACCACAGCCAATCAGAGATACCAATACAGAAGCTACTGATCGGGACGAGATCGCTGTAGCACAGCAAGAGCAGAGGCCAACGCGACAAAAGAAACGCAAGGCGAAAGCAAAACATTGGTGAGACTTAACGCCATTCAGGCGAATGCACTGCCAACAAGAGGGGGATAAAAACCCTACGGATTCAACGAGACAGATTACCAATGTCCACCACCCCAAACGCAACCAACACCTCCTCTACCAATCCAACTGTCTCACCCAACAATGTCGACCGCCTTCGCCTCGTCTGCAACAGAACACACCACACTCAACAGGAATGCGCCCTCTGCGGAGACTGCTTCATCGCTAGATCGGCAGCAATCCTCGCAATTAAGTCAGTACCTCCTCCGTCTAGGTCAGGACCAGACGGAAGAACAGGGGGTAAGCCGATTAGAAGCACATGGAAGAACCCTAACTAAAGCACCCGGATTACTCACAGGTGCTAATGCAATCCCCGTGGCCCGGAGCCACGGAAGTCCCACCGCCTGATTCCCCGATCCTAGAGAGCCAGATAGCCCGCATGATAGCTGGAGTAGCGCTCGAACAAGCCAGAGAACGGATCAACGACCTCAAGAGGGAGTCAACCGACGTCCAGAACATCTTGAAGAACCACATCAAGATGCTCGACGGAGAACTCCATCAGCTAGACTCGAGGTACCTGACGCTCTCAACCGAAATGGAGGAGAGAGAGGTCAAGCTTCTTCGACGATTCAGGAAACTAGCGCAGCAGCTATACTCAACGTTGCAGAACTCCGAAAATTCCTTACTGAAGTTGGACATCGAGTCAACTGGCTCAACTGGGAAAGACACACCTTCCGTGCCACTTACGAAGGAGAAATCCTCCGAAGGCGAATGGAAACTACCGGAGTTCCCCATATGTCGTCATGCGAAGGCCCAGACATCGACCTTATCTTCCATGGACATCACATCTCCCCGGGCTACACTATTCGACCTGATCCCATCACATCCGCCCTCGCCAGACCCCCGTTCCTTCCTAACGCCCCTCCACGACCCGTCACCGCTCCCACACCGCCAGGACCCCTACCCATCCCCAGTATCACCCAGATTAACCCCGTCCAGCCTCCCGTCACTAGAAACGGATTACCCGGAGAGCGAGTCGGACAGCCCCTTACTTCCCCGGAGCCTAGACAACCAACCGGCAATCCGAGACCAGTACCTAGGACATCTTCTTGGTGGCCCACAATGCCTAGACCGCCAACTCCATTCCCGGTATCTGCTAGCGACACTCCCATGCCATGGCACGGAGGTCCCCCTGCTTATCCCTCGCTCCTACATTCGCACTCCGACCACGATCGAGATTCCATCGCCCAGGATCCCCGAGTCACCTCACAGCGACGTAAACATGAATCTGTCGACCCCGATGGAAGACCACTCAAGCGAGTCAGAGACGTCGGATTCTCTGATAAGTCGAGCGATAAAGAAATGCGACAAGATCCAGGAGATAATCGAGGAAATGATGGAAACCCGTGCTCACTGGAAACGGGACCGCGAGTCAACGGACAAATCGGACAGCTCGGCAGACGAACCAGACAGTTCGATGGACGCCAAGACAAAGGAAGTAGCCGAGAATCCCTCGGACAAATGGAACGACGAGCCGACCACATGGACGCAAGAGAAGTGGGACGCGATTCCCGCGAAGCCACGGAAACGCTGCTGGAAATGCGGCAAGCGAGGCCATCTCCGCCGAGACTGTCCCCGTCGCAAGAACGCTCCCCCTCACTTCCCCCGATCGCGGTCTTGCTATCCCCTCCGACCACAGACTCCTCTTCCTCGCCCTCGCCCGAACCATCCGGACATCGGCTACGGTCCAGGAACACTGATGTCCCACCCCCACCTCCGACATACCGATGCTACCGCCCGCGCTCACAGGCAGCTTCTGGGATTCCTCACGCGACGTGAGAGCCTGACGCATGAAGCCGCCCAACACGCCACCGAACAGTGGTTGTACTGGGAGGACGCCATGCTCCGCACTCAGCGAGAACCCCCTTCGCGCTTCAACGACTCCTGGCGTGTTGACGATCTCTTCTGGAAGGAAGAAGATTGGGACCTGCAAGAAGCGGAAGAGTCGAAGGATCACTGGCCGGAACCCTGGTAGGCGCACGGACAAACTTTTACCCACCATACGCATTCGGACTTTCTCTCTCATCATCATTGTCACGCTTTCGCATCCATCGTTATGATACTTCTCGGACTAATCACGGACTGCGCCCTCATTCGCACGCATATTTTCCTTGGACTTCTCTACTGTACATGTTCCTATCGCTATGAGGAAGGCGAAACACTTGGTATTCTCTCTGCAATGCGCTGGCCGCGTAGCTTACTTACGACTCAGTTTTGATTATGTACGAACTCTCGCTTATGATTGACGGCAATGATTACATCACTACCCTCTCCGCACCGTAAGGATAAAAAGGAAAGCCACAAAGACGGCCACATCCTCAGACATCGTCTAAACAACTCACACGCACCACCCAAACCAAACAATATGTCCTCTACCCTCACCTCCTCCTTGCGCAACCTCTCCACCACCGACTATACTCCCCCTGCCACTCCTCCTCCCTCGCCCGTCCCTTCGCGTACTCCCACACCCGACCCACGCGACGAGGAACTCCTCCGTCATCTCAAACGAGTCACGGAACTCCTAAACCGTCCGGACGTGGCTCGTGCCATGAAGAGGCCGAGAAGCCTTGACGAAGAAGCTATGCGGGGGGCGAAGGGAAGATGCGGCATCAGAGGGATTTTCCGGAAACACGGACCCCGGTTCAGAAGCCCGGATCACGCGACGACGGCCAGGATAGGGCATCGGTTAGGGTCTCCCACGATAGACGGGGAGGACGTCAAAGTAGTGGAAGCGTTGCTGAAGCGGTAGAATAGAATTCTATCGCTTAACTCCGGATAAGGATAAAAGGAGTGAACATCAAAACACGAGGACTCAGAAGCATGATGCAACCCACACAATCACCCGACCTTACGATCCTCACAGCAACCACTCCTCGCTGGCTTGCCGTCGTCCTGAGCGTTATCGTAGGACTCACGGTCTTCACCCTTCTCGCATCAATCATCTTCCTCCAAAGATGGTGACGAACAAGCGATCGAGAACCGATTCAAGAAATCCCTTTAACAGTAATACAATTCGTAAATCAACGGGACGTCGATTCTAGAGAAGGGGCTAGTGTTACAACTCGCTCAAGGTATCCCATTTTCCACTTCCCCATTAGGAAAGACGTCGCTAAACGACAGGTTACGACTGTGCCCCAGCTCGTAACCGTCTCCGCGATGCAGCCACAACGATGCCACAGACCATCACCGTCTCGACGGCATAGCCACGACAGTGCCGCAGATCGTCGTCTTCTCAATAGCATAGCCACGACGGTGCCACAGTCCCGTCTCCATAGATACCTGATACGACCGTCGCTCAATGTACATATGTTTACTCGACCTCCTTTCTTATAAAAGGAGGCTCAACGAACGAGCCATTCCCCAGCTCGTTCTCTTTGTAAATACAGGACTGTTCTAAATAGAACCTCCTCTTAAAGCTATTAAAGAGAGCCCAAAGTAACTAAGTCGAAAGCTCGCCTAAGTCTTCCGTGAAGACTTACTGCTTCGCTTATCGACCTCAACCTTCGTATAACCGAGACGTCTGGATCACCTGATCCCACTTCTCACACACACGAGTACTGTAGCCTGAGCCGCTTGTCACGTGATAAGGACCGTCCTTAACATCAGACCCGGGCCGAGATGAGTCACGTGGGCCCAAGTGGGATATAGATGAACCGGGTCCAGGCCGAAGTGGAGCCGGACTGGTGATAAACCAATAAGTCCTAAAGCGTGTAACCAATGTAAAGTAAAAAGAAAATTATAGACCGTTCATGACACTTCCTCCTTCGTTCCGCCCACCACATTGCTCTCCCCTCTTTGTGTTTCTGACTGCCTCATACACACATTGAACATTCAGCTTCATATCATTGCCCCCGCACGCCCGCCACCACCACCGTCACACTGCTCAGTGTATCCACTGTAGTCTGTCATCAAGTTTTTTCCCCACCGTTGCAACATCTGGCACGCTCCAGCCCCACCACCGCCTTGCGTCGCAGAGAAACCGGAGGACATTATGTTCCCCAAGGTGTGTCTTGTCTTGTCTTTTCTTCACCCACCTCCACCTAACCCTCCTCTCCCCCTCCATCTTCCTGCACACATCCGTGTGCTTGCGCTCTGAAGGTATGCTCGGAGACTCGAGGGCGTGTCAATGCCACCGCTGCAGCTACTGCCATACCCCCACATCCTCCCGCTCCTGATGCGGACGTTCCGCAGATGTCAGCAATGGTCTACCTGCAGCGCAGGATCAGGACGTTGCGACGAGGTACAAGAGGAGACGAGGATAGGATCGAGGGGGGCGAGTGATAAACGAGAGTATGTATCTATCCCTACAGTACTTAGGAGGATACCCCAGGTAGCCGGAGAATAGAGATGACCCTCTCCTCATAGATTAGAGAGCCCTTATATACATGAGGATAAGAGCCCAAACAAGGACAAATGAAGCCGGAGTAGGAGTGGGTCAGGACGGACTACGAAGCGGGTACCACGGAGTACGAAGTGGGTCACAACATGAGGCAAGGTAAGTATGACTCCAAGGTCTAGACCGTGACCGAGGAAGCCGAGAAGACCGGTATGCCCGAAGGGCCGGACGCGATGCAAAGAATAACAACTATGCTAGGTGTCCAATGCGAGGTCCGGTGGTAAACTACAATAAGCTACATGTCATGAACGGTCTATAATTTTCTTTTTACTTTACATCGGTTACACGCTTTAGGACTTATTGGTTTATCACCAGTCTGGCTCCACTTCGGCCTGGACCTGGTTCATCTATATCCCACCCGGGCCCACGTGACTCATCTCGGCCCGGGTCTGACTCCTTTCCCCTGACTCATGCTGTACAATACTGACTCATGCTGTGCTCTTTTACATACGACTGCTTACTTATACTTGGTCTGCTTACTGATTGCCATGTATTGGTTGCTTACCTAAGTCTCTCTCCTCTCATGTATATAAGGCTCACTCTCGCTGTATATATTCCCTATCTCGAGCTAGTCAATTCTACCGACTTTGCTTGCTTTCCCTTGTCTGTCGCCGTGTCTGATTGGCTCCCCTCTGTCGTCCTCATCTTCTAGTCAGCTGTGTTGTAACTTGGTGCTGTCGCACTAGTCGTTGCTGACATAAGCTCGAGATCTCCTTATCCTTGCACCACCCTACGACCGTCCCTACGTACTGTAGCGTAGTAGTAGTAGTACCCGTCTGGTACTGACCTTGTTCTTCCCCTGTGCCGCCCTAGACCGTTGCCCCCAGAGTACGCGACTCGTTACCCTGACATTGTGGTCGTGCGCACGTATACCGGTGCCGGCTTGACGTTTCCCCGAAACGTTACACCTACTCGAGACTCTCCAACACCAGGAGTTTAAAGCTCAGAGGTGACAGTAGAAGGTGCACCATTGGTGTAGGAAACAAGTAAAAGCGGCGAAAGGAAAGCGGTTTAGGAAGTCTTTGGGCTCGTGTCCCCTAGATGAAGAGACAGCCAACAGGTCGAGAAGACTGAGGCAGACCGTCTTGCGATCTCGTAACAGAACCACCTTCCCTCGACAAAATCTTCCCTTGCCGCACAGAGTAACCATTTCGACTGGGGGCTCGTGCATGGAAGATTGGTGCTCGCAAGTATAAGAATTCATCCCCATCAGCGACGATACTATCATCTCCCTTATCAACGAGTCTAAAGACCCTTGGGCCTGGCACAATTGGAAGGTCGCCCTCAGCGTAGAAGAACTTGAAGACTCCGTCATAGACGTCCACTTCTATCGCCTCAAAATAAGTGAACAAGGAAACGGAAACCTCTACGTCTACTTCTGCCCATACGTCACCTACCGCTACAAACTAGAGCAACCCCCAAAGTCCTTCTACGCGCCCAACGAGAAAACACCAGTTGACACTCGACACACCCACCGCCTCCTTACACCAGGCAACACCCCCAGCCCCACACCAGAGCCAGAGGTCATCGACCTCACCCACTTATAAACAATTCCCTCGTTCGGACTCAACGGTTCCGACTCCAGCTCCGAAACAGGCTCTGACACCGACATCGAGAACTGCTGCATCTTCCCCCTCCCACTAGGCTTCACCCAAGAAGACGACGACCTCTTCTTTGCTCGACTTGGAGACACCACCCAAGAGGTTGCCTTTGTAACCACTGAGCTTAGTGGCATCATCTGGTACTTCACCGACGGAGACCAACCCAACCTCACCGAAGCTGACTTCGACTTCATCGCCGCCTCCGCCCTACCACCTGTTACCAACGAAGACTTCTCTGACCTCGACGAACCAGTCATGGCTGCCCAGTGGATCCGCACTGACCCCCAACCCCCTCTCCCCGCGGAGCTTGCCAACTGCACCGAAATTGGTGGAACATGGAACATCGTCATCGGCCACACTGGCTCTCCCATCCAACACATGAATAACAGCACTGACGATGCATGGCTCATGGAAGTAAATGGCCAATGGGTCGCCATCCCTGCCGTGCTTGTTGCCTCCCTCAACCTGCCACCCCCCCACCGTCAACGTCACCTGCCCCCCCCCATCACCGTCAACCCCCCTGCAGTCACTGTTAGTGCCCCAGCCGCCGCCGCCGCCAGACCCCCTCGAAAGAAGGTCCACGCAAAAACTCCTGAAGGCTTCTCTGGGAAACGAGAGGACTTCAACAACTGGATGCGGTCATGCGAGGAGTACATGCGAGCCACCGAGGATGACCTCGTGACGGACAAGGACAAAGTACTCTTCATCCTCACCTACATGACGGGGGAGGCAGCACGCACCTGGAAGGCCGAGTACAAGGACGCACACCTGGCCAATGGAGCCATGGTCGCCTGGGTGGACTTCTACAAAGTACTCAAAGGGGCCTTCACTGACGTCAATGAGCAGCACCGCGCCGCGGTCGAACTAGACGGGTTCAAACAGACAAAGGGTACCACCGCCCATGAATACTTTGCCAGGTTTGAGCAACTAGCAAGGAAGGCAGGATACTCTACGGCGCAGGACCCTATCCACCTCATGCAGCTACTCAAGCACAATGTCTACTACCGGACCATCGACTCCATCTATGACAGTGGTCACTGTCAGAAACGCAGTTTATGGGACCGATGGAACCGCCTAAGTCGCGACGATGGGAGGAGCGAGAAGAAACAATAGATTCGAGAGTGCCGGGGTCTAGGGTAGTGCAACGTGCGCTACAGTACCGTATGACGAGATGGACAGTCTAGGGAAGAGGGAAGAGAAACACTGTCCTTATATACAAGTGGGAACGATGGTGTGATGCGATGCGATAGTGGTGCGAGCGGGGGGAACAATAGGAAAGGAGTCATGGGGCGGAGGATGAAGGTCCGGAGCAGTGATGTCATAGATAAGGATGCGGAACCCCGCTCGGAAGTCCAGGCAATGACGTCATTGAAGCATGTGATGCAAGGGAAAGTCATGTGCCGTGACACGTCGCGTGTACGAGGTCTGCAAACGAAGAGAGAAATGGAGCGATCCGTGACATTACCCCCCCTTTAAGACGCGCTTTCGCCTGGAGCGCGATGTCATCTGCAAGGGTAGATGCGAGAAAATCGTCAAAGGAGATGCCGAGGGAACGCACAGGGCGGGGCGCGTTTGGATGGCGTTTGTGGAAGGCGTCGATCATGTCGGTGACCTTTGAGAGCGAGGAGCGAGGGAGCCAGGTATTCTCGGAGTCAGGATAGCCTGCCCACTTGACGAGGTATTGTATGCCTTTCTTGTTGCAGGTCGGCTTCGAGTCGATGATGTCTTCAACGTCATATTCTTCTTCGTCATCAACGAGGTCAGGCGGCGGTTGTTCATAGTTTGGACCATGTGCCGTTGTCTCCTTGTACGCGGTGAGCAGCAAAGCATGGAAGACTGGGTGGATTCTCCACGTTTCGGCAGCTTCAGGCGGTAGTTCACTGGGCTAATGATGTCAACGATCTCGAAGGGTCCAAATCGTTTGGCAGCAAGCTTAGCTTTCGGCCTCGTCGTCTTCGGGTTTTTGCCTTCGAGCCAGACCTTGTCTCCAATGGCGAATGGTGTCGATTTGCTGATCGTGTCACCATTGTAGTGCTTCATTAAGTCCGATGCGAGGGCAAGGCTGGCTTTGATCTCTTGTCGGACTTCTTCAAGTTGACGGAGGTGTTCTTCAACTGCAGGGACCTTTGAGGACGGGTTTACGGATGGGTACATCTTGGGGAGGAAGCCGTAGAGGACTTCAAAGGGAGCCTTTCCAGTAGCTGCGTGGGTGCGAGAGTTGTGAGAAAACTCGAAGAAGGGCAACCACTTCACCCAGTCGTCTTGACGGTAGTTGCAGAATACTCGCAGAAATTGCTCGAGGTTCTGGTTCTCGCGTTCGGTTTGGCCGTCTGTCTGTGGGTGATACACTGTGCTGAGGGCGGACTTGATCCCGAGCTTCTCGTTGAGTGTACGCATCACCTGTCCAGCAAATTGGGGTCCACGATCCGAGATGATCTTGTCTGCTAAGCCGTAGTGTCGGTATACCTTATCGAAGAGAATGTCGGCCGTGCCATCGCTGGTGATCTTCGTTGTACATGGGGTGGTAACCACCATCTTGGTGAGGCGATCGACCACGACATTGACGGCGTTATAGCCTTCGCAGTCAGGGAGTTCGACGATGAAGTCGGTGGAGATGACGCCAAATGGTCGATCGGGTACTTCGTTTGGGATCATGTCGACGTGGGGTCGGCTGCTCTGTGTCTTCATCGACTGGCAGGTTGCGCATCCTGCTACAAAGTCGCGGACAAAGACAGACATGCCAGGCCACCAATATTCACGACTCACAAGCTCGTAAGTCTTGAAGCGACCGGGGTGTCCAGCCAGGGGCGATTCATGGTACATTTTGACAATGTCGCGTCGCAACTCGTCATCTGCAGGGACATATACCTTTCCTCTGAACAGGACCAGGCCTTCTTCGTAGTTCCACTCTTGAAGGTTCTTGACGAGTGTACGTGGTCCGTTTCGTAAGATGGCGTCCAGGGCTTGAACGACCTCGATGTCCTTGGTTTTGCAGTCACGGATACGTCGTCGGAGTTCGACATCACCGAGGGAGGTTACTGCTCCTGGCCTTGTTGCGCGTACTTGGAAGTACTTGGGGTCAAGCAAGACGTGCTCCTTGTTGTCATTTTCAACACCATTCTTGTGATCGGGTCGTCGAGACATTGGATCCGGGCGGTGGGAAATTCCTGGTTTATGAACGAGCGAGAAGTCAAATCGAGTGAGGAATAGAGCCCAACGTGCCTGTCGGCGGCTCAGCTTCTGTGCCGTCTTGAAGTGCTCCAGGTTCTTGTGATCTGTCCAGATTTCGACGGTGTCAGGGGCGCCTTCGAGGTAGTGGCGCCAGGCTTCAAGCGCACGGATGATCGCAAGCAGCTCCTTGTCGTAGATGTCGTAGTTCCGTTCCGGTTCCGATAGGGCCTTGGACAGATATGCCACTGGATGCCAGTGACCGTCATCGCCTTTCTGCGAGAGTATACCTCCAGTAGCAAAGTCCGAGGCATCAACTTCAACGAGGTAAGGCTTCTTTGGGTCAGGCATGACCAAGACGGGGGAGGAAGTAAACGCAGCTTTCAGTGCGTCAAACGCAGTTTGGCAGTCCGTCGACCAGTCCCATGTGCAGTCCTTCTTTGTCAGGTCAAATAGGGGTCGTGCAACCTTGGAGAAGTCTTTGATGAAACGTCGGTAGAAGTTGCCGAAGCCGAGGAAGGATTGCACATCTTTGACCGTTCGTGGTGTCGGCCAGTCCTGAATACCTGCTACCTTGACGGGGTCCATAGCGATCTTGTCGTGCGAGATGATGAGTCCGAGGTATTCGACAGAGTCTTGTTCAAAGACGCATTTCTCCGGTTTGAGGAAGAGGTCGTTGTCTTGCAAACGCTGCAGAACCTGCCGTGCTATGGCACGGTGTTCGTCCATGGTGCGAGTGAACACCAAGATGTCGTCCATGTAGATGATGACCTTGCCCGAGTCGATGAGATCCTTGAACAGTTCATTCATCATTGCCTGAAATGTCGCAGGGGAGTTCATAAGCCCGAAAAACATCACCGTAGGTTCGAAGAGACCGCGATTCGTCTTGAACGCAGCCTTCCACTCGTCGCCTTCCTTGATGCGGACATTGTTGTAGCCCCAGCGAACATCCATCTTGGAGAAGATCTTTGCACCTTTGAGGAGGTCGACAATTTCAGAGATCAGTGGCAAGGGGTATTCATTCTTGACAGTGCCCTTGTTTAATTCTCGATAGTCCTGTACGGGATGCAGCTTTCCATCCTTTTTCTTCACAAAGAAGAACGGACTCGCCTGAGGTGACTTCGAAGGGCGGATATAGCCCTTCTTCAGGTGGTCGTCGAGGAAGGTGTCGAGTTCGATCTGCTCGGAAGGTGAGAGGGGGTAGATCTTGCACGGTTTGGGTTCAAAGCCGTCTTTCATGTCGATAGCATGGTCCCATGGCCGTCGGTCAGGAAGTCGCTCGGAGGTTTTCTTGTCGAATACAGGCGCAAAGTCGCGGTACGGCGGGGGGACTAAGTCTTCAAAGGTTTGCGGGCGTGCGTTCTCTTTTGAATGCTCTGCAAGCTCCTGCGCTTTTGTAAATCCCGCGCGAATGGGTATTGCATCTGGATTAGGACCATCGGTTTCAGGGAGGATTCCGGCGCGGCGTAGTCCATTGATCTCCCAGTCTCGGAATACCATGGGCCGCTCGTCGTCGTCTTCAGTGAAGAGTCGTGCGGGTAGAGGGGAGCGATGGACCGTGCGGACGCGGACACCTTTGACTCTGCGTGCAGGAATAACATAAGTGGGGACTGGGGTCCAGGACACATATGTCGGCTCTGGGAAGGGATCGTCCACAACGAGAGGTGTCCTTGGGGTTTTACCTGCTTCAACCTTACGCTGTGATTGGACCGATGATGGTTTCCGTGGCTTGGTTGCGAGGTTCGTCACAGGAGGTTTGGACAGAGTGCACGAGGGAGGGCAGCGGAGCATGTCAACATGGTCTCGTTGCCAGTCTATGGTGGGATTGTGCTCGTCGAGCCAGTCTGTTCCAAGGATCATGTCATGATCGCCGATGTCGGTGATGAAGAACTCAGCTTCTTCTTCATGGTACGCCCTTGAATCTTGCGAGTATATCCGGATCCGCTGGGTCGTTGTGTCGCGTACCCAGCCCATGACGTTCTCGGTGCCATCCACATTATGCACGGGGAACGGGTTTTCTAGTTTTCTTGTGGTGAGCTTCTTGCGTTCAACGAAGCTTCAGTTCAGGATAATTCCTTCTGCACCGCTATCAAGCAGCGCGTCTGCGTCGATTTCTCTTTTGGTAACTCGTCCGATCAGCTTGACTTTGAGCGTGATCAATGGTGTTTGCCTGTTCTTGGTGACAGTAGACAGATACAAACACGGGGGATACGATTGCTCACAGGTATGCATAGATGATAATACAGCGAAACGATTCGACGATGATACCAAAAGTCCCTTGCCTCCACCAGACGATGCGACTGGGGGGCGTTTCAAAAATCCTGCGATTCCAGGATGTCCTTCAACAGCGCTACTGCCTGCTCCTTGCCTTCCGCGTCCAGATCCTTCAGCTGGCGAGTGATCGCCGCGATGGTTTTGGATGGGTCGGGAGCTGCTTTTGCAGTGGACGGAGCCGTGTTTGTCGGCAGGTGAGGGGCCTTGGACCCAGTCTCTACTGCGCCCACCCGTCGCGCGCTCGAGTCGCGGTTGGGGCAGTCGCGAGAGACGTGACCGGCTTGTCGACACATGAAGCACTTGCCTTCGCGCATCATCTTTGCGCGCTCGTCGTCCGTCAGCTTTGCAGGGCGGGTCGAGGTGTTGGTGAAGGCGCCGACTCAGCGCGACAAGGAGTCGTTGGTCGAACCGTTCGAGGTGAGCGCGACAGCCCCCTTGGACTGACTGCTCTTCCTCTCCGGGTTCTCTTCGAGCCACTGGTGGTTGATGCGGCGGGCGCGCTCCTTCCACTCCGCGAGCTTGGTGGGGAACGGGTACGACCGGGCCACCTGCTTGCCGAGGTCACGCTGAAGTCCCTTCTTGAAAAAGTGGATTAGCGCCTCGTCGTCGTACGCTGACATGGTTGCCAGCATCTCAAACTCAGTGATAAAGTCGGTGACGTCCCGGGTGGTCATTGCGAGCTCGTTGATCTTACGCTGAGCCTCTATCTTCGGATCGACGGGCACAAAGTCTTTGCCAAACCTCTCGAAGAGCTCTTTGTAGGAGCTATAGTGGAGTGTTGGGGGCGTGGGGTCGAGGGTGTCGGCGTCTTCCTTCTCGTCTTTGTCGGCGAAGAGTTCCATGCGGCGATGCGTGGCCCAGGCTTTCGCCGTGTCGTCCTCCATCAGGCTGAGGAGGAGCATCATCTTGGCGTCATCTGTGGCATAAACATCCTTGTTAACGCGCAGGAACATGCGGAGCTCGAGGGAGAACCGGAGGGTGTCGCGTCTATCGCCTTTGAATGGCTTTGGCTTGGGGCCGATCTCCCGCTTGGAGACGGCAGGTTTGGATTCGGCGTCGGACATCTTGTCGAAGGGGAGGGGGACGGTGAGGGATTGGGCGAGTTCTTGATCAAGGCGGCGTAGGGTTTCTCGTCGGCGTTCTTCTGCTTCTTCAACTTCGTCCTCAACTTGTTTTGCGACAAGGAAGTCGGCGGGGGTGAGGAATTGCTGGTTATGATGCCACGACCAGTGATCTTGGACGGGACTGAACGAAGTGGGCTGCCACTCAACTACTGATCGTCCTGGGGTTCCGTTCTTGTTCCGTCTATAGGCGTACCACTTCCCAGTTGTGTCGTTGTGGTTGATCCCTTCTGGGACTTCGATTACAGTACGTCGACGGGGTGGGGGCGAGTTGGTCGGAGGGGGGTTCAGGAAGCGCTGTAGAACGTCCGCAGCGGTGGCAAAATCCGATTCTTCGACGTAGGGTTGTTCGTTGCGGTCGTCGAAGTACCAGTCTCGACGTTGCCGGTTTGGTTCGTCGTGCAGCCAACGTACGGATTCCTTAGTCTGCTGCGAGGTGAGGATATAGTATTCTTCGGGACAGTAGTCTCGAAAAACACCTGGGGGAGGTTCGGAGTGGGGGGACAAGGGGCTGTGGAGGACGTGATGATGGTCTAGAAGAAGTCCGCCGCGATGGGGCGACGGCCGAGGAGTTTCTTGGTGAGGTAGCCGGCTTTTACTGCCTGGCGGATCTTATGTTCGTGGTGGCGGCGACGAAGGGTCTTACCCTTGATGGTGGGACGGAGGACTGGTGGCGGGGTGGATTCAGGGGTCCGGAGGTTAAACTGGGAGACGGAGGTGAAACTGGTTTGGAGGATCGGGTTGGGGGCGTCCTGGATGAGGTACGTGTGGTAGGTGGGGGCGTGGAGGGTGAATTCAAGGCGTTCGAGATCTACGTTGATGCACGTAGTGATCTGGACGTATAGGGCGAGGACGACAGTACCGTGATCCTTGTGCCACCTCCACTCGAAGATGCGGAAGTTGAGGCCGTGCGCGGTCCAGGGATCTTTCTTGTAGAGGTTCTGTACGGGGACGAGGCAGTTGACGGTGACAGCGTCGGACCAAGGGTAGGGGAATGGTGCGTCGTCGCGGGGGGTGATCGGCTTTCCGTTGAACGGGAGGAAGACCGGTGCGTTCGGGAGGTCCGTGGTGGGAGTTTTTAATGTCGTGGAGACGGCAGAGGTAGATGGAGAGAGGGGTGCGAGGTAGGCGTAGGGGTAGACTGTCCAGGTGTCAGAAACACAGTTTATGAGACTGATGAACCGCCTAAGTCGCGACGATGGGAGGAGCGAGAAGAAAATAGTTTCGACAGTGCCGGGGTCTAGGGTAGTGCAACATGCGCTACAGTACCGTATGACGAGATGGACAGTCTAGGGAAAAGGGAAGAGAAACACTGTCCTTATATACAAGTGGGAACGATGGTGCGATGTGATGCGATAGTGGTGCGAGCGGGGGGAACAATAGGAAAGGAGTCATGGGGCGGAGGATGAAGGTCCGGAGCAGTGATGTCATAGATAAGGATGCGGAACCCCGCTCGGAAGTCCGGGCAATGACGTCATTGAAGCATGTGATGCAAGGGAAAGTCATGTGCTGTGACACGTCGCGTGTACGAGGTCTGCAAACGAAGAGAGAAATGGAGCGATCCGTGACACTCTCCCCCCTTGTCCACCTACATCCACCGAGACGTACGCAAAGACTCGCGACACCCTACGTCTATTTGGGCAGCTCTGTCACCATCTTATCCTCCCCTATGTTTGCGTCAATCTCACTCTTGCGGAACAGCTTGAGCACCTCAGCAGCGCCGCTCATCTCCTACTTGCCCTGTACACGCATGACGGGGCCAAGTCACGCTTCCTCCCCACTATGCTTTACGTTGACCTCATGATAATGATCAAGAATGTGTTTTTCAGTGTTGCGAAGGCCAAGGTAGATCATCCAGATGAGCCATTCTACCTCATCTTGCTTGGTACAGACCGTCTCAAAACCCTATTCAGAATCCTGCGGACAATGGTCGGAAACAACGCAAACTTGGATGTCCTCCAGCTCGCATTACGAGTCACCGGTACGACAGAGGTTGCAAACATCCTCGCACGCCATCCTGAATGGGATCGGAGTCCCCGCCGTCTCCGTCTCCCATTGCTCGGAAAAGACTTACACGTGGTACCCGGTGAAGCCTCTGACCATATTAACCCAGCATCATGGCAAGCAGATCTACTGGCTCGCAATGTGACACTGGCAACATGCTGGAGGAGAGGTCGGCGAGCCATTGAAGAAGCTCACCCATTTGCATCAAGCCAGCTACACATCGCTGATGGCACCCACGACACGAGCATCCTCTCTCCTCTTGGAACACATCTCTGCCTCCACACCCCTCCCTCCGATCCTGACAACGACTCCGAATTTGAAGAAGCTGAAGAAGCTGAATGCCTTGATGGTGGCTTGCATGAAGGAACAAGTGAATCGGATCCAACCGCTGGCATGCGTGAGCTGGAAGAGGCGGCCGTTGACTTCGACTGGCGATCCAGCACAAATGGTGTACCCTTCACCAACACCGTCGACATTGACGGGTGTGGGACAATGGTGAACAAGTCGCGTGCATTATCCCAGCGCTTCAAGTACTCAAAAACGGCGAGTTCAACTGATCGACTACGCCGAGTTCAACATGAAGACCACTATACCTCTAACGGCCGGCGCAAAGACGATTCGACAAGCTTTGACCTGCCAGGGCACGAGGGCCCATTCCTCGGTATACATGACCCCATCGCGTCTCTAGTCCTTTGCAACGGCAATCTTTTTTTGTGTATAGGCGAGGTCAACGGGATCCAGGTGTCTTCCAAACCCGTTGAAGAGATCACAACGAGCCTTCTTCCCGAGAAGACGGTCTCAGTATCCTACCAGATTGTGACTTTAGTTCGCACCACCGACGCAGACGATCCATCACTCAAATTTGACTGGCGGTCCTTGCACCTCCTCCCGATTTCCCTCACAGCACCTGGCATACTGGTTCATCCAATCAATCCTCATCTGGCCACCCATATCACAGGACGGCCTTTCTATCTCTTCGAGAGTTCTGTTCTTATGGCTGTCACGTCAAGCATACACGCTCGAACGACGCGGGTTCTCCTGAAGTTGGTTCCGAAACTGAGGCCGCAACCTGAGTTCCCATATCGAGAATTGAAAGGTACAAGAATGCTCCTGTCGTTCTCATGCTACCATTCGTACTTATCGTACACAACACAGGCATGGCTTGCTTTGTAGACGAAGGTAACACGGATACGCGCGAACCCATCAATGGCTGCTGTCCAAGGTGTACACCCGAGTTTTCATTCGACGGGATCTCACCACCAAGCATCCTTCAACATGTCGGCTCACACATCCTCCATGACCATACTGTGGATCGGACTACAGAGCCGTGTGGTCTCTGCCTCAATACCTTTTCAGTGTGCCAGATATATCTCTCAAAGAATAAGGGGCACAATGGGAATCTGAAGGTTGATTGGAGCAAAAGTACATGCACAAACATCACAAAGTTTTTGTACAGTGTGGCCGCAAAATCCTCCCGGTCATCCCCCTGCAGCAATGTACCTCTCTCGTGTTCCCTCTGTCCACCGGGAAGCCCCGCCATCTGGCGCTACAACTTCCGGCAACATCTCATGCGCGTGCATCCGCACGCCGCTCTCCCAAAGTACCGCCACCTGTGGACGCTCTCAAAGTTTGAGGAGACCGAGATGAAGGATACCTGGAGGACGCGTCATAAACGACCCAATGCTAAGAAGAATAAAAATGATACGAACCTCGTGATATCAGAAGCGCACAGCTCACGTTTGGTGTTGAGGTAGGCATTCCAATCCAACCGTGAACGTTCCTTGCGGCCACTGACATCCCTCGTCAGTTCTGAGCACGTCGTAGAAGACGAAGAGCATCAGCAACTTAACACTTTCTGTTTTGGTGTTACCAATGGTTTTGGCCTTGTTCCGGGTGTTGAGAAGTTGATGGCAGTTGTCAGGGCCATTTTAATTGGGTAAACTCGGGCCTTACCCGGCAGCTCCCCAGAACTCCGGGACAATCTATTAGCGGGCATCAAAATATGATGCAAGGGAAAATCACGCCGGCCCTAAACTATTTTCGACCGTGAGACTTTTCCCTTCCGCATATTTCTCTGCCACGTCGACGTGTCGTCTCCTTGTTCCCTACCACCACCACCCCCTTCCTCCTTCCCTTCCCCGACGCCCTCGTCACCACCGTCGCCCTCACCGCCTTGTCACCACCGTCACCCTTGATGCCTCGTCACCACCGTCGCCCTCGATACCCTTGCCACCACCGCCACCACCGCCCTCAACGCCCTTGCCACCACCGCCGCCCTCGTCACCACCACCGCCCTCGTCACCCTTGCTGCCTTTGCCACCACCGTCGCCTCTGTCATCCCCGCTGGCCTTGCCTCTCCCGCCACCTGTGTCGCCCCTGTCGTGTCTGCTGCCCCCACCGCGTCTGCCACTCCCGCCGCCTCCGTCACCCCCGCCGTGCCTGTCTCCTCTACCGCCCGTGTCTCCTCCACCGAGATGCCGCTCCCACCGTGTCTGCTGCCCCTGCCGCCTCCGTCACCTCTGCTGCGCCTGTGGCTTCCGCCACCTGTGTCTCCTCCGCCACGTCTGCCACCCCCTCTGCTCCTGCCGCTTGTGTTGCCTTGCTGTGTCTGCCGCTCCCGCCTCCTCCGTCGGCCCCGCCACGCTTGTCGCCCCGCGCTGCTCCCGCCACCTCCCTTGTCCCTGTTGTCTCCGTCACCCTTGCTGCTCCCGTCGTCTCCGCTGCCTCCGTTGTTCCCTGTCGTCCTTGCTATGCCATAACCATACTTCCCATATATAACAGTACCAAGTAGTAGTATATACATGTTTTTTGTACCTGCATAATGAAATCCTGTTTACCCTCCAAATATGTGAATATAAGTTATATTGGCCACACAGTTAAGTTTATTTCATGTAATTAAGTCTATGTTGTAGGGATATTCACAATGAATTGGCTTATGAATTAGCCAACTCAACAGCAGTTTTGTAACCATACATAGCTTGGGGGGGTGTTGTGGTGTTGTGGTGTTTGGGGTGTTTTCACCTGTTGTGCCAGTTGTGTAACTCCTAAACTAGCTCAAACAAGCCGAAACAAAATGTGTGAAGTTGCTGATGAGGGCACCGGTGATGAGAGCGTTCACTATGACAGCGATGGCGATGGGACGGATGAGGACAAGCATGATGATCACCTGGAGGTCGTGAACACCGAGTTTGAGGGAAACCAGGCAGGACCCGAAGATGAGCTTGGGGAAGACCTCTCTGCGGCGAGGTTTGACGTGGATGCCCCCGGAGATTTTATGCTGTGCGGGATCATTGGTGATATGCATTTGGGCGACACCAGCATCAATGACAAGTCGCTCGCTCACGTTGGTGACGCCGATGGTTCATGGGGTCGTCGTCCTAGCAATTGCGCCTCCATCGCCGCTGTCGTAGATGATGAGACCGAAGCCGATCCGGAGCGTATGTACCGTATAGTCGAGAATGTGTTCACGGTACTAACACATCTTCTAACAGGGTCAGATATGCAGGCATCATTACAAGCAGCTGACAACGACGTACCCAATAGCCTCGTGCCTCCGCAAAACCCACCACAAGTCGCCGTTGAACACATCCTTCACGCATCAATAGTCGAGGGTGCACCAACGCGATCTGGAAAGAAGCGGAAAGGGCGTGATTTGGCCGACTTGGGCTTGTGCTTGTGCGGAGAGCGTGCTGCGGGGGGTTCGGGATCGATAAAGTGCCAATGTTCTGGCTGTGAAACACAATGGGTAAGCTTCAGCCGACATCAGGAGTGCCCGCGAACTGACGGGGGTGCATTGCAGTACCACTTACATTGTGTTGAGCTCGAGATGGCTCCCAAGAGGTGGACCTGTGAGTCGTGTGGACCTTCAGTTCAACAGAAGCGTCGATAACTCGAATTCCGGGTTGCAGACGGGAAAGAATCAGTGCTCTCGTTGACGCAATGCGTGGGGAACGTTGGGGAGGATGAGAGGAGTGTAGAGAGAATGTGGGGAAGACCAAGAGCCCAGGAATTTCCCTTTATAGACATGTGCCTGATGATGTACCTACTTAGTTAGACCCCCGACGGCAAACCTGAAAATAAGGACCCGGTGTCTTTTTTTCCCATCCCGAGACCCCCTTGGTGGGAAATTTGCTGAAGACCTTTGTTGAGCTTTGTTGGGGCGCAGCAAAGCGTACTGAGCTGCGCATTTTGCATCGTTTCTGCCTTCGTTACCCCAATTTTGGATTCCGGTCGATTGCCGTCCTTTCACATCATCGTTGTGCAAACCAACAAGCTTGCCATCATCATGTAAGGCCTTTTGTGCCCCTCTCCATGCACCCCTTGCTGCTGCATCAGCCAAATACCATTTATGACTAAGGCTCCAACTGTTTAGTTTATGTTTACTTGGTGGGGAGTGGGCCATTGCGTGCATGGCAGTACGGTTCCCTCATTTTTTTTTCTTTGCAATACATTATCTACAGTCTCCACATAAAGACATACATTTATTCATAGGTATATGATACAGAAGCATGTGAATATCCACACTTCACTTCTCTGAGATGTGTGAGTGTACACATGTTCATATGTTTTTGTGTTGAGATAAGGGAGCATACAAGTGCTCACGCCATTTTGTGTTGGGTGCGGGAGCGCACAAGTGCTCATGCCATTTTGTGTTGGGTGTGGGAGCATGCCAGTGCTCACACCATTTTGTGTTGGGTGCGGGAGCACGCAAGTGCTCATGCCATTTTGTGTTGGGTGTGGGAGCGCGCCAGCGCTCACACTATTTTGTGTTGGAGCACGCAAGTGCTCATGCCATTTTGTGTTGAGTGCGGGAGCTCGCAAGCGCCTACACCATTTTGTGTTGGGTGTGGGAGCGCGCAAGCGCTCACGCCATTTTGTGTTGGGTGTGGGAGCACACAAGCGCTCACGCCATTTTGTGTTGGGTGTGGGAGCATGTCAGCGCTCACGCCATTTTGTGTTGGGTGCGGGAGCGCGCAAGCGCTCACACCATTTTGTGGAAGGGTTTCGGATGGCGGAGGCAGCAACTGAGAAGAGCCGGTGGCCACATTGGCAAGAAACGGGGGAGGGAACTGGGGAGGTAGTGAGGGCGAGGGAGAAGGGGGACCGGCACGCGGGCGCAGGCGGCTTGAGGCAGCGGGCGCGGGCGCGGGTGGCTTGAGGGCGTGGGTGTCGAGGGTGCACGGGGATAGGTGACAACAGTGTGCAGGCATGCGCAGCGAGAGGACGCGCACCGGCGCTGAGGGCGCAGACACTGAGGGCACGTGGCGGCGGGCGGCTTGAGGGCGCGGGGGTGCGCGCTGAGGGTGAGCTGGGGTAGGCATCAAGCGTCGAAGGCGCGGACGCGTGGGCGAAGGCTGTTGAAGGGGGGTGTCGAAAGCGCGGGCACGTTGAGGGTGTGGGCGTGTGCGCATTGAGGGTGCAGGCGCATGCATGTCGAGAACGCGGGCGCATGTCGAGAACACAGGCACGCGTCAAGAATGCGGGCACGTGGGTGTCGAGAGCGTGGGTGCACGAGCGTTGAGAGCACGAGTGTTGAGAGCGCAACCATTGAGAGCGCAAGCATTGAGAGCGCAAGCGCATGAGCCTCGAGGGTGTGGGGGCGTCAATGGAGGGGAGATGAGGAGACGAGGACTCAGGAGGAGGAGGAGGAAAATGACGTGTCACGTCTCGGCAGTTGCCGAGGGGCCACGTCGCGAGCGCACATGGATTGCTGAAAGCATGACATATTTTCGAGCCGCATTTTGAAACACGGCCTGAAAATACGTCATGATCTTGCTGGTTGCACCGGCGAGAACGACACGAATTCCTCTTTGGGAACACGTCTCGGGATTTGCCAAAACACCCTTCCAATGAGGAAGTCGCGTCTTTCTCATCACCAACCTCCACCTCGTCCCTCGTCCCTCTCCTCTCCTCCGCCCCTGTCCTTCCTCAACACGTCTAACAATGCTCTCAATTTCCAGCGCCGCCGCCGCCGCCACCCTCTTTCCGCATCCAATGAGGCCTTTCCGGAGACTTAGCAGACAAGCCGCGCCCCAGGTGTGTTCTCCCTCCTTGCCCTCGCCCCTTGCCGCAGCTGGCCCTTGCCCCTTGCCGCCACCTGCCCTCACCTTTGCCTTTGCCCTCGCCCTCACCCTCACCCTCACCCTCGCCCTCACCCTCACCCTCGACTGCCCTCGTCTCTGCCGTCTTCCGTGTGCGCAAGGATGCCATCACGCCAGTGATGACATCCTTGCCTGCACGTGGTATGACGATTTCCAGAGCCCATTCTTGAGAATGGGCTCCGGAAATCGTCATACCACGTGCTTGTGTGTGCCGCACCCCAGAGCTCTTCACGAGTATATCCACGGATATACCCATATCCGTGAGACAGGTACCCATGGTGTCCCAGACCACTACCCACATCTGTACGGGTATCAGGCACACAGATACCTGGATCCGCGGATGCTGAAACCCGTGCGGATACGGGTATCAGAGGTACCCGTTGTGCCTGAATAAAATGACATCATTGCCAGCCTGGATTCGGCCCGACTCACCCGACTCACCCGACTCACCCAACCACCTTGCCAAGGAACTCACTAGACCTGCCATGCAAGGGAAAACAGTCAATGTATTGAGTCCATAAAGCAGAGATACAAAATCAGAGACCCCGACATGCACGACAATTCCAACTGTAGGTACGAGGGGATGGGAGCAAGGGGAGAGGGAAAGAACCCCGACGGAAACAACTATATACATAAAACTGAAGCAGTCCGTGTTTGTACCTATTCAAAACCTTCATATCCGTAATAGAATCAAAGTCGACCTCATCAAGCTTGAGGCCCATCTCGCTGAAAATGTAGAATGTCTCGAGCTCAGAAACGTACGCACTAAAAAAATCACGGAGTGCCTTCACCCAACCTCTCCTCTCTTTCACCTCCGTCAACTCCTATCCTCGCAACCCGTGCCGACCGTTGAACAAAACAACACGCTCAACGGCAGCCATAAGCGCGGCTCGTGTCTCCGATGTTCGATCCAAATCCGGATCATAGAAAGCAAGATAGCAGTCAACAGAGAACGGACACGCACTGGGGAGGCGACCATCCGCTGCAAGGGATGAGAGATCAATCAGGAGTGACTCCTCAACCACGCGGAATGCGATTGAGTAGAGGAGATCACCATCTCCCTCCAGCATTGTGGTGGTCACATCGCACCCACAGTCAAGACTAATTGATGGGTCATCGAGGACGCCCTTGCACAGCGCGTCGGACATTGCTGTACCAAAAACTTTGGCACCACCATACACATGAAACTTGAGGGGGTCGTACATGCTCGCCTTCTCCATTGGCCAGCAGTCATGCTTGAAGTACTGATCGCCTAATATAGCCTGCCAAGCCTCCGTCAATAGTGGGTAGATGACGGGGTCGGTTCGAGCTAAAGTAACACACCGCAGGAGGTGGGGCCAGAGAGTTACGAGGAGGGAGAAGAACCAAAGTTGTTTTTTACAGTTCAGGGACCCCAGAGGATGTGGATAGGGGGGAAATACCAGGATTGCAGGTTGTCGTGCTGAACGAAGTGGTTCATGTCAACGTCGGAGAACGCGCGCATGTAGCACTCAACAGGGGGGAGGATGTACGACGGATGTGGTGACATGTTGGAGAGTCGACGAAGCTCCTCGTTCCAGTACGGCAAGGCGCCTGCTTTGAAGCCGTCAAACATGGGGTACTTCGTGCGAAGTCGTGCACGCTCTATGTCGAAGTCAGCTCCAAGCCATACCGAGAATGAACACGTTAGCTTACCAGCTTCTTCGCGCTCATGATCCACCCGCTTTTGCACCATAGACGTTGAGGGCACATATACATCAGACCGAGCAAGCGCGCCGTGAGCCTGACGCTCAAACTCCGTGTACAAAGCGGTCTGGGGTGGATAGAACCACTGTGGCAAGTTGTGGGGGGTGGTTTGTCCTGATTGAGGGATGTTGAGTATTAGAAACAGGTGAGATTGGCAGTGCTTACTTTCAAGAGAGACGGTGAAGAGATTTCACATTTGAACATCTTGACAGACTTCTTGTTGTCCAACTGCCACAGAGATGTTGGGACCACGATGTAGGCAGGGAGACCGCGGCAACCGAAAGACATGTACAGGCGCATCTCTCTATCTGAGAATATAGAGCCGCGGAAGACGTGCCCGGAGAGGGGGGGGGGTTTGATCCAAGTAAAAAATGGACCACCAGTCAAAGAAGGCTGTCAACTCTAGGAGCGCACGCTGGAGGGCACGGTAGGCATGCACAAATTTGGCCCAAGATGTTACACAGGTGATGAGAACACTGTACGTGTCGGTGGCCCTTTGCATCGCGAGATTGGGTGGGATGACGTGGTCCAAAGTCCCATCGGTCTGCGCGCGTTCGCAGAGGGCCGCGCGAATTTGGCCAAAGCGCTGCCGGGTTTCATCGAGGACCGAGCGGAGGGCAGTTTGAGCATCGTGCCGGAGAATATGTTCGCCGGGCTTGTCGGAGCCCTGCCACATTAGCTTGATGGGCGGGGCAGTGAGTGGGGTATCGGGGGTACCACCAACGCGGGAGTGGAGGAAAGCCAAGTAAGGCGCGGCGTGGTCGAAAGGCTGGGGCTCCAAAGCCCAATCGCGTGGGCCCCAGTCGCCGAGTGCACCAACAGAGAGCGGGGGGTAGAACTGCGGGGGGACCGGGACGCGCTCCGTGTTCACAATGACAATTGTCGTTGTTGGTGACCACGCGTGTGTATAGCGGTAGGGGAACGGGAACGGGTCAGGCATCTACAATATGTTAGACACAAGTGCGCGCGCAAAGAACAGGCTTGATGAGCATGCAAAAACACGTAAGTCGGCGGAAATACGCGATTGATACAATGGAGACGCACCGAGTCGTTGGGCACCGGGCGGCAGGGTGACGAGGGGTGAACAAACGCGCACGTTAGTACGTGATCATGATAGAGTCGAACGGAACGCACCTGTGCTGACAGAGATGTCAGACAATGGTGAGGCCAACTTGAGCGGGGTGACGGATAGGCCAACTTGGGCGGTAAATGAGGGGGGAGACGAGGAGATGTGGAAGGGGGAGAGGTTGAAGTTGAAGTTGTGCCGGCGCGTCGCGATGCGTTGACGTGGCAAGTCGAAGTCGCGACTTCGAAGCTTGTTCGGAAAAACCCGTGGGTACCCGGCGGGCCGGCGGGTACCTGCCAGCAAATATAAACTTGTCCCTCATGCGCTGGCCCGCTTTCCCCCTCCCCATTCTCGTTCCCTTTCATCATGCGCACACCCCCTTCGTCATCTCTACTCCCAACGTTGTCATCCACATTCCCAAGGAGACTCTTGCCGGCACGGTTTGACAAATGTCTGCCTGTAGCTATGCTACTGCCGGCAGAGTTCTCCTCCCCCCTCGTTTCGGACCCCCTCCCGGATACCCATTCGGATTCGCGCGCAAATATTGTACGTGTTCCGGCCGCTCATCTTGCACCTTTGCCTCGTGTTGTGGTGTATCGCTAACGGCTGCACGAATTAACAGGCGGTCACCAGGGCAGAATAGCGCGAATGAGCGGAGGGTGCGTGGTGTCCACTTTGTCCACATTCTTTTCTCACTTTTATTACTTGTTTGCGGTGGGATGATGGTCCACGATGTCGAGTGTTCCCTCGTTGGGTTGTTGGTGCGTTTACCATTTCTTTCTTTTTGTTTTCTCTGAGTTACTGATGCTCGCGTCTCCTAGCATATAAAAGTAGCATGTTGTAGAGCACTGTGAATATGTCTCTTTCTCCCCTCCTGAACCCCGTCCCTGTTCTGTGTCCAGCCAAGCAATCAGCTCGCTGTCACCGTTGTTCATGCCAACGAGCCTCTCATCCTCTACCTCGTCCTCATCTGTGTCCTCCGTGTCGTCCACGCACTCTCAGTGTTCCACTCCTTGTTCATCCCCGTCTCCCTCGACTAATTTCCTTCCGAGTTTACATTCCGTGTCCCCGTCCCCCTCGCCGCCCCCCTCTTCATCATCACTGCCGATACCCCTAGATCTCTTATTAAAGCTCGACGACTTCATTACTGACCATGTCGAAGCGGAAGCAACAAGTGCAGGCGGTGTCGAAGGTGTCGTCTGTGTCCGCTGTCTTGCGCACACCCTCCATATCAACGCCACGGAGCTCGCCACCAGCGGAGGATTCACCACCGCCGAAGAAGAGGAAGCAGGCCCAGACATTTGATGAGAAGTATGATGTTGAGAACAACACGTATGAGGAGGTCCTTGGTACGTACCCTTTACATCTCGTCTCTGCACAATGCTAATGGTTATCTAGCTTTGCAGATGAAAGGATGGACATCGTCGTGCTATGACCACTTCTCGCTGCCACCCACAATTGACGTGAAGGATGGCAAAGTTTGTTACAAGTTCCATTGTAAAGTGTAAGTGGTGTTCAATGTCTTGCTACTACTACGCTGCTGACTGCCAAGCAGGCATCCTTTGACCTTTGTCCTCCGTGTCCGCACAGACAGCTCTACCAGCAACCTCCTCTCGCACACGCAGTCGTGTGGGGGTGAACCCGCCCCCGATCTCTCAATTTCTGCCTTTTCCCATGGCAGAACATACAGCCCTGAGCGTCTGTGTCTGTACACTGACCTCTGGGTCACCTGCTCCCACCGCCCCTTCGTCATCATTGAGGATGAGTACCTGGTCAAGATCCTCAAGATGTTCAACTCGGCGGCTGTGATACCCTCGGACTCGATGGTTTCGCGCGATGTCAAGGAGATATATACTGTCTGCCAGGCCAATGTGAAGAAGTTCCTGCTGGTACGTGCTCCAATAGTTCTATGTAGCCTGGCTAATAGTTACGAGTATAGGATCTGCCGGGAATGCATCATCTAGGACTTAACGGCTGGTCCTCTCCCAACGCGATTTCATTTCTTGGTGTCGTGGTTTATTTCCTTCACGATGGCGAGATGAAGTCAGTCATCCTTGACTTCATCCGCTTGACGGAGGCCCACACTGGGGAATACCTGGCCGAGCAGCTCCATATCTGCCTCAAGAAGTATGGGTTGGAGGAGAAGGTATGTTGCAGTGAAATCATGCTGCGAAGTCTTACTCATGTGTTGCAGTTCATCGCACTGGCGCTTGACAACGCGGCCAACAACGACACTATGCTGCAAGAGCTTGATGTTGTCCTGCCTGAGGAGGCTGTGGGGGGGTCGACAACACGGGTGCGCTGCATCTGCCATGTCTTCAACCTGACTGTCAAGGTGTGTCAGTATCTCCGTGCTATTGTATCTCTGCTCACAACTTTGCAGGCCATCATCGGCAACTTCATGCGCAAGCGCACAGTGAAGCAGATCAAAGCAGAGAAGGAGGGTGATGTCGCGGAGTCAAGCAAAGACAAAGACGGCAATGAGGGAGACATGCCTGATCTCGAGCCTGTCGATGATGACTTCGATGATGACGAGGAGCCCGATGATGCCCGCGTTCAACATGATGACGACACCATTGAGCTCGTTGCCGCAGAGGTTGCCGCAGAGCTTGATATTTCGTCCACTGAAAAGTGTAAAGCTTGCTCGGCCTTGAAAAAAATCACCAAGCTCTCGACGCGCATCCATTTCTCACCCACCCTCCGCATGGCCCTTCTCGCCCTATGTGTCAAGCACCGCACACCCTCTCGCATCCTCCTGCGTCCTGTTGCTACACGGTGGAACTCCGTGTCAGCCATGATTGGCAGTGCGCTCGACATCCGAGCCCCGATCAATGCTCTTGTGGCACAGGATAAGTACAAGCTTCAGAAATGTGTCCTTGACGACAAGGAATGGTTGATGCTGGTCCAGCTCTACCCCGTCCTTCAGGTATGTCTTTTCTCCCTGTTGTTCATTGTTGTATAGTACTCACATTGTATGGCAGTGGTTCCTCCTCACGACGAAGCACATGGAACAAATGGGGAAACCCCTTCTCTTCCAAGTCATCCCTGCAATTGACTCTCTCACCAGCCGCCTCGAAGATACAGCGAGTAATTGCACCCTCAACATTGTTGTACGTGCAGCTGCACTTTCAGGTGCGAAGGTGCTGAACAAGTACTACTCCAAGATGGATGAGTTCATTATGCCTCACATGGCAATGAGTACGTGTTGATCACCTGTTCTCTTTCTCTGTTGCTAACTACAAAATAGTGCTGCATCCGAAATACAAGTTCAGCTACTTCGTGCAGAAGGACTGGCCCCAGGAGTGGATTGACGAGGCGAAGACTATCATGCGGCTACAATGGAAATGGTACAAACCAGACCCAATCGTTGTTGTTGACGAGCCATCATCAGTTAGTCTCATTGCTGACTTCTAGTATGTGTGCTAATGTCTTTGCAGTCCCAGGTTGAGATCATGAATGATCTTTTCGACATGGATGTTGATGAGGCTCCTGTTGACGAGCTTGAAGAGTACATGTCTTCACCCCGTATCCCCACCGTCTCTGACCCAATCAGATACTGGAGGCAGTTCCTCCCTAGCCCGCTTGCACGCATGGCCCTTGATTTCCTCTCTGCCCCAGGTAAATCTTGATCTACTCTATCTTGATTTGTTTTACTCACATGACGTAGCATCATCAACAGATGTCGAGCGAGGCTTCTCCCGAGGTGGGTTGACTGTGACAAAGAAGCGGCATGCCCTGTCTGATGAGTCCATTCGGGCGTCGATAGTGTTAAGTTCATGGGTTGCTTCGGGCATAGGCGAGTTGGTTGTTGAAGATGACCTTCTCACACTACAAGTTGAAGCGGGGTAAGAGCAGCACTATTATTGAGATTGATAAGGTGGCGGCCTCTTCTGATGAACTCTTACATATACATTTTCTCCTTGCATTCTCATAATCACACTGTCCTTCATGTCCTCTACATTTGTTTACTCCATTGAATGGTCATCAGACCTTATTGTTATAATCTGGCATGATTTGAGTTCTGAGTTGGTTAAACTGGTAATTTTTTTTTCTCACGAGTGTGACAGGTTTCGACAGGTAACCCGTGGAGAATCTGACGGATTTCTGACAGGTACCTGCATGGGTTACCTGTAGGCCAGAAAGTACTACTCGTACTCTCACGGGTATTTCGGCGACGGATACTCGTATCCGCGGATGCCAATACCCGCGGATATGCCTGACGAGTACTTGAATGGGTACTCACGGGTTTTGGTACCCATGAAGAGCTCTGCCGCACCTGCAGCGCCCATGCCCGCACAACCCATGCCCGCACTTCCGCATGCCCCGCGCCCGCACGCCCGCATGCCCCGTGTACCCACTCACACATGCCCCGTGCACCCACTCACGCATGCCCCGCGCACCCACTCCCACTCGCCCACCACGCCCACCACACCCGCCACACCCGCCACACCCGCGGACGGCCGTGCGCATGACAGCCGCATGGCGCACGCAACACACGGCAGCCCGCCCGCCCGCAATGCCCACACACGGCCGCCCACCCGCAATGCCCACACACGGCCGCCCACCCGCAATGCCCACACACGGCCGCCCACCTGCAACGCACGCACGCCCACACGCAATGCCCGCAACACTCACATGCAAAGCCCGCGCACGTCCGCACATCCGCCCGCGACGCGCACGGCCGCTCACCCGCCCGCAATGCCTACAGCGCCCACGCATGGCCGCACGGCCGCACGCTCGTGCCACTCTCCCTGTCCCCCGCCTTCCCTGTCCCCCGCTTTCGACGCCCGCATGCCTGCAATGCGCGCGCCTGCACTCAATGCACCCGCCCGCAACGCACACCCCCGTGCTCAATGCCTCCCCCGCACCCTGCACACCCGCACACCCGCACACCCGCACACCCGCACACCCGCACACCCGCAACCTGCACCCCCACCCGCCACGCGCATGCCGGCGCTCAACGCACCCGCCCGCACTCAATGCGCCTGCCCGTAACATGCGCGCACGCCCGCCCACCTTCAACGTACAAGGCCGCGCCTTAACCCTGGACGTGCATGTCCACGCACCCTTGGCCACACGCCCGACCGACGTTGCTTGCGCGTCGCGCGAGCACGCGGGTCGTGCGTGTATATGCCGTGGAGGGCATATGCATAGGAGGAAAAGGAGGAGAGAGAAATTATTCAAGGTTGTAGACTAGCAGAAGTCTTCAAAATGTTTGTACCAAAGTGTTTGGAATTTCTGTGCAAAGTATTCCAAATTTTTGTACAAAGTGTTCGACAGGTTTGTACAAAGGTGTGCGAAACATTTGTATAAAGTCTTCAAAAATTTTATAGGAAAGTGTTCAGAACCTTTGTACAAAGTGTTCAAAATGTTTGTATCAAAATGTTGGTACAAAAGTGTTCAAAATGTTTGTACAGAAGTGTTCAAAACACTTGTACGCAGTGTTCAAAAGTTATGTATGGAAGTGTCCAAATGTTTTGTACAAAAGTGTTCAGCCTGTCTGTACGAGGGTTCAAAATTTTTGTAGGAAAGTTTGCAAAACATTTGTACAGAGTGTTCAAGTTTTTTGTACGAAGTGTTCAAGTTTTTTATAGGAAGTTTTCAGAGATTTTGTATAGAAATATACAAAGGATTTGTACAAAGTGTTCAAAATGTCTGTGCAAAAGTGTTCAAAAGGTTTGTACAGTGGTTGCTGGTCTTAGGAGAGATCAACATGAGCGAGATTTATGTAGCTCAAAATAAATTGAGCCAGACTGTAGCCTAGAAGAATGTAAGAATAAAAATGTTACCGTCCATTCAAAGATCTGTACTAAGACCATATGAGATGTAGAGGAAAGAACCAGTGTAGGGTGGAATGGTTGTGAGACCCACCTTATCGTCGGTTGGATGGAAAATTGTAGGAAGCCTTCACTAGAAATATAGCAGAGGTTGTATAGAAGTGTACAAGTGAATAGAAATCAGGTTGTATCAAACTAACCCTAACCTTAACCGTCTGAGCGTCACAAATTGTTGCACCTCTCCCAAAAAAAGATGACATAATAAATGCTCCTAAAAGGAACTGTAACCCCTCTAGGTGTAAATAAACAGTATATAGTTATAAACAGTAAATAAACTATTTATTCGAGCTTCAAGACCATCGGAGCATGCAGCATGTCGGGATCATCCACGACGATACACAGGTAATTGCACACAGTGTCTATGCCACATTTCCCTCGCCGAATCACCCCAAACCTGCTATTACTGTCGTAGAGGTCCTCCCCAAACAGGATGTCCATACGACGGTTAAATGTCTCCCAAGTTGTCTCGCCATGTGTTGTAGTTATTACGTGATTTATTTCATCTTTTTTCTCACCAACTGTGACTGTGGGCCGTGGCTGGGAGAGCCTTGCTGAGTGTGACAATGACCTGGAAAAGGTCTTGATGGATGGTGATTTCGGAATCCATAGACATGGTGAGTGGAAGTGGGGAGGATGAGAAGTTATCGAGCCCGCTTTGTGTGGTGCCAATACTCACACATGAGAATTTCCATTTTGGGATGAAGCATTTAGATTACGGCCCAATATGGCAAGGGCAGGGAACGAACAGAAGGCCTGCTGACATGACCTGCTTCGGGCAGCCCTGCCGGTCTGGACCCACTGTTTACTAAATAGTTTACTGTTTATAAACTGTATACCCTAAATGAGTAAACATATAGTAAATTTAAACGGTATATACTGTTTATAAACAGTAAATAAACTAAACAGTTGGAGCCTTATTTATGACCTTGGTTAACATCCAGCTTGAAAAAATCTTGAGGCATTCAATATTTCTTAGTGGGCACCCGGTCTACACAGTGCTTGGGAGTGTCAATTTGGGACTACTTAGTTGGGATGTTTCGACAAAATGGACTTTGCACATTTCAAGCGTGAGGTGACTTGTTGGGAGTGGGCCGATGCACAGCACGGCAGGTACGATCCCTCAGCCCGGTCTGGACCCAATCCAAAAGCACGCCAAAACAACGAAGAAAGTACGCATTTTGCATCTCACGTGTCAAAACATACAGGACTATATCTAAACAATCGCCGCCGCCCACTCATCGCATAAACACGCAATTTCCTCCTCAACCCGTCGCATGCGAATACCGTTGGCTTGCCCGAGCTATCGGCGTGCGAAGGGACGCCGTGCGGGGGCAATAATTAGCGAGGGTAGATGACGAGACTGGTATACGCACCGCGTCTGTCCCCCTTTCCCCACGTCCCCCGTCTACCCTGTATCCGCGGTACATAGATACTTCCTGCGCAGACTATTAGCTTCGCCAAGTGCATGATACAGCAGATGCACCAGTTTGTGCAAGAGGCTGTCGACGAATGCGCAAGTGTGGAGTCTCTGAGACCTCGCGGATGCCAAGGACACGTTCAAAACAATCTTCTCCTGCAGGTGATTCGTTAGTAGCTGACACTCCACTTAGAAAATAGCATACGCACCCGATGAAGCTTCAAGAGCGCGACGACGAGGGCTGGAAAGGTCCCTACTAAGATGTACTCAATAAACGTCTGTTAAGGTGGTTAGCAAACGGGGAAAGCCTGCCAAAAGAGGCTTACCATGTTGGTGAGCCGGTTCGAGCAAGGAGGTATGCGAGGTGTGAGTAGAAAGTGAGTGTCAAAGGTGATGCGTCGCTCGCCGCCAAACGATGTACAAAGCGAACACGTTGTTCGCCGCCAAATGATGTACAACGGTGCCAAACGATGTTCACGGACGGCCACACCGTTCCGCGTCAACGACGTCCTAGCGACAACCCGAGTCGACCTACCACCACGCCCCCAGCGACGCGCATTGCCACAGGGCCAATCTATTGAGTTCCCCGACTAATGTGCACTCATCCGTCCTATGTTTGGTGAGTGTCGCGGACCATCCAAATTACAATTTTGGTCACCATACATTTGCTGCAACGTTTGCCCCCGCATTGAATTCACCGTTGTATATGTACGGTTGTCTTCCCCAACCTCCCTGACTAACGTGCAGGCATCTGTCCTTTGTCAGGTAAGTGTCGTGGACCTTGATAACTACGATTCTGCTCACCTCCGGGGGTTGTGCATCGTTCGCCTCCGTCCCGCCGACCCCCATCGCATACAGACGTATACTATCGTAGGAGCCTGGCGCAGTGTTATTGTCGTCTCCAATCCGGTCACCCTTGTGACCTTATTGAGTTCCCCAACTAATGTGCACATATCTGTCATACGTTGGGTAAGTGTTATGCACTTTCCGGATTACGATTTCGCTCACCACACGTGCATCAAAGACACCTTCACCCCGTCAACTTGCATCGTGTACCGACGTACAAACACTGTGTCATAGGACCCAGCGGCCGTGGTTGCGCGATGCGGGTGGATATGTGCCTATCCACGGCAGTACGGAAAATTGTAACATGGCCAGTCAAACGACCTCCCCTGAACTGTTTTCGTACGATGATAACCTGGTGGGAGATGGTGGGGTGAAGAACAGAGGAAGAACAGTGAGTGCCTATGCAAATAAATTCTTCCCACGCGTCGACCCTCACCCGCCTTTTGCCGGAAGTAAGTGTTTCAGTACATACCATGAAGGCTATCGGAGTTCTAATAAGCAGTCTAGACATGGTCCATCAATGATGAAATGTAATTGGGCCTGTAACCCAAGCCCCAAACTCCTTCAACGCCCAACTTGGATCCCATCAAGCCCGGCCATGGCACATGTACCAGTTGATGTCTTTATCCAGGACCTGTTGAGACATCTCCAGGGTACTGATTCTCTCGTCAGGGTACAAGATGACATCAACGTAAGGTTTCTCGTTTCGTTTTCCCATGTTGTGTGAAATTACACCCTGTCAGAATACTATTCAACACTGTTTGCTCTCTATGATGGTCACGGACGAGGAAGCCATGCAATTAAGGCTGCTCTCCTGCGTACAATACGGCGAACCCCCGCCGGCCCCGCTTCCCCCCCTTTCTCAGGTGAATCATTCAGGTTTCCATCCGCGAAAGCACACATTTTCGGTACTGAAGCTATTCCCACCAGGTCGTGGACAGCAATGCCGAATTCCAAGAACCATCCACATCTGCGAAACGACGAAACACGGAACTACAAGATTCACGTAAGACAAAAAGAGTGAAGTCTGGGAAACCCCCAGTTAGACCCCCTTGTTCTTACATCAGAGCCAACCAGGGTGACCCACCCCTGATGCCACGTATGCCGGATGAGTATCTTCAATGCATCCGAGTTCTCGTTGCTTGATGTTTGGAGGACATCACGTTAGCGGAAGGCATACTTGATGATGTCGTGTACTTATTGGAAAACTGATAACTAATAGCAACCACCTTGTCTTACCGCCTCGTGTAAACTTCCATTGTTTCCTCCATCCATCATGGATGTGCGCGACGCAGTCTATTTCCACCTCGTCACCGAACTCGAAGTTTGCGCACTTGACATCTTTCATATACAATCAAAGAACGCGCATGCCTTGCAACAATGGATACATAATATCGAAGCACTCCTGGTATGTCCACTTCATCCGGCAGTCCGAGACACCCACACTCTATACATCAGCAAGGGTCACTTGCGTACGTTCGAGAGGCAATTCACGTCAGCATCTACGTTTGGGAACATCATGGTGCACGCCCGGCTCCTTCAAAAGGAAGCCGAGGTTTCGCTGTTGATCGTGCAATTCTTTGTGGACCACCTTATCGTGAGTACACGTAATGCATTTGGGTCCTTCACGCCGCACAACTAGCTGCAGACTACTATGATACATCCAAGGTCCCAATCGAGCCCACCCTGAACTACGGATGAAAGCATCCTTTTCGACCCCCAACCCGTTCCGACACCAGAACCGCCAAGTCTTCCCCTCCTCGGCATCACCGCCTCGGAGGCAGACAACTGTTCCGGTTAGTACGGCTATACTGTATTCTGTGTTTCCGCCAATGACTTATATCTGTTCCGTAAAGTGCATGAAGTTTGCCAACCACCCTCAAGTTATTCGCAGGTTACAGCTGAAGTACGGCCACTTGTGACCACATTGGCTTGTGCGGCGTCCTCTCTAAGAAACATTGGTATCTGAAAGAGAGTACGTCTCAGCATCGTATTAGCGCACATCATGTCGAATTGTTACCTTGAACCGTTAAAATATTTTCGTGAGGTCGTCTAACGCCTCCATAGCCCTCCTGAGCCCTCCCGAGTACACAGTCGGCATCCCCAATAAGCTGCTTTGCAACGGCTTTCTTCTGCTCTTCCGTCATACCAACAACCACTCCACGGTCCAAACGCAACCGCGCGCCAGTCTTTGCATGCGGAGATTCCGGTCCAACACTTGCCTCGCCTTCCCCCACAGTTGTTCGTTCCATCTGCGAGGGTACATCATCCATCGTGCTTGAAAAATTGTGGATGATTACAGATGCTGTCCAAAACCCGCATAACCCTGTACCCGACAAGCTCCGCACTTATGCCAAATGTGTACAAATGGTCCGGGCCAATTGCATTAGCACCAGTCTCTGGTGTGCCCCAACAAGCCATGTTTGGGTACTGCCGTCTCTTTCCCCTTCCCAGTACTGTTCCATTTTCTATGCGAACCTCTCACCCGGTACGTTGGAGCAATGATTAAATATGCACATTTCCTCCAACAACCTGTCTAAGCACAATGGACTTCTACCTCGCATTCCGCCAGACATATGGGACACCATTGTAACAGTTGTTCGAGGTGTTTCCTCCTTCCTGGCATCGGACATAGGCCGGTTCATACACGCACTTTGGGTCGTTCAACCGTTTGACGGCTCTTCCAACCCACCACCCATGCTGCCCTCTCCATCTATTATGACGACTCTTGGACCCCATCTTGTCATATTCCTTATTATAGACAGTCAGCCGAGTATGCCTAATCCCCATTTTCCCTGCTCGGCCAACGTCAGCCACTCGCCCTTGATACATGGTCAGCCAGTGTATATTCTAGACACCCTCCTACTTATGTCTCATATCATCCGGCCGACTTATTCTTCCCCACCACACCAGCAAATGTTACCCTCCACGGATAATGGTCGACTGAGGCCCTCCTGCTGTACACCACCTGTCTACTCCCCCATTCCACACCCCCATAGACCACAGTCGGCCGAGCACCTCCCCCAGGATCCTCCCCCATTCCACATCCCCATGGGCCACAGTCGGCCGTGCATCTCCCCTGGATCCCGCCCCATTCCATACCCCCATAGGCCGCAGTCGGCCGTGCACTAGGACCCCTGAAAATAGGGGAGGAGGCCGGATTGGCATCCAATGGGATTTGGGCGAATTTGGGTCCAAAAAACGGATATTCATCCAAAGAATCTCACCAAGACCGCCGGTGGCCGGATTTTTATCCGAAGCTCTTGGGGGGTCCGCTGGCTGAGGCCGGATTTTTATCTGATCCAAATTTATGTGTATGTCAGTAGTTTTAGGCCGATTTGGCATCAATTACCTACACATCTCGCCAGCTATTTGAGCACTCATATGTGCTGACATTTTATGGCTTTGGATACTTACTTACCACTTCAATCTAATGACGACGGCTGATCAATATGATGTGGAGCTCAATGCGGAGGTGTTCGCGGATTTTGCCGCGACAAACCTCAATCTAGCTGTCGCCAAATTGGGCCGTTTACGCCGAGGCCGAAGGAAAGGCTCGGAGGGACTACTTATGAGAAGACTAGCTGGTGCTCACTAGTCACTCATAGATACGGCACATCATTTTTGAAACCAAATGCACAAGAAATCAAGGCTTTTTGAGGCCGGATACACGAATCCGACAATTTTGGGGGAGTTTGGAGGCCAGATACTGGAATCCGACGATATTTTGGTCAGTCTTAGGCCAGATCGCGCATCCGACCGAAATCGAGGATCCTGGCTGAAAAATCGGATTTTATCCTATGAAAAAGAGCCAAGTTAGGCCGGATTATCTTATGGTCCAAACCGAAATTTTCCGAAACTGTATCCGGCCTCCTCCCTCATTTTCAGGGGTCCTCGTGCACCTCCCCTGGATCCTTTACCCTGTTGACCATTGGATACCTTACGGATAGTATCTACCACTTGCCTTCCCATTCTACCTCCTCGTAGCTCTCCTTTTATCAGAGTCTCGTAACATGTCACCCCAGTATCTTTACCCTATCCGTCCATAACCCGGGGGTCCAGTGCCAAAGATGATGGTTGTCCCTACTATACCCCCGCATATCACCATGAAGAGAGACTCTGACTTTCCATACGAGTATTGCAGGATCGGGAATGTTGAATGGGCATATCATAAAAACATGGTCACCAGTATTGGGATGGATTTTGTAGCCAGAGAATGAGTCGATATTCTCCGGGGGTATACTGTCGTCGCATTTGATTCCACACTGTACTCCAAGGGTTACAAAATACTGCAGTACAAGGTCTCAGCATAGCTACTCCTCACCAGAGTCCCAGGACTTGTCCACCGCACTCAGACCCCCATGTAACTCAGCCCAAACACCCGTGTGCTTATCAGCCCGCTGGATACTCTCCTCCTGCACCAGAGTCCCTGCCTCCTTACTGTCCACCGCAGTGTTGGCTGCATGATCTAGATGACGCGCGAGGGTCCACAGCGGCTGGAGCCATGTGTTTGACACCTCCAAATCCTCGTCCTGAGTTCGTGATTAGCCTACATGTGTACGATGATCGGACGACGACACACCTTCAAAAAAGCCATCGTGACGAAGGTCACAAAGGCGGGCCCAACGTCATATGGGGTCTCCACGTTGTCGAAGCACCACCAGCAAGGGAGGTAGATCGGGAGTGCCAGGGGGTCCGTCCCATCTTCGGCCAAGGATGGGATTGCCGACCAATCCCCGCCCTTCCCATCCAAGAGATATGATGCAGCCTGCACAATAATGTCCGGCACGTGGGTGGTAAGTCCCTGTGTCCTACAGTATCCAACGATACAGAATATGAGGTTCTTCACCCCTGTAAGCACTCAAAGTCCAAGGATAACTCACATGGGACTCACCAGCTCATTCTGCACTGACACCTTGACCCCCGGGATCTCCCACTCCGTCCCTACCCCCACCACGGGCCTTGTGGAGAGGTATTTGCCGGCCCTCCCAAGTCGCCATCCAAAGTACTCGATGAGGGCATCCATCACATCTGAGAAGAAGTAGTCTTTCGACTGGAACTCGCTTTGCATTGTGATAGAGGTGAGATCGCCGTCGAAGGATAGCGGGTGTGATTTGGGGGAAGTCAAGGGTAGGACAACAATCACACTTATGTCTTTTGAACGCAACGAACATCGGGCACGTGATCGATTTTCGCAAACAGCCGAAGCGTCCCTTTAGAACGATCATCCTTTATACCAACAACATTTTTCACCAGTCACTCCTGCTCTACACCTCTCCACCCGCATACACCCGCCAAAATGGAACACGTCCGGATCGAACTCACACCCATCAACATGAAAATGTTCGAGGGGAAACGACGCTTCCAAGAGTGGGAGGCCATGCAAGCGGAGCTATACCATTGCACCCAATGGATCTGATGGGCCGTGCGTGAGGTGCTGGAACGCGGTGTAGAGAATACCCCATGGAAGGCCGGCTTTGAGGCAGAATTGGTGCCTGCTTATACCCCCCTGAGCTCTGTATCTCCCTCACATTCGTAACCCTCCCAGCACCACTTGTCATATGTCGCAGGGCAGTACTGTGTCCTTTCAGGCCGCTACTTGCCACGCCGATCACCACATTACGACCCCCGGACGTCATGAAATAGCTGCTGTAATGTTTAAATATGGACTACGCGTAGGGATCAAAGTGCTCGTCCGCTGAGTGGGGAGGAATCTCGATCCCAATTCCGCCAGGTTCCAGTATGCCGGGCGCATCAAATGCCCGCTTGGCGCGCTCTGCCATCTCAAGCCACTCTGTCTCCTGCTGGAGAGTGTAGCAGATGTGACTGGAATACTTCTCCGTCGCTCCTTCCTCCTCCCCAAGCCGGCGTCGAAGCTTCCCCAGCTCCACCCACCGGGTGGTGTAGAAGAGAAATCCCCTCACGGTCGAGTGCATTTCCGACTCAAATATGACGAGATCTTCCCTGGCCCATTCCCAAGTGGACCAGGCTGTAAGCCACTGCACCCGGAAAACTGAACCCCCATCAATTAGCCCCTGATGTCAGTTGAGGCGCAAGGAGATGTACATTCTGCAAACCATTCACCCCTCTCCGCCTGCTTCTCCACGTCAATATCCCAGAACCATGCCAACTTCTCGCGCGCGCTGGACACGTTGTTTGCGTTGACCAATGTTGTCAAAGTCTTCAGATGCTCGGGCAAGAGAGGTTGGTACCGATCTAATTTCCGATCCTTCTCGCGCTGCAGGGCTGACTCCACCTCGTCTTGATGTCCGTCGACCCCGGAAGGGTCTACTCCCGGAGCGGGGCACAGAAGCTGAAACACCTGGAACCCAACGTTGTAGCGGTGCGCGTGCTCGCGCATTTCCCGATTGGCTGCGCTCAACCGCCTCCAAGCCTTGGTTTTCAATTGTTGCAAGTTTTCTGTCGTTCTGATTTGCTTTTCGAATCGGTAGGCTTTGTCGGCGAGGTCGATGTGGAGGTCCTTGAGGAGGTCGTCCATTTGTGCCACACGTAGCTTCAGCTCAGTCTGGACAAGCACTTTGTTCCGGGGGTCAAGGCACCAATCACGCCCAAAAGAGGAAGGAAGGACGATCGTCCAGTTCTCAGGGGAGACCGTATCCTCTCCCAAGGCTGCAGGAACCCGTTGCCAAGAGTCGTCATCCTCCCCGAGGCGGGTTGGTGGTGCGTGCGGTCGTGCCTCGAGTGACCCGGGGCGAGCCACCATGAACCGCGCGGCCTTTGGCTGATACTCTTCAATATCGTAGGCAAGCTTTTGGCGCCTCCGTTTCGTCTTAATCCATTCCGTCGAGTCGTTGACAACCCGTCGCAAGAGAACCTGGATGGCTACTCTAATGACAGAGTCAGATAGTCAGTACTGCTCGACCAAATCCACTGGTGGGCGCACTGTTCCTCTTGCAATCGGATGCCTTTCGCGATTGTTTCCGCAAGTCCGCCGTTGTCCCTCCGGGAGGTCTCTTCGTCGATAAGTTCGCCTTCCACCTGTTGTCGGGACGGTGCTGACCCCCGGACGTGAGCTAAGCATGCTTCTGAGAATTCGATCCAGTAGTTGACACACCTGTATGGGACCGGACCTCGAAGATCTTCATCTCATTAACATCCTCATTCCTGGCTGCCTGGGCTGCTCGGGCGTCGACCTCCCATCCATGGCGGGTCTCATCATCCAGCGACACCCGGAGACGGGCGCACTCTGCATCGCGAGTCTTGAACTCAACTTGGCCCTTCTTCCACTTTCTTACCAACGCCGCGGCTGCTCACACGATATGAGCACGAACCCATGGGACCTATGCGGAGGAGAGACTCACCCATGCCGATCATTTTCTTGTAGTTGTTGTTGTTCATATGAGCATCCATGAGTTCCGCGCGTGAAGGGAGGGTCATCTGGTGACCGCTACGGGCGATGAGATTCAAGAGGGACCACAAGGTCTCTACTATCTCGCCGTCAATGTTCCCAATTCCCCAGATGAACGATGGAGAGAAGCTTTGGAAGGCAGGTGTTAACGTGTCCTTGGATGTGCCAGTTTCCCGATGCCTTTCAGGATCTCCTTGAACTTGGGAAGAGTGAGCTCGTCTGGGCTACACATAAACCGTTCCTATGAAGTATACACCGTATTGACACATGATGTTGTACAGCATGAGAACGTGCTCTATCTTGTCCATCTTGTAGGTCAGAGCCTGGTTCACGATGTAGTCGACATTGATATGCCTGCCAACTCATCCATGGTTAGAAAGCAGGGGCCCGGGGGTGCAGACGCCCACATACCTGTTCTCCTTTTTGGAGGTCTGCACAGGAATGTGGGTACCAACACCCGTGGCGGGCACAGCAGACAGAGACGATGCCCGTAACATCCAAGTTCGTCCGGTCAAGGTTTTGATTGCTCGCCGCATGGTGGGAGTGACATTTCGGGAGGTTTGCCTAGATTCAAGTTAGGCGTGCACACCCCTGGAATCGTTCAAGCTCACCTCTGGTTTGTCGTACGCACCAGCCCTCTTTAGATAGTCGTTGAAAGGGCCAGGGGGTTACCATGAATCCTGATCCCGTGGATATGTGTTCGTCTTGCCCCAAAGTCGACGATGCAACATGTTGGGCATGGAAGTTGGCATTCGATCCCGATGGTTCAGGACATATTTCCACCTGAAGGAGACGTCACCAAGGATCAATGTGTACTCGAGTCAAACGTACAAATCCTCGTGGGTTTTCCAATCAGCAGGGATGTTGAAACCGTCTTGGGGGCAGGCAATGTAGAACCACGCCAATTCCCCTGGGCCCGGTGTCTTCAGAATTCCTGGGTGAGCATGGCCGAAGGTGATCAAGTTTTGCAAGAGACGCCACTGCCTGGTGACCCGAAGCAGTTCCTTGTAGCGCGACTGCATAGAAAAGACAGGTTAGTCCCACGACCTGAAGCGGGATCTACAACATACTGCGACTGAATCTGGATCCCGGGGGTTTGTCAGCCGTTGAAGCTTGTGCATATAGGCATTGCCAACTGGTCTTGCATTCCAGGTTTTCCAATATAGTGTCTTCCATCAAGTTGAACGTGAATGCGGTGCTTGGGATGTTCTGAGTCGCAGGGAAGAGATGGAGGTCTAGGAGTTGCAGGTCATGAGGTAGGGCCCCAGGGCAGTGGCAGAATTGCATCCCGACTTCGTGAATACCGTTGCGTTCGACAATGACATATATCTTGTTATTTTGCTCATCCCGGGCGCCAGGGCGGTTGGGAGCTCCGTGGATGTACGTGTTCTCCGGCTCTTCCGTCATGTTCTCGCGATCTGCGGCCCGGTCCTCTTCCACCAGTGTAACATTGTCGCTGTCCCAGGACGTCGTGGACGTCGCCCGTGGGGCTCGGAAACTGCCCCTCCCTCCTTGGCCGGCCTGGAGAGGAGAAAGAGACGGAGATCGAGGTCGTGATGTGGATGCATGTGGAGCAGGGGCACCGTTCGTGTAGTCGCTAGCGCCGTCCGAAAAGGAGGAAGAGGTCGGGCTGGAAGTCGCCGGGACGTCCCATGCATCCAGAGGAATGATATCGTCGTCGGAAGCAAAAGACGAACGGGATGACCGCCGGGAATGAGTCCTTGGAGTGGGAGATGTTGCCCTAGACGATGGGTTGGAGGTTCCAAACCGCATGGATCCTTTGCCTGTGCGACGGCCAGGAACTACTGGGTGGAAGGGGCAGGAGTCGCCCCCATGGCCGAGCTTAACCACGAGCCCTGCATTCCGCAACCAGGAAGGAGCGTAGAACCCTCGGGGAGACCACTGCTCTACACGATGGAAGGGGAGGTACTGGTGTGCAGCGCGGAAGCAGGGCTCGCACATGTCACGTCCGGATAGGCATTCCAGACACCGCCAGGTTGCTGGAGCCACCTTGCACCCTCGACATCGACGGCCGTTCTGAGGGCCGTGCGTTCCCAAAATCTGGTTGAGGTAGAGACCCTTCCGGGGCATGAACTCCTGCATACAGGTCTCAGAACGCTATAACCCACAGTCAGTGGTGGGGAGATGTCGAAGGAAGTGCAGCGCACCCGTCCTCCAGGCCTCTGCAATGGGTCTACACCGCACATCGCGATATCCGGCACGTTCCCAGGTCCAGCCACTCCAAAGTCCGGCGCGGGAATAGCCCCCCCCTCGTCCTGGTGGAAATCCACCACGTCTGGTCGTCGTTTCTTGGGTGTTGCATGAGGAGTGCTGGGCGCGCCCACCCGCTTGTAAGCCTTGTCCTTGGTCTTCGTGCGGAAGCTTCCGTCGGTCCCAACAACCGTTTGCTGCTGGCGGAAACTCTTCTTCTTGTTGACTGTCTTGGTACCCATGGGAGAACACGATGGGAGGACGCGAGGTAGGCAGTAGACTCTTCGTCCCTGTCGACTTGTGCAACTAGCGCGTGAAGCGAGTACCAATATTTGACGCCAGTTACGACAGAAGTCCATGTCACGTGGTGCAACGTCTGTCGTGACCCATTTCCCTAAGTCGCATTCCTCCTTCTCTACCCTTCCGCACCCTCTCTTATTTCCATGGCCTCTCTACCTCACTCGCCGCCCTCGTCCCAAACAACGCCTGCTGGCAGCAGCTTCGCCTCTCTCTCGGAGAGGATTCCCTCCATCCGATCGACAATCATGCTCATTCATATGTGTGAGCATACCCGATGGGTGTCCGTGCGGTGCGTGACACGTTGTTTTTGCTCCTTCTGAAACTTATCCCCGGTAGAACTCCCATCAACGACGGGGAGATGTGCGAAACTGCATGGCAACATGTCACTCGTCAGTATACCACCCGCCGCCGCACCGCCTGTACCGTCTTTCAAGCCATCAACCTGTCGTTGTCATCTCCACAGGTCTGGAGACTGAACGGCAATTTCTTGCGCGACATGGGTCTCCCTCCCCGTCATGCAGCCCATCTGACATTGTGTGTTTATACCCCCAGTCAGTTTTCATTTTCACTGACAATCTGAACAGGGCTGCTGCTGGTGAAAGGGAGGAGGGTACAGGGAACTAGGGAAGGTTAGATTAGGCCTCAGGATTGTAACAGCGTAGGGGGTGTAGCAGTATTGTATGGTAGCGGGCGGGAGGAGGATGGGAGATGTGTACCAGCAATATACCTCGTCGGTTACAGGGAGAAAGGCCAATTAAGACGCGAGGAGGTCGATGGTAACGTAAGAGGTTGGACGAGGAATTCCGAGGCGGTCAAGCAATTCGAGCTTCATGTACCCGGCGATGGACAGTCGATCTTCTTCAGTGCGCGACACCCCGTGGGCAACGACAGCACCGGAGAAGAAGGACATCGAGCCCGGGATGTATTGACACCGTAATCCGAACGTAGGTAGTTCGAGGACAGTCCGCGGGCATCCGCCGCATGAAACCAGCATGTCATACAAACAACGGTGCGAGCTATGGGTGTCGCGATGGATCGGAGACTCCCGGTTCGCAATGACGGAAACGATCGGCGTGTAAAAACCCCAGATCTGGAGCGACTTGTCGAGTTCGTCGGTCGTACACATTTCGATGAGAGCCTGGCGGCAAAGGCGCGCCATCTCCGGGTGCACCATCGCCAAGATTGCACTGGCGACCATCGCATGCTCACGGACTTTCCTTAACCACAAGTGAGTGGTAGGAAATGTCTGCATCGTTCTTGACGGACGGATGCCCTTGTCCTGGTCCTGCAAAGAGACATCGACAATCCAGCAGGTCAGCGACGGATCAACCCGTCGCCAGATACTACGCACTTTCCAATGACCGGTAGCCATCCATCCGGGGCTGAGTGTCGTGCAGCCTGGCCCAATTGCGAGGCAGTCCTCCTCCTCCGAAAGAGATGGCGGCTTTGCCTCCACCTGGCGGGTGAAAGGATGATGTCGTGAGGCATGCCGTTGTCCATGGTGTCGCTCATCCAGACGGTCTCGGAGAGAAGGTCCCACTGGTATCAGTAAGTTGTGTTCCACTGCGAAGAACAGACCAAGACGTACCTGTCGCCGTTCGGTCAGTATACCGGGCAAGAACCATCCGACGATATTCCCCTCGCTGTCCCATATAGAGATCGGGTCCGCTACCGCACAATCCGTCTCCGGTGGTGGAAAGCGCGCTCGCAGGTCAGCTTCAAACGCCACTGTTGTCCCCGCTGGGTGAGCCGCACACGGTCCGCATAGTCTGACATTGACCAGGATAACACGACTTGAAGAACGGTGAGATCACTCAGGGACCGAATAGATCAACTACCGAGGACGCACCTCGATTCTCCAATGCACTCGCAATGACCATCGCGGCCAATGCTAGGTCGGCCCTTCACCACCGGGGACAGGGAGGGGAATAAATCCGTGGGCTCCGACACGACAATCCCCGCACGTCTTTGACGAGCGTGCCCCAGGAGTAGATGTCCATATGCTGTGGCATCGTCGAGGTCCCGAAGTGCCCAGTGCAGTGGCACATCGTCCGGGGGAGAGTCAGGGACCACCATGGGAATGACCCGGATTCGTGGAGGAGACCCTGGTGAGGCGTGGGATGAGAGCAAATGAGGGTGGATGGTACAGGAGACTGAGGACGGACAACGAACGGTGTTGTAAACGAAAGTGCTCTCGAAATTGTCAACAGTGGCGATCAATACAGTCAACCTGCATCGTGCTTACCCAAGCCACGCCTGTAGCATCACAATGGATTACTTGGGACGATCTCTATGATTGTTACGCCTTTTCCGACCATTGTTCATATTGTCGATGTGGTCAGTGGCCGACGTCAAGAGATCAACTCAAATCTAGGTTAGGACTTGACGAAGCAGGCCTGCTTTCGATTGTGCCGCCATAGATCTCGGCCTATCGTGGTCCGGTGCCTCCTATCGGATCAACGGCCCAGTCTCCAGGGGCACACGGCCAGAGACGCCGCGGCGGGCAAGTGGATTGGAGCTAATCACATCTTGCACTGACGGACAGCCCCACTGGTTGTCGACCGGACGCTTCTAGGCCACCGGCTTGTCCTTTCCATTGGTAACTATGTCCGCGACATTGGTTGGCAATTTGCGGTCACGGATGGGGCCATACAACTTGCAACCAGGCCCATTTCGCCCCCGAAACATCTGGGGGGCAGATCTACACAACCAAGTACCAGGGTATGGGCCCCCAGGTTCGAAATTTGGGAGTCCAAGTCGATTGGAGACCTGCATGACTTGACTTCCACCGCGCAATCCCTCGTCGCTTCATCCACAGTCACCCCTTGGCTCATACTCGACTACCCCCGGTGCTTTTCCGGCTGCACTCACCATCCATGCCGTTCTTCCCCTCGCCGACCGTTCCCGGTACTCTGCAACAATGTCGCGGTCCCCTTCCCCCCCGCCCCAGTTCCTCCACCGCCCCTTCTCACCGCTGAACAGTTTGTCGCCATGGAGGGAGACCTAGACAAGTTTATCAGCACTGTTCAGGCTGACCGTCCGACATGGTTCAACTGAGGAGATGAAGGCAATCTGGAAGCTGACACACCCGGAGTTTGACGTTCAGGGAGACGTACCAACGAAGACGGACGACCCGGAGTATCACAAGGCGAAGAAGGTATGTGGACTCAATGTCTTACATACTCTCCACTCACAATGCTGACTGTGGACGCTTCTTCCCCTTTACCATCCATAGGCTCTCATGACATGGTTTGCGATGAAGGGCCAGAAGAATAAGTCGTGTGCGGCCGTGAAGTGGAGCCGTGGGTCTGCGTGGACAGCAAGATCCGTATGGGCGGAGCTGTATCCGGAGTACCAACATACGCTCGTCCAGTGGTGTATCGACAACCCAACCTCGACTGGATGGAGATGGCGAGGACCCAAATCCGAAGATGCCCAAGGCAGGTCTTCTACACGCGAGCTGACGACTCTCGGCATCCAGCAGCTGTCTGCCGCGGACAGAAAGGTTCTGGAGCAGACGGCTGAGGAGTGGAATGCAGTCGGGGCACCCCCAGCTATGAAAGCAAAGTGAGTAATGACGACCACGAGCACTATCTTCAGCTGGCTGACTTTCATTCCAGGAAGGCCAAGAAGTGTCTCAAGCCCCAGTGCAAAGTGTTGGCCGCGAATAACGCCCGGGATCTCAACACGTACACCCTGACCATCACAGCAGAGGTGGATGATCTGGGAGAAATCAAGGGACAGATGTACGTCTTACAATTGCTCCTACACGTGTCACCCTTTACTCACCACGGCGGGCAGCCACGAGTTTCACCAGGAGATGGGGTTATTGGACGAAAACTTCAACGACACGCCCGAGGGAGAAGCACTTCTCCAGGAGGCGGGCGACACATTTAATGCCCATGTCATGCTATACCTTGGTGTGTCCTTTCCTTCCGGGGGTTCCTCGCACGGAATGTTTCTGACCTTGGAGTTCAGTGAAGAAAGGTATAATTGAAGGCACCCTACCACAACCTGCGGATAAAATCCAACTGTCGTGAGCGCGTCGCGACCAGCGGGATCTGGCTAGGCAAGAAGGGCCAACTGGTGTTCGAAGACCGGAATGCCTGGAAGGACATGTCTCGGGATGAAGTCACGACATACGTACATCGAATGTGGACGCTGGCGCATCGTATGTTTATGAATTCTGTACGGATGGGGTTTGTACTCACTATTGTTCATTCAGGGTCGATATCTCCTCACGGGTCGATGCGGATGGGGTGGACCAACGTAGAAGGAGCCCCGGAGATCTTTGTCCCGGAGGATTTTAGGCCTTTTCTCCTTGTGAACGGCGAGAAGGTCTACGACACTATCAAGGATCCTGAAAAGATGTCCTGGGACAGTCTCCAGCGTGCTTTGCCGCGTTGGACAAGAACCGCAGACCCCTTACGCATGTTGCGATACCAAGGAAAGCAGCACGACGAGCCCTGCAAGCCTGTTGCGCTCAATCGTCGCTACTGGCATCCTCACGGCAGCCACGTCGATACCCATCCTATCAAGACGCCTAAACCGCCCGCACCCCAGGTGGATCCACCCCTTCCCGGGGGCCTGCCAGCTACGACCGCCAGAGCACGTCCTGCCCCTCCTCGTACCAATATAGGTGCACCAACCCTCCCCCCTCCCGTTGTCGAGCTTCGTCAATGTTTGCACCGTGCTCCTACCACGGATGAAGGTCCTGTACATCCCAAGGTAGGACCGCCGAAGAAGGCCCAACATTTGGAGGTGACTGGATGGACACAGCGAGTAGAGAGCCCAGCAGCGTCCACGGATTCGACGACCAGGACTACGTTGAAACTAGGGCTGCCGATGGAGAAGATTCTGATGAAGAGGCCCACAACAACCTCCCCAGACCTGTCATTGCGTCGCTCGACACCGCAAATATGACGACATCTGCCGACAACGACAACGACTCTGGAGACTTTTCCTTGTCAAGCAGCTGGCCTGGCCCGCGGATACAAGACGAGTTAGGACCGGGATACAGAGTGTGGTGGAATCGGGTCTCCGGCGGTAACCAGACCCTCATGGACCTTGTGGAGGTGGCGTTTAAGATGCCGGTGAGTATCCTGTACGATCTTTCGCGGCGTATTTCTCACCATGGTGTCAAGTAGGCAAGGAAGTCTGACGACAACTGTCCCGTCGGCAAGGACTTTGCCTTGTGGGTCCCCGACGACTTCCAATACCCATGGATTGAAGAAGGTTACCAGAAGATCGAAGGCTATCGCCCAGTTGCGTCGGTGGGTCGCGCAGCGCCCTTATCTGGATGACCTTGGGTACGCAGGCTTCGCACATCTCCACGTGTTTCTGCGTGTCACGGTGATTTACCACCACGACCTTCGGGCACGTAAAACCCTTGGACACAACCCCACGGTCACCATGCAGAGCGCACACTGGGTCCGGGCCATTATGAAAGCAGGCCATGTCATGGACGATCCCGATCTTCGCTGAATTGAAGAGGAATGGGATATCTGTCTAAAGTTCCTGACCAAATGCCTGCGACTGTGGGCGTGGCCAGGAGTTGGTCCCATGGGGCATCCAGGTACTGAGGAGGAGTACCTCCTTTGGTTGCACGATGCCCCCAACTTTCACCGGGCGGTCAAGTTGATCATGTAGGTTGAGGTGCGTTTCTTCCGCCTTATCATCTCTATCGCGCGTCTGACGGACATCTTCCAGTCTACAAAAGCGCAGATTGACCTTTACATGAAGCATCGCCTTGCTCTGCGTCCGGGAGATTTCGGATCCTGGGAGTATAGACAGGCTGGACTACCTCCCGATACCCACAGGAAGGCCAACACCATTCGGATGCTCATCGACGAGTCCACTCAGGCTAGCTGGGCTCCGGGGGGGACCTTCGGCGGTGTAGAGCTTGTCGTGGAGTATCTGCTTCGCTCGGGGGCAGCTGCTCGGGACTGTTTACTTGTCGTTAATCAAGCCGAACTAGAGTCGACATGGAGTGACTTAACAAGGTCAACTATAGACGACTCATGTCTTCGGAGGGCATTTCCCAGTGCGGTGGAAGTCCTTGGCAAGCTCGATGACGGATGGAGGCGCCTAGTCTCCGACATTCTCAAGGCACATCCTTCCCTCAAGCCACAACCCGGGCGTCGTGCGATGGAAAAACAAGCTGAACTACCCCCATCCATCTCCACGAGTGTCGTCCCCATCTCTCCCTCCTCCGCCACAAGCTCCTATACGGAGGGCGCCACCACTCCGGCTTCCACTTCCCGCACCATCCGCCCCCAAACCAGTCGTCCCCACGAAACAACGCACTCAACCAGGAACATCTGCGCGTACTGCACTGCAGGTACCAAGCATACCCCCCCTACCATCCATGTCCTTGGCCAGATCGCGCTTGCGGCCAAAGCTCCGGTCGAAGGTGGATCCAAAACAGGGCAATACTTTGTCGGACAGGCCGCGTTGTCCACCCAATTCACCGTCAATTGGCGGAAGGGCAGTGGTGGGAAAGGTGGGACGGCCAGCTCCCCGGAGGACACAGCAGGTTTCACGAAAGCTGAACTGGCGGAAATGGAGGAAGACCCTGATGCGGACGAGGAAGAGCCCCCCTTGGAAGAATGCGCTGCAAGAGCTCCGCCACCTACCGCTCCTTCTCCCACCCAGAAGCAATTGGGACTTATACAGCAGGCGCAAGCTGACGTTGTGGAATCAGATGGGGATGAGGATGAGGGGGGGCTACGGGATGCAGGACCAGAGGGGGTGAATGAGGGCATAGTGGACGAGGTCCCCGGCCCAGTGGTGCGCCCCGGTAAACGGAAAGCCGTCCTCTGTGCGTACTGGCCCACCGAAGAAACGGAAGAAGGTTGCAGCCCCCAAGACGAACCCTACTGGGCCTCCCCGAGGAAAGAAAGCCCCCGCCCGACAGGTGGCAACAGCGTCTCCTACCAAGATAGGCACCAGATCAACCACAGAGGGTGTCACCACTCGTTCGAAGGCAGGCCAACGGAGGAGGTGGGACAAGCTTTGACGGGGTAATTGTAGACTATTCTGCGTACTTTCACTGTCCTTTGAAATACCTTTCGCCATAGTGGGTTTTCATTTGTTACATTACTCAATTTACCTTACATTTTTTAAAGAAATAAATCACCTAATTGTCTACCCACTTCTAACTGGGAAACAAGTCTAGGGCAATTGATCTGGGGGCGCACCACCCCCGGGAGCGGTGTCATCTCCATATATTCCGGCGGTGTCTCCCAAGGGATGGCTTTCGCCGTTGGCCCACGGATTATACACACGCCCCCGGAGAGTGATTGTGTTGGCCCTTGTGAGCTTGTTTCATCCAGGATCTGTTTCGGTGTCTGTGGAGACCTGTTGGAGTATGATTAGAGCTGATGTAAAACCGTGTATCTATCACTGGGTAGTAGGAGGCTAGCTCAGCCCCCTTCTGTTTCACTCCAAACATCTGTCCAACATGCCACGGTCCGACTTTCCATTCACACCAGTCGCAAGATACGCATACATCGATTGTGTCAAAGGTATAAGTACATCAAGAAAGAGACCTAAGGAAAATGTACAAATTCAAACCCTAAGAGAAGCAAGCAAAACCAGAAAACCTGTGTCAAAGCATACACAGCAAAATGTACAAGTCAAAACATATGACGCAAAACGTACGAGGCTAAACGTACATGTCCAAACGTACGTGTCCAAACAAAACCGCGCAAACGTACATACAAGTCCATGCCACCACTACCCCGTCTTCTTTGCAGCCTCATTGTCCTTATCCTGTTGGCGGGTTCGGCGATCCGTTGGCCGAGGAGGGCGGGAGTTTTGTGTGCGCCAACTGGGACCCGCCACCGGCTGACTCTGAGTAGAGGAGGGAGAACAGGGGGCGGGGAGCGAGAGGTGAGTCTGGGCGGAGGACGAACGGGTCCTCTTGCTCTTCGTCATCAGCCGTGGTGGGAGGTGGAGCAGTGGGAGGTGGAGCGGTGGGAGGTGGAGGGGTGGGAGATTGCGACGGCGTCGGGGATGGGCTGCTGGGGCCGGGGTGGGTCACGGTACTTGCGAACAAGATTGGCTGGATGTACATGCTCGGCGTGGTGAGCGACCCGGGCAACAGGTTGTAGGGGTGAGGGGGAGCAGCCAGCTGGGGCACAACGAACTGATGGAGGGGTGTGGACATCGAAGGGAAGCTGGCCGTCGAAGTGACGGGCCACTGGTCATTGCCGATGGGGACGTTGAAGGGGGGATGAGGGGGAGGTGGTGGGGTGGGGGTCAAACGAGGGAGGGGGTCCGGGCCGCACAGGTCCTTGGTGCACCGCTCCATGTCAAAGACCTGAGATGCGGAGAAGGACATGTCGGGGTCGCGGTGGCCCATGGTTGAGGGAGCATGCAGGGTTGGTACTCACCTCGTCCTCCTGCATGCTCTGCTCCTCGTGTTCCCCGGGCCCTCCTCCTTCCATCCCGGTCTCCGCCGTCAAATCAATGTCTATGGCATCGATGTCGCCCTTTGCAATGCGTCCTGCGCCCTCCATGGTGACATCTTGCGGTGTGTCTTCTGGAACCTGCACCACATGGTCTTGGGTGCTGCAGTGATGGTGGGAGAGGCCTCCGGGGCCTGTACTCTACGGTCTTCCATCTGTTGTGGGTGGGCTTGAGGGACAGATGGGAGGCGTGCTTGTACGCAGGCAACAATGTTGTCGATGTCGACGGTGGGTGGGAGGCCGAGCTCCACAGCGTTGCTCTTCACGATGGCAAGGATGCGGGCCGCGAGGTCGTCAACCGACAGCGTGCGACGCTCTACGTCGCTGAGGCGGGGCTCTAGGTCCCTGACTGCGGAGGTCGCCGCCTTGAGCTCTTCGATGAGTGCCGGGGGGAAGCCGACATTCTTCGATGGGGAGGGAGAGCGGACGGGACGAGGGGTTGGAGCACGAGGGGAAGGGACAGGTGGAGGGGAGGGGAGGTGATCGTCCGTCATATGGACATCTTCCGTTGGCGGGTCCTCGACAAGGTGAGCTATACTGGAGGTCAGTGAAAGGGTTGTGTGAGAAAAGGAGGTGACACACGTGTGTGGGCTTGCGGAGGGGAGAACTCTCTCGGACGAGCGGGTTCGACACGCGAGCGAACACGCTTGGGATGAGCGACAGGCTCGGTGTCCATGGGCTCGTCGTTCTCAGCCTGGAAGGTGCTTGCTACCAACGGATGAGTGGACTTGAGCGGGGGAATTTTGATGACGAGCGACTTAGCGGAGGTGTTCACGAGGGAGGAGGTGGAAGGGATGGCATGGTCGGCAAGGTTGGCCGATGGGATTTCCAAGGGCCAGGTGGCTTGAATGGGGTCGTCGTCGTCATCATTGTCGTGGATGTCATCCTCGTCCTCCTGCTCACCCTCATCCTCGTCCTCGTCCTTGGTCTCTTCAACTGCCTTGCCCTTGCCTTTGCGATCTGCCTTGCCCTTGCCCTTGTCGACTGTCTTGCCCTTGCCCTGCCTCGCCTTCTCCGTACCCTTCGTGACGACCTTGCCCTTTGCCGCCTTTGCCGATCCCCGGGGGAGTGGAGGGCCGGCATCACCTTTCCTGACAGGGGGCAACGTGATGCCCAACTTCTTCTCGAAGTACGATTTCGAGTGGGGGTTAGGGGGGGGGAGTTCGGCGTCGAGGGGGAGCTTTTTAAGATCTGTTGGCGACATGAGAGATGAGTTCGTCAGAGCTGGGAAATACGAGGCACGTACCTATGGGATCCTTGTGGTTGGCAGACATGGCCTTCGGGATTGTCTTCTTGCCGTTTGCAACCCACGTTCGATACCGAATGCGGTCGTCCGGGTAGAATCGGCGAGGGAGAGGAGGGAAGGATGCAATCTGGCAGGGCTTGTGGAGCTCGAAGCAGGTGAAGCAAGATTTGTTCTTGCCCCACCAGCACGGCACCCCACATCGAAAGCAGGCGACACAAGTTTGCTGTGGAGAACGCCATAAGCAAACATCGAATGAGTAAAGGAAAAACGCACGTACGGAGTCGTTGGGTGGTTGGACCAGAGGCCAGCGGTTCCAGGGGCGAAGTAAACCGCCTGCTTGTGCTTGAGATTAATGGTCTTGCTGGTGAAGCCGTTCACCACAGGGATGAACTCGCCATCGCCCTTCTTCTGCCCCTCGAGGCGGACCTTGCCCTCCACCTTCTTGATGCTGAAATTTGAGCCAGGGCGGAGCATATTGGCAGGGCCGATGAGCTCGTTGGCGGCTGTATGTTGGATAGGGGGGGCGAGAGGGCAGGCGGAGGTACTTGCACGGGGCTGGGACTTGGATGTCCAGGGGCGTTTGGCGGGTTTGGGGGGGCCAACCTTGAAGGTGGGGGCCTTGACGGGGGGATCTTGGTGCGTTGCCGGTCGCCTTTCAACGAGCTCCCTAGTTGCCAGCTGATCGTGCCGGGGGTGATGACGGTACGCGTCCGGAGAGGCATGCGGACGGGGATCTGAGGCACGTCGTCGTCATCAGAGTCTTCGTAGAACAGGGGCGACCTTGGTGGTTATCTTGCGAGGGGGCGTGGGCGGAAGGTCGTCGTCATTGTTGTCATCTGGCGGTGGGGCCGGTTTTGGGTTGGCCTTGCTCTTTGTCGGCGGGCTTCAATGGTGGGCTCAGGAGGAGCTCATCGTCCTCCTCATTGGAAGGGCGTGGAGTCCTGATCTTCGAATGCCAAAATTTCGGAGCGGGCTTGGCGACATTGGAGCTACTCGGGCCGGGGGGAGGGGGAGAGGAAATGACGGCCGTGGTCGACTTGACGGGCCGGGGATGAGGAGGGGGGCGGGTGGGTGGTGGGGCGGTGGGTCCGAGGGTAGGGGGGGCAGGTGAGGGGCTGGGCAATGGGCTGGGCAATGGGCTGGGCAATGGGTGCATTGGGGTGGAGGGTATGGTGGCCACTGGAGGATGGGACGGCACCCGCAATCTTTGAGCTAACATTTCTACGTTAGTTACATGGAGATAGATGTATGAAGATGCGGGGGGCACACCTTGGGTCTCCCACCACCGGTTCAGGCCCAACTCATCTCCGTGCAGTGACGGGGTGGACGCTGTCAAAACTTGAGTGTGGATGTGGTCTTGCAGGGCAATCAGATCTATTGATGCCTTGCCATCGGACTTGCGCGACGTCACCGGCTGTACGATGTTCACAAAGAGCCACTTGAGGAAGGCTGGGGCACCGGGTGCCCCGATTAGGCGCCGGTGTATGACCACGGACTGTGCGATGAACATTGTCAGGTATGCATACTGAACATTACGGAGGGAGAACGTACGATCTCGCGTTGGAATTGAGTGGCAAGTGGCGCCCCCGGATCCGTTGGCGAGGCTTGAAGGGCGTGGAGAGCCAGCTGAAGGCGGGCACTGCAAATGATGGCAGAATGAGGGTGGGAGGCAAGAAACTCGTCGAGGGCGGAGGACATGGCAAGGAAGGTGCGGTGAGGTTTTTTGTGGGTGGAAGTGGATGAAGTGGAGAGGTGGAAGGGCAAGGCGCGTCGGACGTGTCCTGGAATTATGAGGCGCGGCAACTGCCAGGGCCGCGGACGGCCCGCGGGACGCAGGACACGTCAAAATTGCACAAGTCCAGATCCCATTAGCACGTGTGGAGGTTGTCTCCTTCCTCTGCGTCTCTTCCTCCTTACCCCTCGCTCTCCTCCCACATATCCTCGCATTGACGATGGAAGAAGACAATTTTGAGTTCAACATTGAAGATTTCGACGCCGTGATGGGCGATGCTGGGCTTGGTACACCTGCTGGAGTGGCGGGGTTGTCGGTGGCAGGATTGTCAGCGGTGGGATTGCCGGCGGTGCCAGCGCCGGAAGGTACGTTGTGATACATTATATCGACTACATCGGCTAACCATGTGGCTATACCATTACAGGGACATATACGAAAGCCGTAACGACGGCTGAAGAACACCCTGAGGGTGTCCGTCACCAGTCAGCCCCCAACGTCGCCGGGCTGTCAGCAACGACTAGTGCGACAGCACCAAGTTACGACACAGCTGACTAGAAGATGAGGACGATGGAGGGGAGCCGATCAGACACGGCGACAGACAAGGGAAAGCACGCAAAGTCGGTAGAATTGACTAGCTCGAGATAAGGAATATGTACAGCGAGAGCGAGCCTTATATACACAAGAGGAGAGAGACTTAGGTAAGCAACCGATACACGGCGATCAGTAAGCAGACCTAGTATAAGTAAGCAGTCGTATGTAAAAGAGCACAGCATGAGTCAGTATTGTACAGCATGAGTCAAGAGAAAGGAGTCAGACCCGGGCCGAGATGAGTCACGTGGGTCCGGGCGGGATATAGATGAACCGGGTCCGGGCCGAAGTGGAGCCGGACCGGTGATAAGTCGATAAGTCCTAAAGCGTGTAACCGATGTAAAGTAAAAAAGAAAATTATAGACCGTTCATGACATCACCCCTTCCTTAGATTCGACGTCCTCGTCGTAATCAGATCTGGCTTCTTCCTCTGACAGGAGTTCCCAACGATTAAGGCGTGTAGGTTTCGGGGCACCCGGATGTTCATGGTGGAAGTCGTCAATGCGTTTCTTGGCATTCTGGAGATTGGTGAGAGGCTCCCAAGTATTGTCATTGTCTGGGTAGCCTTTCCATTTGACGAGGTACTTGAAGCCGCGACCAACCTTCTTGGAGTCTATAATCTTTTCGACCTCGTAGACTTCCTCTCCTTGGACTAACTCTGGGGGTGGAGGTGTAGGTGCTTTCTGATTGTCAAAGGCAGGACCGTTGTGTGGGGATAGGAGGGACTCGTTGAAGACCGGATGTTTTTGTGACCAGGATGCAGAGAGGCGAAGCTTGTAAGTCGATGCTCCGACTTTTTCCAGGATTTCGAAAGGACCGAAGCGCTTGTCATCTAGCTTTTGCATAGGACGTGCCGTTTTGATTACGGTTTGGCCATCTCTTGTCTTGGCTTCCAGCCAGACGAAGTCACCAATTTTATAATCTATTGGTTCGTCCTTCTTGCGATCGTAAAAGTGCTTTTGATCGTCCTGTGCTGCTTTTAGCGCAGAGCGGGCTTCCTCGTAGATGTCTCGCAGGCATTGTGCAAACTCGTTTGCCGATGGGTTGTCTGTCTCGTGTTGAGGGTTTGTTCCCAGGTAGAGTTCCCGACCATAGTTGGCAAAGTTGGGAGACATCCCAATCGAACTATGGACCATGTTGTTGAGCGCGGTCATGGCAAGTGGGAGGTAACGTGTCCAATTGTCTTGTCGTTGATTGACAAAGATGTGAAGGTAGTTTTCCATGGTCATGTTGGAGCGTTCGGTCTGTCCATCCGTCTGAGGGTGGTACACCATAGATGGATTCCCTTCAATGCCTAGCAGTTGGAACAATGCCGTGGTGAACTTGGAGACAAACACGCTGCTGCGGTCGCTGACAATCTTTCTAGGAATTCCATGATGGGGGACCACTTCGCGTAGGTACTCGAAGGCGAGTTCATCCTCTGTTAGGTCTTTGGTCGTGGCCCAGAATACAACCTGCTTGGTACCCATGCAGTTCACATTGCAGATGGCGTCTTTTCCATCTGAGACCGGGAGTGGCATGACAAAGTCAATGGATACATGCTCCCAAGGTGCTTGTGGCGGGTCATGTGGGTGGAGTGGAGCGGCAATACGATCATGTCTAATCTTGGTACGTTGGCAGGTCTCACATCCTTTGACATATTTCCGGACATCGTCTCTAGTGGCAGGCCACCAGTAGTTGCGTGTGATGAGCTCGTGGGTCTTGTATCGTCCTGGATGACCGACAAGTGGGCCGTCATGATGAGCTTGGATGATGTCTGCATGGAGTCCTTTGTCTCTTGGGACATAGAGTCTGTGTTGCCAGATGACCGTTCCGTCTGCGTGTTCCAGCCATCCCTTCACTTTGAGTGCTAAGGCGTGTTCTACTGCATGGTCTCGGAGTAAGGTAGCCTCCTGAATCCGCTCAATGAAGACATTGTCAGGTCCATTGGTTACAATTCCTGCATGGTTGAGGGCGCGGAAGAGTTCTGGTTTCAGGAGGACAATGTTTTCATTGTCTTTCTCCCCCTTCTCAAGGCCCGCTAGTCGGGAAATAGCATCGGGTTTACCCATTGTTTTGCCAGGCTCGTGGAGTAGCGTACAATGATACTCTTGTAGCTCCGTTAACCACTGTGCTTGTCTCCGATTTAGCTTCTGTGCCTTGCGGAAGTACGTGAGATTGCGATGATCCGACCAGATTTCAAACTCCTGTCGTGCCCCCATGAGGTATTGTCTCCATTCCTCTAGCGCTGTCATGATAGCCAGTAATTCCTTGTCATAAATCTCATAGTTCCTCTCAGCTTCGCTGAGGGACTTTGAGAGGAAGGCGACCGGGTGCCATTTGCCATTGTCCTGTTGTTGCGAAAGTACCCCGCCCGTGGCATAGTCAGAGGAGTCCGCTTCAACACGAAACTGTCCCTCATCTGTAGGGATTGCTAGAACCGGCTGCAATGTTATACATCGCTTGAGTTCCTCGAACGCCTCCTGCTGCGGGGTGTCCCAGACCCATTCCGTCTTCCCTGTGAGCTTAGTCATTGGGTGAGTGATGCCACTGAAGTCCTTGATAAAGCGACGGTAGAAGTTGCAAAAGCCCAAAAACGATTGAAGTTGTTTCTTTGTTTTGGGGGCTGGCCAATTGGTGATTGCTGCAACCTTTGCTGGATCCATGCGAACCCTTCCTCCGCCGACAATCATGCCTAGGTATTCAATTTCTGCCTTCTCAAACTCGCACTTTTCTGGCTTCAGATAAAGTTTGTTTTCTCGCAGGATCCGGAGGACCTCCTTGACTATCCGACGATGTTCTTCTAGCGTATGCGTGAAGATGAGGATGTCGTCCAAATAGACGACCACGACTCCTTAGTGGATCAAGTCTTTGAATAGGTCGTTCATCATGGCTTGGAACATTGACGGGGAGTTGGTGAGTCCGAAGAACATGACTGTAGGCTCATAGAGACCTTTGTTTGTGCGGAACGCCGCTTTCCATTCGTCTCCTTCTTTAATCCGAACATTATTGTACCCCCATCGGACATCGAGCTTGGTAAAGTGCCGTGCTTCCTTAAGCTTATCAACCAACTCTTGGATGAGCGGGAGCGGGTAACGGTTCTTTATTGTCATTTCATTGAGCTTTCGATAGTCTTGCACACGGCGTAACGAGCCGTCTTTTTTCTTGATGAAGAAGAATGGGGAGGCCATGGGTGATTTGGACGGCTGGATCCGACCAGATCTTAGGTTCTCTTCCAAAAAGGCGTCCAGTTGCTTCTGCTCGTCCAATGTGAGGGGGTAAACTTTGCAATCGACTGGTTTGAAGTTAGGAGTGAGTTCAATGGCGTGGTCCCATGGGCGTCGCTCAGGAAGCTTGTCGAAGTCGTCTTTGTCAAAGATGTCTTTGAATTCATGGTACACCGTTGGGACCCGCTCCGAGAAGGTCTGTTCCTTTTTCTTAGCGTGCTCCTCAAATGCAATGTCTGATACATGGGTCCGGATGTGGTAGGTTGTCTTGTAACCGTCCCAGTCGAAAGCGAACAGCTGCTCGTCCTTTTCCATGTGGACTGGCTCTTCCTCCTCTTCTTCGTCATCATCAATATTGAGAAGGGGAGGGGGACGAGAGCAGCTTGTAGAGCATCGGTCGAATTCAATCGATCCTGATTTCCAGTCGATGCGAGGATTGTGCTTTTTCAGCCACTCATGTCCAATGAAGAGGTTTGTATCTCCTAGATTGGAGACCGCGAGGTCGATGTTTTCTTCATGGTCTTGAATGATTAGACAAAGTGTGACATATTCCGTGATGGGACCTCCCGCGTTGAGCGTGCCTTCTGCATTTCGTACTGGGATTGGGCGAGCAGTCCGTCGCGTGGGGATGAGATTTTCCTGCACGAACTTCGTGTTGATACATGAGCCAGTGCAACCACTGTCCAGGAGTGCGAGAGCTTTGACAATGCGCTTGGAATCTACCACAAGTTGTGTGGGAATGACCGTTTGTTCCTTAGCACTCAAGGAGCGTATGAACTTCATGGGAGTGGCGAGCTCTAGTAGAGCTTGGCATGCTAATTCATCTTCCATGCCAGTTATCTCCTCGATGGCTTCATAAGTAGCCTCGTCGCGGTGTCGATGGTGTGTCCAGATGCGAAGGATTGCAATCCCGCTTTCAGGTTTGTCTTCCCTTAAGCGATGAAGCGTCCATTGAGCCGTTCCAGGTGCCATATAACATGATTTGGGCGCTGTGCCCCTTCCATCGCACGGCATTGTCCCTGACTTCACAGGGCCCATATCCAAAACCGAGTCTGTATCCAAAGCCGTATCCAAAACTGAAACCAAAACCGAAGCCATATCCAAAGCCGAAGGCTCACAAATCGAAGCCTGAGTATCTAAAATAACAACGGGACGCGTGCCCGTACCGATAGAGTCCGTAAGAGAAGTCATAATGGGGATATCCCCCGTAGTAGTACAGTCCGAATCAACAATGCGCATATGTAAACAAGAACCAGGCCACTGAGGCGCAACAAAACCAGACGAGTGAGAAATAGAAACTTGGGCTTCAGATGCCGTGTACATTGTCAGCCCCCTCAAAAACCCTCTTTCTTCTCCTCCACCTTTGGCTGAGCTTGAAGCGCATCCATCACGCTTTTCCGATCTTCAGCCGACAGGCTCCTAGCCCAAGCGGTGGGTGTTTCGAACATCTGTGCTCGAGCCTCCCGCTTTGGTGGTTCCGTGTACCGGTCCCTCCCCCACATGTCTCGGATGTTCTTCACATCCACTCTGCAGTCCCGCACTTGGTGGCCATTTTGTCCGCAGTGGAAGCATCGCCCCTTGATGTCGACACGGTTGATGTCCATCGGCTGACCTTTGCCGCTGTGCACCGTGCCGGTTCCATCGCGGCGCCATGGGACCTGCCCCCCTTGTTGCCCATTGGACGATCTCTGTCCTTTGGGTTTTTGGTTCTGCGTGGGTCCGCTGCGCTGGGTCTTCAGGTCCTCCCGCTCCTGTCGCAGACCGTCAATCAGGATGATGCGCTCTTTGAGGTCCTCATATTTCTGAGGGACGTGACCACTGTCGTAGATGGAGTCGATGGTCCGGTAGTAGACGTTGTGCTTGAGCAGCTGCATAAGGTGGATAGGGTCCGGCGCTGTGGAGTATCCTGCCTTCCTTGCTAGTTGCTCAAACTTGGCGAAGTATTCATGGGCAGTGGTACCCTTCGTCTGTTTGAATCCGTCCAGTTCGACTGTGGCGGGGTGCTGCTCATTGACGTCAGTGAAGGCCCCTTTGAGTACTTTGTAGAAGTCTACCCAGGCGACCATGGCTCCATTGGCCAGGTGTGCGTCCTCATACTCGGCCTTCCAGGTGCGTGCTGCCTCCCCTGTCATGTAGGTGGGGATGAAGAGGACTTTGTCCTTGTCCATCACGAGGTCATCCTCAGCGGCTCGCGTGTATTCCTCGCATGACCACATCCAGTCATTGAAGTCCTCTCGTTTCCCAGAGAAGCCTTCAGGAGTTTTTGCGTGGACCTTCTTTCGAGGGGGTCTGGCGGCGGCAGCGGCTGGGGCGCTAACGGTAACAGCTGGGGGGTTGACGGTGATGGGAGGGGCGGTGACATTGACGGTGGGGGATGGCAGGTTGAGGGCAGAAACAAGCACGGCAGGAATGACAACCCATTGACCGTTTACTTCCATGATGTCACGGATCGCTCCATTTCTCTCTTCGTTTGCAGACCTCGTACACACGACGTGTCACGGCACATGACTTTCCCTTGCATCACATGCTTCAATGACGTCATTGCCCGGACTTCCGAGCGGGGTTCCGCATCCTTATCTATGACATCACTGCTCCGGACCTTCATCCTCCGCCCCATGACTCCTTTCCTATTGTTCCCCCCGCTCGCACCACTATCGCATCGCATCGCACCATCGTTCCCACTTGTATATAAGGACAGTGTTTCTCTTCCCTTTTCCCTAGACTGTCCATCTCGTCATACGGTACTGTAGCGCACGTTGCACTACCCTAGACCCCGGCACTCTCGAATCTATTTTCTTCTCGCTCCTCCCATCGTCGCGACTTAGGCGATTCATCGGTCTCATAAACTGTGTTTCTGACACCTGGACAGTCTACCCCTACGCCTACCTCGCACCCCTCTCTCCATCTACCTCTGCCGTCTCTACGACGTTAAAAAACTCCCACCACGGACCTCCCGAACGCACCGGTCTTCCTCCCGTTCAACGGAAAGCCGATCACCCCCCGCAACGACGCACCACTCCCCTACCCTTGGTCCGACGCCGTCACCGTCAACTGCCTCGTCCCCGTACAGAACCTCTACAAGAAAGATCCCTGGACCGCGCACGGCCTCAACTTCCGCATCTTCGAGTGGAGGTGGCACAAGGATCACGGTACTGTCGTCCTCGCCCTATACGTCCAGATCACTACGTGCATCAACGTAGATCTCGAACGCCTTGAATTCACCCTCCACGCCCCCACCTACCACACGTACCTCATCCAGGACGCCCCCAACCCGATCCTCCAAACCAGTTTCACCTCCGTCTCCCAGTTTAACCTCCGGACCCCTGAATCCACCCCGCCACCAGTCCTCCGTCCCACCATCAAGGGTAAGACCCTTCGTCACCGCCACCACGAACATAAGATCCGCCAGGCAGTAAAAGCCGGCTACCTCACCAAGAAACTCCTCGGCCGTCGCCCCATCGCGGCGGACTTCTTCTAGACCATCATCACGTCCTCCACAGCCCCTTGTCCCCCCACTCCGAACCTCCCCCAGGTGTTTTTCGAGACTACTGTCCCGAAGAATACTATATCCTCACCTCGCAGCAGACTAAGGAATCCGTACGTTGGCTGCACGACGAACCAAACCGGCAACGTCGAGACTGGTACTTCGACGACCGCAACGAACAACCCTACGTCGAAGAATCGGATTTTGCCACCGCTGCGGACGTTCTACAGCGCTTCCTGAACCCCCCTCCGACCAACTCGCCCCCACCCCGTCGACGTACTGTAATCGAAGTCCCAGAAGGGATCAACCACAACGACACAACTGGGAAGTGGTACGCCTATAGACGGAACAAGAACGGAACCCCAGGACGATCAGTAGTTGAGTGGCAGCCCACTTCGTTCAGTCCCGTCCAAGATCACTGGTCGTGGCATCATAACCAGCAATTCCTCACCCCCGCCGACTTCCTTGTCGCAAAACAAGTTGAGGACAAAGTTGAAGAAGCAGAAGAACGCCGACGAGAAACCCTACGCCGCCTTGATCAAGAACTCGCCCAATCTCTCACCGTCCCCCTCCCCTTCGACAAGATGTCCGACGCCGAATCCAAACCCGCTGTCTCCAAGCGGGAGATCGGCCCCAAGCCAAAGCCATTCAAAGGCGATAGACGCGACACCCTCCGGTTATCCCTCGAGCTCCGCATGTTCCTGCGCGTTAACAAGGATGTTTATGCCACAGATGACGCCAAGATGATGCTCCTCCTCAGCCTGATGGAGGACGATACGGCGAAAGCCTGGGCCACGCATCGCCGCATGGAACTCTTCGCCGACGAAGACGAGAAGGAAGACACCGAAACCCTCGATCCCACGCCCCCAACACTCCACTATAGCTCCTACAAAGAGCTCTTCGAGAGGTTTGGAAAAGACTTCGTGCCCGTCGATCCGAAGATAGAGGCTCAGCGTAAGATCAACGAGCTCGCAATGACCACCCGGGACGTCACTGACTTTATCACCGAGTTTGAGATGCTGGCAACCATGTCAGCGTACGACGACGAGGCGCTAATCCACTTTTTCAAGAAGGGACTTCAGCGTGACCTCGGCAAGCAGGTGGCCCGGTCGTACCCGTTCCCCACCAAGCTCGCGGAGTGGAAGGAGCGCGCCCGCCGCATCAACCACCAGTGGCTCGAAGAGAACCCGGAGAGGAAGAGCAGTCAGTCCAAGGGGGCTGTCGCGCTCACCTCGAACGGTTCGACCAACGACTCCTCGTCGCGCCGAGTCGGCGCCTTCACCAACACCTCGACCCGCCCTGCAAAGCTGACGGACGACGAGCGCGCAAAGATGATGCGCGAAGGCAAGTGCTTCATGTGTCGACAAGCCGGTCACGTCTCTCGCGACTGCCCCAACCGCGACTTGAGCGCGCGACGGGTGGGCGCAGTAGAGACTGGGTCCAAGGCCCCTCCCCTGCCGACGAACACGGCTCCATCCACTGCAAAAGCAGCTCCCGACCCATCCAAAACCATCGCGGCGATCACTCGCCAGCTGAAGGATCTGGACGCGGAAGGCAAGGAGCAGGCAGTAGCGCTGTTGAAGGACATCCTGGAATCGCAGGATTTTTGAAACACCCCCCAGTCGCGTCGTCTGGTGGAGGCAAGGGACTTTTGGTATCATCGTCGAATCGTTTCGCTGTATTATCATCCATGCATACCTGTGAGCAATCGTATCCCCCGTGTTTGTATCTGTCTACTGTCACCAAGAACAGGCAAACACCATCGATCATGCTCAAAGTCAAGCTGATCGGACGAGTTACCAAAAGAGAAATCGACGCAGACGCGCTGCTTGATAGCGGCGCAGAAGGAATTATCCTGAACCGAAGCTTCGTTGAACGCAAGAAGCTCACCACAAGAAAACTAGAAAACCCGTTCCCCGTGCGTAATGTGGATGGCACCGAGAACGTCATGGGCTGGATACGCGACACAACGACCCAGCGGATCCGGATATACTCGCAAGATTCAAGGGCGTACCATGAAGAAGAAGCTGAGTTCTTCATCACCGACATCGGCGATCATGACATGATCCTTGGAACAGACTGGCTCGACGAGCACAATCCCACCATAGACTGGCAACGAGACCGTGTTGACATGCTCCGCTGCCCTCCCTCGTGCACTCTGTCCAAACCTCCTGTGACGAACCTCGCAACCAAGCCACGGAAACCATCATCGGTCCAATCACAGCGTAAGGTTGAAGCAGGTAAAACCCCGAGGACACCTCTCGTTGTGGACGATCCCTTCCCAGAGCCGACATATGTGTCCTGGACCCCAGTCCCCACTTATGTTATTCCTGCACGCAGAATCAAAGGTGTCCGCGTCCGCACGGTCCATCGCTCCCCTCTACCCGCACGACTCTTCACTGAAGACGACGACGAGCGGCCCATGGTATTCCGAGACTGGGAGATCAATGGACTACGCCGCGCCGGAATCCTCCCTGAAACCGATGGTCCTAATCCAGATGCAATACCCATTCGCGCGGGCTTTACAAAAGCGCAGGAGCTTGCAGAGCATTCAAAAGAGAACGCACGCCCGCAAACCTTTGAAGACTTAGTCCCCCCGCCGTACCGCGACTTTGCGCCTGTATTCGACAAGAAAACCTCCGAGCGACTTCCTGACCGACGGCCATGGGACCATGCTATCGACATGAAAGACGGCTTTGAACCCAAACCGTGCAAGATCTACCCCCTCTCACCTTCCGAGCAGATCGAACTCGACACCTTCCTCAACGACCACCTGAAGAAGGGCTATATCCGCCCTTCGAAGTCACCTCAGGCGAGTCCGTTCTTCTTTGTGAAGAAAAAGGATGGAAAGCTGCGTCCCGTACAGGACTATCGAGAATTAAACAAGGGCACTGTCAAGAATGAATACCCCTTGCCACTGATCTCTGAAATTGTCGACCGCCTCAAAGGTGCAAAGATCTTCTCCAAGATGGATGTTCGCTGGGGCTACAACAATGTCCGCATCAAGGAAGGCGACGAGTGGAAGGCTGCGTTCAAGACAAATTGCGGTCTCTTCGAACCTACGGTGATGTTTTTCGGGCTTATGAACTCCCCTGCGACATTTCAGGCAATGATGAATGAACTGTTCAAGGATCTCATCGACTCGGGCAAGGTCATCATCTACATGGACGACATCTTGGTGTTCACTCGCACCATGGACGAACACCGTGCCATAGCGCGGCAGGTTCTGCAGTGTTTGCAAGACAACGACCTCTTCCTCAAACCGGAGAAATGCGTCTTTGAACAAGACTCTGTCGAATACCTCGGACTCATCATCTCGCACGACAAGATCGCTATGGACCCCGTCAAGGTAGCAGGTATTCAGGACTGGCCGACACCACAAACGGTCAAAGATGTGCAATCCTTCCTCGGCTTCGGCAACTTCTACCGACGTTTCATCAAAGACTTCTCCAAGGTTGCACGACCCCTATTTGACCTGACAAAGAAGGACTGCACATGGGACTGGTCGACGGACTGCCAAACTGCGTTTGACGCACTGAAAGCTGCGTTTACTTCCTCCCCCGTCGTGGTCATGCCTGACCCAAAGAAGCCTTACCTCGTTGAAGTCGATGCCTCGGACTTTGCTACTGGAGGTATACTCTCGCAGAAAGGCGATGACGGTCACTGGCATCCAGTGGCATATCTGTCCAAGGCCCTATCGGAACCGGAACGGAACTACGACATCTACGACAAGGAGCTGCTTGCGATCATCCGTGCGCTCGAAGCCTGGCGCCACTACCTCGAAGGCGCCCCCGACACCGTCGAAATCTGGACAGATCACAAGAACCTGGAGCACTTCAAGACGGCACAGAAGCTGAGCCGCCGACAGGCACGTTGGGCTCTATTCCTCACTTGATTTGACTTCTCGCTCGTTCATAAACCAGGAATTTCCCACCGCCCGGATCCAATGTCTCGACAACCCGATCACAAGAATGGTGTTGAAAATGACAACAAGGAGCGCGTCTTGCTTGACCCCAAGTACTTCCAAGTACGCGCAACAAGGCCAGGAGCAGTAACCTCCCTCGGTGATGTCGAACTCCGACGACGTATCCGCGACTGCAAAACCAAGGACATCGAGGTCGTTCAAGCCCTGGACGCCATCTTACGAAACGGACCACGTACACTCGTCAAGAACCTTCAAGAGTGGAACTACGAAGAAGGCCTGGTCCTGTTTAGAGGAAAGGTATATGTCCCGGCAGATGACGAGCTGCGACGCGACATTGTCAAAATGTACCATGAATCGCCCCTGGCTGGACACCCCGGTCGCTTCAAGACTTACGAGCTTGTGAGTCGTGAATATTGGTGGCCTGGCATGTCTGTCTTTGTCCGCGACTTTGTAGCAGGATGCGCAACCTGCCAGTCGACGAAGACACAGAGCAGCCGACCCCACGTCGACATGATCCCAAATGAAGTACCCGATCGACCATTTGGCGTCATCTCCACCGACTTCATCATCGAACTCCCTGACTGCGAAGGCTATAACGCCGTCAATGTCGTGGTCAATCGCCTCACCAAGATGGTGGTTACCACCCCATGTACAACGAAGATCACCAGCGATGGCACGGCCGACATTCTCTTCGATAAGGTATACCGACACTACGGCTTAGCAGACAAGATCATCTCGGATCGTGGACCCCAATTTGCTGGACAGGTGATGCGTACACTCAACGAGAAGCTTGGGATCAAGTCCGCCCTCAGCACAGCGTATCACCCACAGACAGACGGCCAAACCGAACGCGAGAACCAGAACCTCGAGCAATTTCTGCGAGTATTCTGCAACTACCGTCAAGACGACTGGGTGAAGTGGTTGCCCTTCTTCGAGTTTTCTCACAACTCTCGCACCCACGCAGCTACTGGAAAGGCTCCCTTTGAAGTCCTCTACGGCTTCCTCCCCAAGATGTACCCATCCGTAAACCCGTCCTCAAAGGTCCCTGCAGTTGAAGAACGCCTCCGTCAACTTGAAGAAGTCCGACAAGAGATCAAAGCCAGCCTTGCCCTTGCATCGGACTTAATGAAGCACTACAATGGTGACACGATCAGCAAATCGACACCGTTCGCCATTGGAGACAAGGTCTGGCTCAAAGGCAAAAACCTGAAGACGACGAGGCCGAAAGCTAAGCTTGCTGCCAAACGATTTGGACCCTTCGAGATCGTTGACGTCATTATCCCAGTGAACTACCGCCTGAAGCTGCCGAAGACGTGGAGAATCCACCCAGTCTTCCATGCGTCGCTGCTCACCGCGTACAAGGAGACAACGGCACATGGTCCAAACTATGAACAACCGCCGCCTGACCTCGTTGATGACGAAGAAGAATATGACATTGAAGACATCATCGACTCGAAGCCGACCCGCAACAAGAAAGGCATACCATACCTCGTCAAGTGGACAGGCTATCCTGACTCCGAGAATACCTGGCTCCCTGGCTCCTCGCTCTCAAAGGTCACTGATATGATCGACGCCTTCCACAAACGCCATCCAAACGCGCCCCACCCTGTGCGTTCCCTCGGCATCTCCTTTGACGATTTTCTCGCATCTACCCTTGCAGATGACATCGCGCTCCAGGCGAAAGCGCGTCTTAAAGGGGGGGTAATGTCACGGATCGCTCCATTTCTCTCTTCGTTTGCAGACCTCGTACACGCGACGTGTCACGGCACATGACTTTCCCTTGCATCACATGCTTCAATGATGTCATTGCCCGGACTTCCGAGCGGGGTTCCGCATCCTTATCTATGACATCACTGCTCCGGACCTTCATCCTCCGCCCCATGACTCCTTTCCTATTGTTCCCCCCGCTCGCACCACTATCGCATCGCATCGCACCATCGTTCCCACTTGTATATAAGGACAGTGTTTCTCTTCCCTTTTCCCTAGACTGTCCATCTCATCATACGGTACTGTAGCGCACATTGCACTACCCTAGACCTCGGCACTCTCGAATCTATTTTCTTCTCGCTCCTCCCAATCGTCGCGACTTAGGCGGTTCATCGGTCTCATAAACTGTGTTTCTGACACATGAGCCATGTGTTGTCTGTGCCGTTATTCATGTGTTGGATGGGGGAGCCGGATTGGCCGATGACGATGTTCCATATTCCACCAATTTCGGTGCAGTTGGCGAGTTCGGCGGGGAGAGGGGGTTGGGGGTTGGTGCAAATCCATGAGGCGGCCATGACTGGTTCGTCGAGGTCAGAGAAGTCTTCGTTGGTAACAGGTGGTAGGGCGGAGGCGGCGATGAAGTCAAAGTCAGCTTTGGTGAGGTCGGGTTGGTCTCCGTCGGTGAAGTACCAGATGATGCCACTAAGCTCAGTGGTTACAAAGGCAACTTCTTGGGTGGTGTCTCCAAGTTGAGCAAAGAAGAGGTCGTCATCTTCTTGGGTGAAGCCTAGTGGGAGGGAGAAGATGCAGCAGTTCTCGGTGTCGGTGTCAGAGCCTGATTCTGAGCTGGAGTCGGAACCATTGAGTCCGAACGAGGGAATTGTTTATAAGTGGGTGAGGTCGATGACCTCTGGCTCTGGTGTGGGATCGGGGGTGTTGCCTGGTGTAAGGAGACGGTGGGTGTGTCAAGTGTCAACACATATTTTCTCGTTGGGCACGTAGAAGGACTTTGGGGGTTGCTCGAGTTTGTAGCGGTAGGTGACGTATGGTCGGAAGTAGACGTAGCGGCTTCCGGTTCCTTGTTCTCTCATTACGAGACAATAGAAATGGACGTCTATGACGGAGTCTTCGAGTTCTTCTACAGTGAGGGCGACCTTCCAATTGTGCCAGGCCCAAGGGTCTTTAGACTCGTTGATGAGGGAGATGATAGTGTTGTCGCTGATGGGGATGAATTCTTGTACTTGCGAGCGCCAATCTTCCATGCACGAGCCCCCAGCCGAAATGGTTACTCTGTGCGGCAAGGGAAGATTTTGTCGGGGGAGGGTGGTTCTGTTATGAAATCGCAAGACGGTCTGCCTCAGTCTTCTCGACCTGTTGGCTGTCTCTTCGTCTAGGGGACACGATCCCAAAGACTTCCTAAACTGCTTTCCTTTCGCCGCTTTTACTCGTTTCCTACACCAAAGGTGTACCTTCTACTGTCACCTCTGAGCTTTAAACTCCTGGTGTTGGAGAGTCTCAAGTAGGTGTAACGTTTCGGGGAAACGTCAAGCCGGCACCGGTATACGTGCGCACGACCACAGTGTCAGGGTAACGAGTCGCGTACTCTGGGGGCAACGGTCTAGGGCAGCACGGGGGAAGAATGAAGTCAGTACCAGACGGGTATTACTACTACTACGCTACAGTACGTAGGGACGGTCGTAGGGTAGTGCAAGGATAAGGAGACCTCGAGCTTATGTCAGCAACGACTAGTGCGACAGCACCAAGTTACGACACAGCTGACTAGAAGATGAGGACGACGGAGGGGAGCCGATCAGACACGGCGACAGACAAGGGAAAGCAAGCAAAGTCGGTAGAATTGACTAGCTCGAGATAAGGAATATGTACAGCGAGAGCGAGCCTTATATATACAAGAGGAGAGAGACTTAGGTAAGCAACCGATACACGGCGATCAGTAAGCAGACCTAGTATAAGTAAGCAGTCGTATGTAAAAGAGCACAGCATGAGTCAGTATTGTACAGCATGAGTCAAGAGAAAGGAGTCAGACCCGGGCCGAGATGAGTCACGTGGGTCCGGGCGGGATATAGATGAACCGGGCAGCGGGTCCGGGCCGAAGTGGGGCCGGACCGGTGATAAGTTGATAAGTCCTAAAGCGTGTAACCAATGTAAAGTAAAAAAGAAAATTATAGACCGTTCATGACACAGGCCCTCCGAAGTTGCACCCATGGGGTCAGCGAAGTCCGTCCCGCAAGTCGATGGGGGCGGTGAAGACATCGAAATGATATCGAGGCCGAAGGGATGGACAGATGCGAAGGTACAGAGGCAGAAGGGGAAGCAGAAAGCGATCCCTGCTGAAGACGGTGCGTCTAATCACTTCCACTCGATAATTTTGGCTCTAACATACAGATTTACTGGACAGTAATCGAGATCCCATCATCTCCTCCTACGCCTCGACCATCACCCGGGCCCTTGGCACCCATCCACCCCCGGAAGTGTCCTGGGTCCCCCAATGTACCTCCTGTTGCGTCTGCACTAGACAGCAAGAAACCCCAAATTGACGACCCGCGACATATCTTCTGGGCGCTGACGGCGGAGGAGCTGTCCTCGAAGCCGGTGTCCATCTTCCACCCCGTCAAATTTGGGGAAGGGTCGTCGAGAGGGGAGCGAATGGGGTGGGCACAGGAGGCGGGTGAGCAGAGGTGGTGCCCTCTGGACAATCTGCCCAACATTGTGGGGCTCGCTCAGAGACACTATCCGGCGGAAGGTGAGTCAGTGTGTTGGCCGCCGGAGTTTGCTCACTTACCCTCTGACGTAGAAACACACGACCTGAAGGCCTGGATGGATTTTGTCAAGCATTTCGCCCCCGACCCCGACAACATGTGTCTGCCAGAATGCTCGATCCAGCTGCTTGACCCTCGACGGGCCGCACTGGCGATGACGGTCCTGGCGGAGGGAGCCGCCACCGCGAAGGACTTTGAGGCATGGGAGCAGCTGGACGAGGGGTATAGGGTGGAGGTGGAAATCCTACATCAAATCAGGGAGGAGGTGCTTTCGATGGGGTTTGTGTTGAGGTTTGCGGCAGATAGAACGAGGGCAGGGACTGGGGAGTGAGTACTGTCGATCTCGCGTGGGTATATAGTCCAATTTGATGATACTTTGACTTACAATCAAGGTGTGAATTTCGGTAGGAAGCTCGGGTGCGAGACCTGGTGCAGAGGATAGAGCTGCAGAGTCAGATGAGGTCGTCGAGTGTATACAAGACTCTGTCAATGACATTGACAAGAAGATGATGTTCCTGGTCCTCGATGGGTCGCTCCATAAGCAAGGGAAGGATTTTGTCGAATAAAGGCCTAGCTCGAAACTCGCAGGCTTTATCTGTGATCTGGCGTAGTGCTGTCTTGGGCACAGGTGGGGTCCCATTCTTGATTTTGAGCAGCAACCGCATGATTTTGTGTTCCTTCTTTTCATCAACCGTCAACTGCGTCTTGTCCTCCTTGAAGATCTTTGCAAAGCATCGCGCCCCTTCAGCTTTGAAAAAGGCGAGGTTACCGACCCTAGGGATTTTGGTTGGAAGGTTAGACCCGCCAGGTGCGGTTACAACCATCCCCCTAGATCCATGGGTAACGAAATATATTGCAAGTCTTGTGTGGGATGTACATATATATTCCGGGGATATCCTGGCGGTTGAAGTTTTCGACCCAGGGTGTATTGGCACACTAGGTCGGCCACATATTGGGGGCAGGCATGCCTGGGTACATGTCTACTGGAGACCTACGCAACGGCCGGTTGTAGTGGGTGATGTTATAGGACGAGGACGGCCGGACATTGAGGAAAGTCCCATGTGGGGCCCTGTGTGCTGTAGGCCTCCCTAACGACCGATTGTCGATTGCATACATAGGACAGGATGTCGGGCGAGCGTGGATTATACTGGAGTCAAATCGCGTGGCCGACGGCGGCTCAGCGTGTAGCATACAGGTTAGGCATATGGGGCTGATCATGTATTATAGGTATATATAACCAGAATATGTGGGTAGTTGGGCGACACGGGTGAAGTTCTTCGCGACATGCCAATTCTCGACATTGTAGTCGGGCAAGGGGCCACGACTTCTTTCATGGAGCCAGCAAGCAGCCGATACCCGTGTATTTCGCTGTCTTAAAATATGAGTGCGAGCAGACCGTCTGCTGACAGTCGTGCAAGTTGAGCGATGAGGAAATTTGGCGCGCATGCAGACGGACGAATAGCTACTTTCGAAAAAACCGCCAGGAGACGGCCATCCGGAATGTGGCCGTCACTCACAGTCAACTGCCAGGGGACGATGATTGAGAACGTCGGCCATGACACTGAACGACACATTTCGTCGCGCCAGAAGACGGACGATATGTGCGTTATTCGCAGTCCTGCTTTACAGGTACAAACGGATTGCCAGGAGGCAGCCATCCGGAGACACTTTTCGTTGCGCTAGCAGATGGACAAAAAGCAAGGTCTGAACAAACCGCCAGGAGATGGTCATCCGAGATGTGGCTGTCGCTCGCAGTCAACCGCCAGAAGACGGTGATCGAGAACATCAGCCATGATGCTGAACAACACATTTTGTTGCGCCAGTAGACGGACGATACGCACGTTCATCGCGCCTCGGCTTTACATGTACGAACGGACTGCCAGGAGGCAGCCATCCGGACTGTGGCCGTCACACACAACCAACCGCCAGGAGGCGGCGGTGGGGTACGGCAACCACGATGCGAGTGGGACACCTTTCATTGTGTCAGCAGACGCACGAAGAGCCGCATAAGACTTCCATACGGGAAACCGCCAGGAGGTGGTTGCCCAAACAACCCCCAAACAGCACCATCCACGTGGCTTTACCCTGAACACGACATCCCTATTGGCGATGGTGGAAAGGCAATGAATCAAAACAAACATGTACGAGGCTCAGTAGACCCAAACGAAAACGGGTGGATTGAGGACGGACGGAGGTGGAATGTGCAGAGGAAGAGGAAGAAGGAAGAAAGATGAACGATGTTCAGACGGAAGAAGGGAATGCTGATATACACATGTCCGGCAAACTCCGAACGAATTTCCGAGGTCCGCGTTCATTTTCAAAAGGTTGCCACGTCGAATCGCCATAGCTTGGACCTCGTTCACCTTCTATGGCACGCACAAAGCAAAGCGCGAAGAAGAGTCAAGGAGCAAGCGGGGTACGCGTGCACCTGGCCACGGAAACGTCACCCGGTGGCACACAGGCTACCTCGTCCGAGGCAAGTTGCTAGTTTATGTGCAGTCTTATATAAACCCAGGATTTTAGCCCCGCAACCAAGAAGGACAGAATCCAGTCAGCATCTTACCGGTCGACGCCAACGATATGAACGACCCGGTGCGTGTTCTCAGTATCTAACTGTCCTCCATTTTTGACGCTGTATATAGGCCTGCATGGTGTGCTCGAATGGAGGGTCCCTCGTCAGTTGCTCACAATGCCCTGCGTCAATGTGTTTGGAATGTATTCCGGATGCGGCGCGCATCCTGCTGAATCTATTCACCTTCATATGTCCCATGTGCCATGTTAATGACGACACGCTCAAGGACACCCCTTACTCGGTGTGCACTCATTTCCATTGGTGCTTATCATGTACACCGCTGAGATCCAACGTCGCAGGGTTTTTTCCATGATGGACCACGCGGCACTCGTGTCCCGCTGTTTCCAGGAGGGCTTACGGTGCGATCTGACACGCAGATGTCTTCGAACCACCGAGTCGTGGCCCCACGTCTAGGAATGATCCTCTTATCTCTCAGTAAACTGCCGGTGTATGGAGGACCGGCTCACCTGGCAATGACCTTCATGAAAGGGATGTACCACATCCCCGAACGATTCGTCGAGCGTACCATCGTGTTCGACATCGACGGCGTGGAGGGAGGCGACCCTGTAACTTTTTGACAATGGCTATGAGAAAGTGTTGTGGAGTCAATTCAATGATTCCCACTGAACGCCATCTAGCAAGCTGTTGGGAGCCATTACAATGCCCTTGCAGCCACGAGGGTATTGTAATGTGCGTTGCGGGCCCTACAGGCTCCGCTGCCACTGCTTACCAAGCCGCCGCGGCCGCGGCCGTCAGGGACCGCGGACGTCCCCAACCGCGTCGCCACTGCCGCTCCTTCCGCTGCTCGGTGCTGCGCACGCGTGCGCCGTCGACTGCGCGCCCGCCAGCGCACGTGGCGCGCTCGTTCCGCATGCACCCGGGCTCATTCCGCTGGCACCCATGCTGGTGTACCCACGCTCGGCATGCGGCGGGTCCGCACCCGCCACGTGGCACACGGACGCGCCAGAGGCGCTTGTGCCACGCGGCACCCGTGCTGCAGTGGCGTGGCGGGTGCGAGCGCGGGCTGGTGCGGGCGTGGGTGTGGGGCGAGCGCGGGCTGGTGCGGCCGCGGGCACCACATGGCGCGTACACGCCCAGCCTACGTGCCCGCGTGGCACGCGGACAGCGGCGGCCGGGTGTGTGGCCTGGGAGTGTGGGGGAGAGCGAACCTGCGAGGGAGGGGGAGGGGCGAGGGAGGGGGCGAGGGAGGGGCGAGGGCGTCGTTTGGGGGGGCCGTCGCGCTGGCACATTGAGCGCATTGTTGGATGCGACGCGGCGGCGTGGGGGAGGTAGTCGGCGGTGTGGACGTGTTGGCATCGCTATTGAGCGCAGCGGGGGCGGTGAGAGGCAAGGAAGGGGCAAGAGAGGGGCAAGGGGAGGGTAAAGAGGGGGGGAGGAGGTGGGGGGATGAGGAAGAAAAAGGTGAGCTGGCAGGAACAACATAACTTCCCAATTGAGGTCGTGTCTCGGCAGTTCCCGCGGCTCGGCAAGTGCCGAAATCTGAGCTTGTCATGCGCGACGGCGTGCACCGCCTTCCCACCACTTCCAATAAATATTCTGAATATTAGATAAGGTAATATCAATGTATATTAGTCCAAATATAACATATTAAGTCAATTGGTCCATTGGGTGCAATGTAATAAGCAGATTATATATTTTACAGCCAAAAAACACCCAAAATACCACACAACCTGCATTACTACCACATTGTGGACATTGGGCTAGTAATCAAAGCCAAGAAACAGTTTAATATACTCATAATAATAGCCATCACATTGTTAGAGCCATCCTGAATGTCCGATTCAAGAAAGGATAGTAAGATCAGTGCCGATCAGGTATCTCGGGTGTAGAATGTCTTTGATTTTCCTGACTTGCCCATATGCACCGACAGTGGAATTGATGGTCCAGAATGAGTTATATATGTGCCTAGAATATGTGTATAAATTACCAGCATAATTGGTTCCCTGTGGAAAGAGATATGATCTAAGGAGTGGTGGTTTTTAGCGTGTTTGACCCAAAATATCAGGAATACGTGAAGACATATTTTTGTGGGCTGAATAAAATTGCGGAATAAAGTGTATTCATGTCCAGTATGATGCTCCTTGATGCACAAAAAGATTTGGAGTGAGAGGGGCAATAGAAGTGTGAGATACAGGTATCCGGCTCAGAAGGCCTGATGTCGCGGCAGTTGCTCCGACCATGTAGTCTCGTGACCAGCCTGCCTACTAAGCAAAAAGAAGAAGAAGTTGCCGTAGGCAGTCTGGGGAAGCTGAGATTGAATCCGGTTGGTAGAATATTATACTCCGTGACTTCCTCATAGGGCAACTGTCACGAGACAGTGTGAGACATCTTCTATAACAGTGAAAAGCTTCCTACAACCACGATGATTAGGATTCACCTCACACCATCTTTCGTTGTTACACCCGACCCATCTGCGTCCACGTTTTTTGCGGCATGCCGGGTCAAGACAGAGCACGACTGGTGGTCATTCACGGGTTCCTCCTTGTGAGCAATTTTGAGTACAAGCAGCGAGCACAGTTCCCGGATGTCGAGGCAGGTCAGGGCATACATTGTTGGCTTGTCGAAAGCCTCCAAACCTGGCCAGCTACCTTTTGTACTGCCAGGACTCTGTTGAGAAATTAAGGCTTAAGCCTGGCCTGTTTGCACACAATCAGAGCTCGGTGAATCCTCTATCTCAAAAACACCAACCTGTTCCCACTATCGGACCGGTTAGCTCAGTGGTTCAGAGCACCCTTCTAGAATATGGGGGTCTGGGTTACAATCCCCAGGCCAGTGCCACTTTGTGTTTCACTTATGACTGAACGGTCCCTCTGTGTTTTCAACAGACTCTTGGCTTTGTATGTGCCTCCAACCAGGATGGTGCGCTTTTCTCGTGCAAAACGGACATCTCTTTCTCATGTTCGCTACACGGGACTGGCTCAATTAGGGCTGGGATTTCGGCTCTTGTGGTCCCCTTCACGACATGTCATCGGATAGGCGGGTTTTCGGGGCAACAGCTTGTTGCCGGCCTCATTCGGTCCTGGCACCTAAAGAACCTGGAGGATTGGCTGATCCTCGGGGGACTCACTGACGAAGCGGCGTCGTGGTCAGGCCCACGCACTTTCGTCCAGGATTGGCAGTTGGTCGGGGCCATGCAGAGGCACCATGGTAGTACAGGCAGATGCCAGTCCATCACAACACCTAATCTCATTCAGGTTCATATCTAGTTATCTTCATACTCATCGCGACTGTTTGAAACAGTCTGTGCGGAACTTGTTTTGTTTACCTTTTATTCTCACTGTTTCCACTGTCTTCTCTACCGCTTGCCACCTATGCACTCCACTCTGACCCTGCTCACGGTTATTATGTACACCCACCAACTCCTCTCCATTGCCCCGCGTATTTAAGGGGAATATGAAAGCGAGAGCAAAGCCTTATAACACAAGAGGAGAAGGACTTAGGTATAGCAAACCGATACACGGCAATCAGTAAGCAGACCTTAGTATAAGTAAGCAGTCGGTATGTAAAGGAGCCAGCATGAGTCAAGAGGAAAGGAGAGACCCGGGCCGAGAATCGTTGGTCACGTGGGTCAGGCAGGGTATAATGAACCGGGTCCGGGCCGAAGTGGGAGCTCGGGGACCGGGTTGATAGCGAGATAAGCGTTAAACGATTTGTAACGTAAAAAGAAAAGTTATAGAAACCAGTTCATGACAGGACCGTACTTGCCATGCTCGCAAATGGCCCACTCCCCACCAAGTAGGATATTGATAGCCCGCAAATTGCAGGGAATGATGACTTTTCGTTGACCCACCTGTACCTCCACAGAAACCAAGAACAGTGAAATGGTGCTGGCAAATTTCCAGGCTCCCGGAGTTGAGCGTGCACACGCCCAGCTGCAGTAAGATGATACCAAACAGTCTGTACCCGTAACATAGCAATGCTTATAGTGCCACCATGAAGGAGAACTCACGAACGGTCGGGTTGGTTTCTTAAAGCTTGTTCTTACTTCGCAAGGTGCTCTGGGCGGACACACGGAAGAGAAAGCTGTACAAACATCGGCGCCAACCAGAGAATAAATGGGGCGGCAGGATATGATTCCAGGTCATCGCGCAGCCAAACTCAGGGGTTGACTTTCTTCGATTTGCGCAACTTGAGCTTCAGGTAAATTTGAGCCACCTTCTCCGTCATTCCTTCCGTTATTATGACTTGTGAACGAAGGTCGCGGCATGTCCAGGGTTCCAAGGCCAGTTTTGAGGTCACACCAACCCCACGTTGTCGGGAGGATGCGGGGGTCCAGGGAAATGGCCAAGTTGTTTTCCTGTCATCATGATCACCATTCTCGCGGGTTGGAATCCAGGGCCAACCACTGTCATTCGTGTGGGCCAAACATTGACGACCAACTCGAGGGGGAGATGTGCAGGCGTCTTTCAGGATTGCGAAAGGAAGGCACACAAAATGGCGCTGACTGGACAGTCTTGTTGAATGATGTGCAGAGAAGAGGCTATAATGGCTCAAGGAGATGGTCAGGTGGCGATGGCCACATTTTCTGTCTCGGCCGGCGCGGAACAGGTGTGACGGTGAGCCAGAGTTAGATGTGGTCTATGTCTTCTGATCCTGAAACACGAGGTGGGGTGGGTGTAATCTGACCCAGAGAGAGTCCGTCTTGTCGATGAAATGTGAAAAAGTGAGAAGAGAGCGAGGTTCCGAGAGGGCATCAGAGTCCAAGTGACGGTGCTCGGAGGTGTGAAGGAAGGGGATGGCCGGTGCTGGCAGCAAACCCACGATTAAAGACAGGAGGGGGGCTCTAGGAGTGTGATGGAAAACTCACAAAACTGAAGGTTCTGGAGGCAGGATGCGATGCCGGACCTCGACGGAGGAGTGGTGATGATTGCGGACTGAAGAAAAATCATGAGGGAATGGGTAATTGGTGATGGCTGGGGCTGTTGGCTGTTTGAAAAGAAAGAGAAGAGCTTGTTGATGGGTGAGTCGTCCAAAATGCCTCAAGGATACATGGTGATGTGATATGGGTGATGTTCTGGAGGGAGGTGGATGGTTTTGTAAGATATATGTGTTACCATGGCTGCAATCTGTTGTCGGAGGACATAGATGTGCCTCCGAACTGGCTCTTGGATCGCTTCTATGTGGGTTTCAAGGCTTTTGGTGAGCCTTTGGATGGGCCATTTTACATCGTGACACATTTGACGGGACAGCGAATAATATATTTGGAGGAGGAAAAATGGGAGGCAAAGATACGACGACGGGACGCGACCCACTCGAGACAATGACATTCCCATCAAACATGCCTCACGCGC